>CM059204.1:8167673-8685173 GCA_030347435.1 Clarias fuscus | reverse complement strand
CATCAATGTACTGCGCTTGACGTCTTCTGTAAATGTCAACCGGTTTTATGGCTCCATTCACCAGAAATTTCAAACCAAGTCCCGGTGATGAAATCCCCTTCACTGGATATTGTGATCAGGAACAATTCCCATTAATCGCTGTATGCCGTATAGTGAAAACATTTATTATAGCTTTAACATGAAGTCTGTTTTGTCTACTGATACTAATCTACTGATTAGTGCTAAATTGTGTGTGGCAGTTGTAGTCCTAAACCATTTTAGCGAAATTGTAGTCCAGAGCCATCTTCATGGTTTCAGAGTATCCATAAGGTGTTCCTCGAGTGGTTTCTACAGTATTCGATAAGAACTCCAAGCAGAAGTAGGGCATCAGGATGGATCAGGCAGGAGGGGACGGGATCACTGGTATCCCAGGAACAGCGTGTGTAATTCCACAGAGACAGGGGGAAGGGACAGATTATAAGATATGCACATTGTCACGTGGTTAGGGACATTGTACATTTTGTGCACAGTGCAATTAGGGACTCCGGCAAGACTAGCTGTGACGGCATAACTGAAAGCGAGAGCCAGACATGAGGACGCCCTGGGACATCAACTCTACAGTCGAAATCACTGCTACAGTATAATGCATGTGAATAACCTTAATCTGAGCGCAGATTAAGTGTGGATGATCAACATGGGAGAAGCACTCTCTAGCTATTGCATGTAATAGACACCCAAGGTTTTATGTACATATGAGAGGGAGAAAGCAGAGTAGGAGTTTCTTAAGCGCACAGCACCGTGGTTAAACAGTATTCACATGCTGCCCACAAGTACTGCTGGTGTGCTTTGAATCCCCTGCTGGCATCGGATTCTGCATTTTGGGGAGAAAAAAAAATCACTATATTATTTCATAAACATCTAGCGCAAAAACAGGATCAGTTCAAATTTACATATATGATGAAGTATTTTGTAATACGAGCAAAGATGGATGTGTTATGATGATTACAGAGATTGCATAAAAATGTACAGTATGTAAATGTTACTGAACAATAAACAAGGTTATAAATGCATTTACATCTACAGTAGAAGCATATTAAAAAAATCCCTATCGCGCAAACCTAGAGAGGATAGTGCGCTGAAAAGTGTCAAGCAAGCACTAAGTGCACTTCAATTTAATGCAGAGCATCATAAAAAAACAACTGTGTAACAAGCTATGCTTTTTTTTTTGGATAAGAACCGAAACACTGGTTCAATCTCTCTCCTCCTAATGGCCGTCAAGAATCACCTGGATACCTTCCAGCGAAAGCAGCATCATCAAGCAGGTGATAACCGTGACGGGTTTCACTGCTATAGTGTGGTACTAAAACATTTATGCAACACATATTACTGTTTTTTTGCAGACAAATTATAGGAAGATGGGGGAATGATGATGCCCAAGGGGACATTTATTTACTTTGACATGGTTGGGATTCACTTATCCTCTTAGAATGACGAACCCCAGTAGGTCATAAACCGCAGTGGTTTCTCTGAGTGAGCACCTTTATCCTACGACCAAGCGTTTCTACCCTCCTGGGAAGGGACTCTTCCAGCATGACTCCACCCCATCCTTTTGTTGAGGATGAAAATGATTTAGATCACACTTCACACTTCTTAATCTATTGAATAACTATGGGAGATGGGAGTGCCATGTTACACAGCACCATCACTGAGGGAACATCTTTTGTTCTTCCTTCAGTACAGTTTATAAATGCTTTGAAGCTGTTTGGGCAGCCGGTAATGTCAACACATGATACCATGACACTTCATTTGTCATGTAGACTGATTGCTGAAGGCACGGCGTAAGTGCTGATGTGGACTCATTACATGGGACATGCGGCACAAACAGCAAAAATCTGGATGATAAACAGGTGCAAGACGAGACAATAGTAAAATCAATGAGATTCAATAATCACACTAATGTACAGTACCTAACAAAAAACAACAAACCCAATGTCAACCATTAAAAGTCCACAATGCACATTAAGGACACGTTCAAATGGTGCAGTAGCACACAGCTAGGGGGACATAATTGTAATATTGTTCTTCACATTTGGTCATGTGGATTTAGAAAATTTGTACACTTTCATAGCAAAACGAGATAAACACCATTTTTCCGATTTTCACGCAGTGGTAGGTTCGGGTTCGATTCCCAGCCAATGCCCAAACCCCAGCCACTAGATGCAGTGCCGGTCCTAAGCACGGATAAAATGAGAGGTTTTAGTCAGAAAGGGAATCTGGCATAACTCTCAAAACTATTGCCAAGCTTGTGTGGGGATCAGATCGCCGTGGCGACCGCTTGCCGGAAGCAGTGGAAAGACCGGGAACAAACATTTCCCACAAGTACACATGGGTGTCTATACAGTCATCTTTTACAAACTTGGAACAATCATGAGCACCGGGTTTGCTGCATTTGTGAGCCATGGTGTCTTAAATATTTATGAAAGAAAAACTTAAAAAAGGAAATGAAGCAGAAAGATAATGCTACAACCCTCAGGAGATCCAAAATCGCTCTGTATCTAATGTACATACAGTAAGACATTAGATACATGTGTGGGGGAGGCTGTATGTCTGCTACAGCTACACCTCACTCTCCAATCAAAATATTCCATTACTCTTCTGTAACCTTAGGGACCAAAGACATATATGCGGTTAGTTGATACCCAATCAGACCTTAAACGCTGCATCCCTGTGCCACTTCTGAAACTGAAACTGGTGCAAGAAAGGCTGATGATGCAGTAAACTAAAGTTTTTGTATTTTTTAAAAATGTCTCATGATGTTCATCAATCTTTGTAATTGAAAAGGTTAATAATCACGCGGCCACAAGCACAACTGCAGCGGATTTTTCCACCGGGACAAAACTAGGAGAGGTGGATTTATAGCGTTATGCAAAATCATCCAAAACTCTCACAATTTCAAGGCTAGATTTTTGCCATTTGTGTTTATTTTTTGCACCCTTGCCACCAAGAACGATGCCCAAAATATTCTCTGACAGCGTGTGATATTTCTTAAACTCGTTGTCTCATTTCATTCAGTTTGCTGTCAAACTATTCATGTCTTTTTGGGATAACCAGCCTGAAAAAAAGTGCAAAAGTTTTATCTTGGTTGTTTTCCTGAGCATCCACCTGCTTAGAAATGGTTTTATAGATATATATTTAACTATATTTAAATGCGACAGTCTTATATTTGAAAAAGTGTCTGCCATCGTCTGTTTGCATCCATTTTATTTTACTGAAGTTGACAGTCTTTCTTTGGTTTTTAATCTTTTTTTAGGAAGAAAAATGTCAATTTCTCTGTGATGTTTTCACTGCCTGAAGGAATACACCTATCTGTGTGTTGACCATGCTGTCAGTCAGGGTATGAAGAAAAGTCCATCCTTTCATCATCTGTTTTCTCAGCTCTGCTTTCCATCATCATTAACACTCTCCTACTGACGGAGATTAGAGCGGTAGAAGTTTCTGATGGCCATCTGGATTAACACATGACAATCCGTGGACCTCCGACCCATCGTCACAGCAGTTAACTGTAGGATCTGTTGTGCCAAGATGCATGTAAACACAGGAGGTTCAATGTTCCATAATGTTTCTCAATCTCTGAGTAACAGTATTATGTAGTGATAATGCCTGATTGATACATCTTTGAAGACGTAAAACGTATGCTAGATATTATTTTGTCTTTTCATCTTCGACAATGTTATATATTTGCTTTAAATTTTCCACATCAGTCCGAAGACTGTAGCTCCAAGCACTGTTAATAAAAATGTAAATCACAAACAGAAAAAAATAAAATAAAATCCAATTGCACCAGCCTTGCAATATATTTGAAGTCTGGTATAGACTGTTCCCAATCCTAATCATGCTTAGTTCTCAGACTCCTGAAGCTGAATTAGTAGAAATATAAAGCTGGTGCACCTGCTGTGTGAAAGTTAATGCAGTCTTAAGCATATATTAGAGCTACAGGAGTGCCCCGAGGATACACCCTCATGTTATACCATGGCGAATACATCCCAGATACAAATTCACAGCAATGTAACAGAACACTATTACATACCGTAGGTTTACATATCATGCCAGCGTAATCCATTTTTCATGTCTGTCTAAGAGTACCATGTGCCTTAGACTGGAGTTCAAAAGGACATGGAAGGATTACTTGTTCTCATCTGTACTATAGACTGTATAAGAACCCTCCACAACATCATGCATAGGTTTTGAAGCTCAACAGTGAGAGCTCTGGTCATCATCGTCTTGGCGAAACCTGAGTCCTCCTAAACCGCCATTAATACATAAATTACCATAAAGTAGGAAATGGACGGAATGAACTGTTGGTAGAAGCATGTCTACTCACCTCAGTTACCACTAGCTAACTAGTTTAGCTTTAGCATACAGTAGCTCAAATGTTAAGGTGACTAACGTTAATTTATATGATGATGTGTCATTTTGCGTCAACTCCTACATTTCTTGTGGCAAGTTAAACTACAATAATTCCAGTTAGCTAGTAAGCAGACTAAACATAGCAGTGCAGCTGTCAATCAAATCAGCCACACCCTTAATTATGCATAAATGTATGGCATAATGTAATTTTAACTGATGAGTTAAATACATCTGTCATGAATGGACAATCTAGCTATGGAGTCCAATTCCTTTTTTCTGTTTATTTCTGTTGTAAATTGTAGCATGAGGATCTATGTAGGTTGACTCACTGGAGCCAGTGTTTATTGGACCTGTTAATTAATCCTAGTGGTCATTTGAGGAACTGCAAGTTTTGACACTTCCATGTTTGCTTCCTTTTTTAAAACTGGGATTTGCCACTGTTTTTTTTTTTTTTTCATCCAGTGAAGCCTGGCTTTCACATAATACATCCAGGTGGAAATCGGTCTGATGTAGTCCACGTGGTTTTTCCTTAAGTTTTAATAAAGCCATTTTAAATGGACCTACTGTATCTATCAGGTAATCTATGTAAGGAGCTATGTATTATTTAAATCTGTGTTGCTGAGACAACCAAGCAAAGCATTTCTGCTGTGATCCCTCATTTGCATCTAAAGTTTTAAAAGTGTCCTAATCAGAGTTTTCCGATTTCTTTTATACTCTGCTAAACCCAAAAGTCTTGATATTTTAATCTTGAAATTTCAACTCCGTGGTTGCAGGAAAAGATTTAATAGGAAATAATATCCCGGGGTTACATGCACTATCTTCAGTCATCTTGCTGTCTGTCAGAGTGTTCTGCCTTGTTGTAGATCAGCTGTCGTGTTGTAGATATGTCAAACTCCAGCCCGAAGCTCAAATACAGTCTCGTTTCATTTGGCCCGTGTGAACTTCGAAACGCCCTGTAGTATCTACTGCTTGACGTTCATGATAACTTTTTTCAAAGCATAACCAATGTAACCAGCCCAAATTTGTGGTGATGAGAGAAAGGGACTATCAGAACTATCAGTTTTTGAGTTTGTTGTATTCATTCATATTAATCGTTCTTTACTTGTATTATTGAGTAGCCTAACTCATACTATTTAATAGCAATTATAATTTTTTCTAGTTGTTGTAAATCAAATAAATTGTTGTTGGTCTTTCAGCTGCTCCCGGCAATGGGTCGCCACAGCAGACAATCCAGTCCGCACACACGCTTGGCACAGGTTTTACACCAGATGCCCTTCCTGACACAACCCTCCCATTTTATCTGGGCTTGGGACAGGAACTTCATCCAGTTGTTGGGAATCGAACCCGGGCCTTTTGCATGGCAGGTGAAACACCTTCCACCGAGCCACCAGAGTCCTATTGCCCTGATGACATCAGACACAAAATCGCTAGTCTGAAAGACTTTAAGTTGGTGAAACTTTAAGGTGACAGTTTGTCATGCACACTCGTAACACGACCGGCACTAGGACCTGGAAGTAATATGGTCGCATTTTAGGAAGCATAAAAGGAAACAAGATGGCGCTTCACATTTCTCAGTCATTGAGTTCGCCCATGCCTTGTCTGACGCTTCGCCGACTATTCTGTGAGTACTCACCGATTTGGGTTGCTTCTTTGATTGAGTGTGTGTTGCTAGAACGCGGATTTATTTGTGTAGATCCTAGCTCTTCGTGTAAGAAAGTTCTTAGACAAATTGCCTGGTTATCCTGCCTACTCGCGTTACTCCCGCGTTTGGGTTTACCATCCACGCTACACGGGCTAACTGCTAAGGCTTCTGTGCTTACCCTCCGATAGCTCGTGACAGAATGACTGAGACAAAAGCAGTAAACCCAGCAGAGTTTGCTCACCTCTGTGATGTGGTTGACCAGCATGCCGAGCTGATCAATAAGCTCCGTGGAGAAGTCGCGTCTCTCCAAAAAGGACCTCCCAGACGTGGCGGAGCTACGGCAGGAGAACGCGACCCTCCGCCGGGCGGCTGCTCACTCGGTTGTTGCCACGCCCATCGCAGTGGCTGCGGCACCGCCACCCCACCCCCCTTCTGATGTTTTCAAGCTCTACCGGATAAGTGGGATGGCACAGATAGGAGGTGCAGTGTCTTTTTAACCGCATTGGATCTTGTGTTTGAGTTTAATTCCACCAAATACTCCACAGACCGACTGCGCGTTGCGCTTCTCGTCTCGTTGCTATCCGGGCAGGCAGCTGAGTGGGCCACGGCGGTCCTCAGATCAGATTCAGAGACGGCCTACTCATACGGAGAGTTCACCCATCAACTGAAACTAACATTTGAACATCCTGCTGCTGAGGTGGAGACCGACACCAAATTATATCATCTGCAGCAGGGAGGGTCGTCCGTGAGTCGCTACACAGCGGACGTTCGTACTCTAGCCGTGCAGACCACCTGGGGAGACGCCGCCCTCAGGGTGGCCTACTACGAGGGACTGACCTCGCTGATCAAAGATGAACTCGTCGGACGAGAGATTCCCGCCACGCTGGAAGGACTGATTCAGCTCGCCCTCCGCATTGACCAGCGAGGCCAGCCCCCCGGACCCTGCCACCCACTACGTCACCTTCATACCCTCACGCCCCGGTTCCTGAGATTCGTCCCTCCTTCACCACCACCGCCATGGCACCCGTCGGACCTCCACCTCCCGCCGTGGTTAACACCGGAGCTGGGGAACCCATGCAACTAGGATGCGCCTCCTTGACCGCTGCAGAACAGGAACGACGCTTCAGAGAAGGGCTCTGCGCCTACTGTGGGTCAGCGGCGCACCACAGGGCCCTCTGTCCACTTCGCCCGGGAAACGCTCAGGCCCGGTGAGCAAACGGGGCAGTTCACCGGGCCCCCTCCACCTCTCGGTTACGACACCCAATAATTCCCGTCTCACGGTCCAAGTACACCTCTGGTTTGGCCACAAAGTACTGCGTTCATCGATTCCGGTGCCGCAGGTAACTTTATTGACTTTTCGTTTGCCAAAGAACTGGGACTGGAACTTGAGGCGTTATCCCAGCCCGCTCGTATTACATCTGTCGACGGTCGGCCCCTTTCCTCCAGCCCCATCACCACTCAGACTCAGCCGCTCACCCTTGTCATCGGCCAACATCACGAACGGATTCAGTTCCACCTCACCTCCATTTCATCGCCACCCATCATCCTCGGACACCCCTGGCTGCTCCAACATGACCCCCTCATCTCCTGGACGCAAAACCGGATCCTGCAGTGGGGGCCGACCTGCACCAAACTCTGCCTGCGGGCTCCGGCTAGGACGTGTTCTAGGGAGTCCAAGGCACCCGATGTCGACACCAACGCCATCCCCGTCACCTACCGAGACCTGGCTGAAGTATTCTGCAAGAGACTAGCCACACACCTTCCTCCTCATCGCCCCTATGACCTGACGATCGAACTTCAGCCGGGCTCGGCCCCCCCCCGCGGCCATCTTTACTCTCTCTCCGCCGCTGAGACCCAGGCGATGGAGAGATATGTTTCCGACGCCCTTCGCCACAGCACCATCCGGCCCTCCTCCTCGCCTGCCGCCGCGGGGTTCTTCTTTGTGAAGAAGAAAGGGGGCGACTTATGTCCCTGTGTCGATTATCGGGGGCTTAATAACATCACCATTAAGAACAGACACCCTTTGCCTCTTACCAACTCAGCCCTGGATGCCTTCTCTGGCGCCACCATTTTCACAAAGTTGGACCTCCGGAGAGCCTACAACTTGGTGCGCATCAGAGAGGGCGATGAGTGGAAGACGGCTTTCACTACGAGAGCTTGGTCATCCCATTCGGACTCTGCAACGCGCCCGCCGCCTTCCAACAGTTCATCAATGATGTCCTTAGGGACACGCTAGGGCGGTGGGTGTTCGTTTACCTGGACGATATCCTTATTTATTCATGCACCGCCGAGGAACACACCCAGCACGTCAGAGCAGTCCTTAAGAGATTACTTGCCCACCAACTGTACTGTAAGTTGGAAAAATGCGCCTTTCACGAGCGCTCCACCACGTTCCTGGGTTTTGTCATCTCGCCACAGGGTGTGGCCATGGACCCGCAGAAACTGGAAGTTGTGCGTCATTGGCCCCTACCCAAGACCCTCAAGCAACTTCAACGGTTTCTCGGGTTTGCGAACTTCTATCGTCGCTTTATCCGGGACTACAGCACGGTTGCCGCCCCTTTAACCGCTCTGACTCGACCCTCTTCTCATCACTTCAGCCTCAACCCCGCCGCCATCACCGCCTTTCATGACCTATGCCACCGGTTCACCAACGCCCCAATTCTACTGCACCCAGACGCAAGTAAACCATTCGTTGTGGAGGTGGACGCTTCGGATGTGGCGCCGGGGCTGTTCTCTCTCAACGAGGTCCAGACCAGAAGCTACATCCCTGTAGTTTCTTTTCCAAAAAATTTGACCCCACTCAGCAGCGATACGGGGTAGGGGACCACGAGCTGCTGGCCATAAAGTGAGCTTTGGAGGAATGGCGACACTGGCTCCAGGGCGCCAGAGAGCCATTCATCGTCTGGACCGACCATCAAAACCTGATCACCATCTGCAACTTAAAACAGCTCAACCCGAGACAGGCGCAGTGGGCACTATTTTTCGAACATTACAACTTCCACCTATCCTAACGCCTGGGGTCCAAGAACACCAAAGCTGACGCCCTCTCCCGACAACACGAAGAGGATGTTCCCTGGGCGGAACCCGCGCCTGTCATCACACCCACCAAGATCATTGCACCACTTCACTGGGAACTGGAAACGAGGGTTCGCCGTGCACAGGCGATAGAGACCGCACCGGCAGGTGTGCCGCCTGGGCGACTCTACGTGCCGAACACCGTAAGGACAGAGGTGTTGCGATGGGGTCATTCCTCGCCATTATCCGGACACCCCGGCGCCAACCACACCCTCCAATTTATCAGACGTGCCTTCTGGTGGCCATCTATGGCGAGTGACGTCAAGGAGTACGTCCAGGCGTGCCCAGTGTGCGCCAGGTCCAAGAATACCAACCAACCGACACCGGGGGAACTCCAACCACTCCCTGTTCCCCATCGGCCCTGGGCTTCATCACGGGCCTGCCGGCCTCTGAAGAGAAAAACACCATCTTAACCATCGTCGACCGGTTCTCCAAAGCCGTGCACCTGGTGGCCCTCACCGGACTCCCGTCAGCCAAAAAAACAGCAGAGCTGATTTTAGAACACGTAGTCCGACTGCATGGGTTCCCAAAAGACATCGTCTCGGACAGGGGGCCCCAGTTCACCACCCGGCCTTCTGCCGTCTGATCAATTCCATCTGTAGTCTATCCTCTGGTTATCATGCCCAGACTAACGGTCAGACGGAGCGGACCAACCAACAACTGGAGCGCTACCTGAGATGCTTTGTTGCCGATCGCCAGCACTCCTGGCCCCGCTACCTCCTATGGGCTGAGTTATCTCACAATCTCCATGTCTCTTCAGCCACCAATCTCAGTCCATTTGAGGTATGCCACGGTTTCCAACCTTCGATGTTCGATCATCAAGAACCGGAGGTTGAGGTGCCGTCAGCCCAACAGTTGGTTCGCCGGTGTCGACGGCTGTGGAACCAAGCAAACGCCGCCATCCAACAGGCCAACCACCGCTACGCCACTCAACATCGCCGTCGACACCCGCCGGGACGATTGTACAATGTAGGTGACAAAGTATGGCTTTCAACCAGAAACCTTCACCTTCACACGGAATCCAAAAAGCTATCACCCAGGTTCATCGGTCCATACCGCATCACCCTCCGTATCAATCCTGTCACCTACCAGCTCCAGCTGCCTGCGGCGCTCCGGATCCATCCGGTATTTCACACCTCCCAGCTCAAACCCTTCATTACTTCACCAATGGTCTTCTTCACCATTACTTCTTCCACTTCTTACAGTCCACTAAAATGTGTATTATTATTATGAATCCCGAGGGTTAAAAGGAATATTGAATATGAATAGAAATGTTGTGCAGGATTTGGGATTCGTGGCAAGCTCCTATTGTGATATCCACTGAAATATTTATGGGACATTTACTTTTATGGAATGAAGCAGACAGTTGTAAGAAAAATACTCAGACGTTTATGGAGCTGATTCTTTCCCATAGAGATTTATACAGTCTTAACAGGCAATTACGCAGTGACACACCCAATAGATTTCATCTCCATTTGGCACAGGATCAGCAGTGATGGAAGAAGTGCACATAAAATACTGTACAGTCACAGGGGTAATGAAGATTGTAAGGAAACCAAGGTGGATTATTACCGTGATCGTCATTTTTGAGGCGTCTAATTACACATATATTTGAATTTATTTCAGTTTGTTCTTAAATATTAGGTTTTTAGCCCTTTCACCTGATATCACTACTCCTTCCAGAAATCATCCTCCTTCAACAGACACAACAGATGGATTTCTTTTAATCTTCTCATGAATACCCCATCCACTGCTCAAATGTAGATTTTGCACCTCAGGCAGTGATTCAAGATCAAACCAGATGTGGATATTACACTTCTCCTATCCGCTGGCAGGTACTGTAGCTACTGTATGTCTGACTCATGAACAAATTGCTCTTTTCAACTGATTCCTTTTAACAAATGACGCAATCGACTCAGTGACCTGAATGACATCATTGTCGGCCAAAACTAAAAGCTGACTTAAGGGCCGGAAAAAAACAACATAATCAAATATCCTTTGATTATCGTTGATGAACTTTTAGAGTGAAAAGCCGTCAATTAATCATCTCACTCCAACAGTAATTGTTAATTGAGGTAATTGTTTTCTACATGGACTGGCTCAGACTAAAAAACCAAACTCAACATCCCATTTAAAATGGCGGTAATACAGTGCAGGCAGAAAGTTCCACAGCGACAAAGTACAAACAGGTGTCTGGAGTGTTTCGTTAATTTAAAAAAAAAATGAAGACTGAAACATCCCATTTACTATTTAGACCCATCACTTAGTACTCGGTTAAAGCTCCTTTGGCAGCAACGGCAGCCTCGCAAGATTGCTTGTGAATGAATCTACAGGACAAGCTTACCAAACGTCGCTTTTGGAAGCTTCTCTTATATTTCTTGACAGAATCGTTCAAGCTCACCCAGGTTGGATGGGCACAGCCATTTTCAACTCTCTCCAGAGAGTCTCTCTTAGGGCTTCAGGTCCAGCCTCGGTTAGGGCCACTCTGGGACTCTCACAGGGTTGTTCTGAAGACACTCCTGTGTTTTCTTGCCAGGAAGCTTCAGGTCTTTGTCTTGTTGAAAGCCTGGGGAAGGTTTTGACTCAGGATAGCTTGTTATTTTTCTGCATCCATTCCCATCTAAACTGACAAATGTCCCAGTTCAAGGTCACAGAAAAACATCCCAATAGCATGATGCTGCCACCACCGTGTTTGACTGCAGGGATTGTTTTAATAAGGTGAGGTGCAGTGCCTGATTCCTAATTCAAGATAGCTCAATCTTCTTGACATCAGACCAGCGGATTGGTCTGAGAGTCCTTCAGGTGCTTTTTGGCAAACTCCCAGTGGGCTGTCAGGGGCCTTAAGAGGAATAGCTTCTGTTTGGCCACTCTACGTCCAATTAACTCAGTTATGCACAGGTGGACTCCAGTCAAGCTGTAGAAGCATCTCAAGGACCATTGCTCAGAATAGGATACCCCAAAGCTCAACTCCAAGGCATAACAAAAGGTCTGAATACTAAATGGTCTATTTCAATCTTTATTCTTTTAATACATTTACAAAATGCTTCAAGCACCTTTTTGTACTTTGTCATTGTGGATTATTATATGTAGAATGATAAGGATTTTAATTCATTTTAAGATGAAAAACTTTAAATTGTCTGAAAACTTGTGGGTACGTTTTTTATTATTGTTTTTTTAAAAAAAATTTTTTAATAGAAGCGTGGTGGCATGGTGGGTTAGTGGTTAGCACTGTCGGCTCGTACCTTCAGGGTCTGGGTTTTGCTTGGTGGGTTTCCTCCGGGTACTCCGGTTTCCTCCCACAGTCCAAAAAACATGCAGATTAGGCTAATTGCCGTTTCCAAATTGCCCTTGGTGTGTGAATGAGCATATGAGTGTGTGAGCCTTCTGCCTTCAATCTGCCTTTTGACAGATTGACACCCCGTCTCCAGGGATAGGCTGCAGGCTCTCCCCGTCCCTGTATACAGGATAAAGCGGTATAGACAATGAGTGAGTGAGTAAGTAATAGAAGGGCATAGTGGCTGGACTACTAAAAAATCTATGCATGTACTTACGTTTCATGATTGTTCTCATCAGAATTTATAACAATGGACCAAAAGTGAAAAAGGTATTGCACTTAAAAATATATCACACTGCAAAAATGGTAAGGTTTGTACTTCCTCTATAGGTAGTTTGCTAGATTGTTGAATTACTGTATGACTTGGAAAATTATTAGCAAAGGATATAAAATTAATACTGGGCACACAGTACAAGCTTAAGTGTGTGTGTTAATTTGGAAGTTGGAAAAACTGCAGGTTCGTTTATTGAAATATGATAAAAGCTGAGGAGTAAATTAATCACCACATCTCATTATTAGCGGCAGGTGGTATAACCTAAGATTGTACCAGAACCTGACCTGGAGAGAGGAGCAGTAAGGATAGGAGAGAGGCAGCTAGATGAATTCAGAACAGGGCATACGAGCAAATCATGCCAGTCTAGAGAGCTGACAGGTGGCATATGGTGTCAGCGTGGGACGTGTAAGCACACAGCTGGGACAGGGCTGAGAGTTAATGCTATTGCTTTCAGATAACAGATAGGCTTTGCACCATAATGTATAATAGTTTCAGAAAGCTGCTACATACAATGGCACGAGTGCTGAGAGATCAATAGCTCATGTTCTAATGCTGTATAAGTGAGCATATGTCTGATGCATGTGTTTAACAAAAGGACAAGGTTGAATCGGAATCAATTCAAATCCAGCAGGCTGTAATGTAAATGATTAAAGGGATAGCTACTACGTCCTTAGGTAATTTTGTCACTAACCTTAAATAAACTCTTTCTGAAGCTGAGGATCAGCACTCTGCAGAAGTAAAGCAAGAATATTGCAGGACTCCTGGATTAGATTTCTTCATGTATTCCTTCCAGCAATAAAAAATAATTACAGGAAATACATTTTTAAAAAATATATATTTATTCGAGTCACGGGGTGGTTGATTTTCAAGCGTGTTTTGAATTATTGCATGATCTAAAAATTTTTTGAGTTTTACATCACCGAGGGACATCCTGATATCCCGCTGTAGAAGTTCCACTCATGACTGAATTGGTTCCACAGGGATTCAAACTCATCAAGGCCTTGAGGCAGGAAAGTGGTCATTATATTTTGTCCATCAAGTGCCACCATTGGATTTCGGTTTAGGTGCAGTCATGCAGTAGAATGGTTTTAATAACAAATGCATGTATATATTCAGTAAAAAAAAAAAAAAAAAATTAGCATTTTTCTCTCACAGAGGACTGGACATACTTAACCAAAATTAAGATCATTTGTGCAAGACAGTTTTCCTTGCGGAATCCTTCAGGGAACACCAGTCGTGTCCAGTCTTGTTAATGTTAGCAGATGTCTTCAGCCCAACACATTTAGAAATGGCTCTTGGGGGGTCGTTTGAATAGGTAATGTTTCCAGCTTCCTGTAATGAGTCTACTTTTTCTCACGAGGAAAAACTCTCTGTTGTACGATTAGACATATAGATTTGAATATGTATTTTAGTATAAGGACAAAAGGACCCTTTAGGGCACTGTATGGCATGTTAATGCCTGCTCATTAGTTTGGAGGATTTCCTGTTGAGTAATTTATTGCTACAATTGCTTATTTTGGTCTCCAGGTCCAGCGGTTCCTGTGGGTGTGGATGTGCAGGTGGAGAGCTTGGACAGCATCTCAGAAGTGGACATGGTGAGATTACAGCACTGAAACTCTAAGAAGAGGATTAAATACAGTATATACTGTATATCTCTGTATCATAGATACAACGATCAGCCATAACACTGATTAGCAATTATTTACCAGAAAAGGCTCAGGTGACAGGATCATGGGCGCCCAAGGCTCATTTAATGCCTTGAGGAGCAAAAGCTAGCATGTCTGGTGCAATCCCACAGAAAAGCCAATGCAGCAAAACTTACTGAAAATAATCCATGCTGGCTGCAATAGGGCGGCACCAGAACACATTGTGTACCACAGCCCACCACTCATGAGGCTCGACAGACAAAGAGCCAGAGGACACAGTCTCGACGTCCAAATTCTCCTGATCTCCTGAGCATCAATAGGATGCGCCAGACAGACAAGCCCGATCCACAGAGGCCCCACAGGATCCACTGCACCCAAAAGATCCTTCAGCAACGTCCTGGAGCCATTTATAAATACAGTAGACTATATTCTCAGAAATATTTACTCGCCTGCATTCACATATGCATTTGCACTTGAGTAACATCCAATTCTTAATCCATAGGGTTTAATATGATGTTGGCCCTGCCCCCTTTGCAGCTGTAAAAGCATCAACTCTTCCGGGAAGGCTTTCCACAAGGTTTAGGAGTGTGTTTATGTTTAGTTTTGTCCATTCTTCCAGAAGCACATTTGTGAGGTCAGACACTGATGTTGGACGAGAAGGCCTGGCTCAAAGTCTCCGCTGTAACTCATCCCATCGGTGTGCTATCGGGTTGAGGTCAGGACTCAAGTTCTTCTACACCAAACTCGCTCATCCATGTCTTTATGGACCTTGCTTCATGGACTGGTGCTGTTGGAACCATGTTGGAACAGAAAGAGCTAAGGGGCCAAGCACAACTGCTGACAAACAACCCCACACCAGTTCCAACATGACAAGCAAGGTCCATAAAGAAGCTGCAAAAGGTGGGCCAACATCATATTAAACCCTATGGATTAAGAATCGGATGTTACTCATGTTCATATGTATATGAAGGCAGGCGACTGAACACTTTTGGCAATATCGTGTATGTATATTTGTAGAATATGTAGAATTAAAATATACTGTACAGGGAGAGCGCTATTCTTGGTCCAGTTAATTTCTGAAAATATCTTCCTATTTATTTATTTATTTATTTATTTATTTTAATTATCCTATAAATATATTTAGCTTTATTTAAAAAACATCTGCCATGGTACTAAAATTGCAGCTGATATGTACAGTAGCTGGATATTCCCCAGCAGTATAATACAGCCAACTGGTGTTGCTAGACAGTTTATGAATAGCATTTTGGTAATGTATATCATCTTAGTGTAGCAGTTCTGCACATTTGAATTTATTTCTTAATGGTTCCTTTGTTTGTGCTGGTATCCAGTATACGCTTCAATAGCCGTTACTGAATTCGTCCCACTGTTTGAATGGTCATGGGGATTTGCTGTTATGTAATACAGTAAGGAGGAAAGGAAATAAGAGTGAGTCATCTAAGCAGACAGCGTATACGGTTTGCCCAGTGATAGAGGACGGAATTAACCAGAATCTCCCCATCTGCCCATGGCCAGAGAGACTCTAATCTCAGACACACTACAGTGATGCCACCAGATACTAACATTACACAGTGTTAGCAATGCAAGAGCTTTTCCGTGACTGCATGCCAAATCCAATGTACAGAAGAAAGCACGCTTTAAAATAATTTAAAGTCCATGCATTGGCCAGTGTCACTTTAATTATTATGTTTCCAGTTAAAAAAAGAGGAGATTGTTAGGATGCTCGGATGCAAGGGACGTTATGTGGAAACTTAATGGCAGCCGGGTATTAAAGTGTCAAAGTTCTGTTTGTTTTGAGGGTGTGTCCTGGTTTGACTCAAAGGGACTAGCAGGAATCATGCATGGAACAAAAAAAAAAAAAAGAAACAGTACTTCCTCTGGGATGGATTAGTGGATTATTCTGGGATTTTCAGAAATCTGCCTTTCTTCTGAGCTCTCTCTTTCAGTGACCTGTACTTGACTGAATTTTGCTCAGCCAAAGCCACACATTAACCCTGAGTCCTTCAATAGCTAAATGATGATCAAATGGCAACAGACCTAGCAGTTTTGCTGTAATATACCAGATCAGTAAAATCTATTCCTCCTGTCCCAGGACTTCACCATGACCCTATACTTGAGGCACTACTGGAAAGATGAGCGTCTGTCATTCCCAAGCACCACCAACAAGAGCATGACTTTTGATGGTCGTTTGGTGAAAAAAATCTGGGTTCCAGACGTTTTCTTCGTCCACTCTAAACGCTCCTTCATACATGACACCACCACGGACAACATCATGCTCAGGGTTTATCCTGATGGACACGTTTTGTACAGCCTAAGGTAAGGAGATGTTCGAGCCGACCCATGAAATGTGCTTTTTGAGTAATTGACCATAAGCACTTTTCTTTGATTTGTTGTTGTTGCTGTATATCCTTTTTCAGAATAATCTAAAGTGGTCGAGGAAGCCTTAGTCTTTGAGGCCAGTACTGCAGAGCCATAACTCTGGGCTCTAATTCTCCCACTCTAACATAAGTTGGCTAAGATATCTGAAGTAGCAAAATCCCCAAACTATAATGGAGTCTGAACCTGTGGAGAGTTTAGCTAAAATACAAGTAGCCTTCAGTCAAACTGGGATTTGTTATGGATGTCCTGATGAATAAAGGCACAAAACCATTTGTCATTTACAGAAGACTTTAATTACAGTGCGGTGATGATATTTTCAGCCATTCCTAAAAGACAATTCCAGGCAAGGTGGCTCAGAGGCCACTGCAGTTGCAATAGAACATTCACGCCTGATCCTTGAAAATTAACCACTAACTTATCACCAACTTCTTATTTATGACATTTGGTAGACACCCTTATCCAGACTGATTTACATTTTATTTCATAAGGTTGAGGATTAATAGCCTTGCTCAAGGGCCCAACATTGGCTACTTAATAGTACTGGGGTTTGAACCTGGGACCTTACAATCAACAGTCCAACGCCTCAACCACTGAGAGATCCCTGATTGTGGAACAAGCTCATCTGTCTGTGGGAACTGTCCACATAACCATTCCCCAACACCACTTGGACATTACAGGACTTATTGTCACATCCCCCATACAGTCCTGACATGTTTGGAGTTCCATTAAAGGAGTTCCTGGGAGGCCAGATTTTCAGCTTTACGCTTTAGCCAGTAAGTTCATCGCTCTGGCATACTGAGAAAACTTTCTACCTTGATGGTATACAAGCTCTAGTGAAACACTGGGATAAGTGCATTAGTGTAGCAAGGAGTTATATAGAGAAATAAAGTGAGTTTTTACTCTCATAACTCTCAAAAAGAAAAAAAAAGTAGTTTTATGAAAGGGAAGTTCCACGAATAAGGCAATATAGATGTAATAATTCCTCCTTTGTAGGGCAGTGGTATTACAGTGGTAAAGTAATTAGTCTACAGATTAGAAGATAAAAAAAAAAAACACAAAAAAACTCAATGTCCAAAATGCCACACTTGGCTCCTTGATGCAAGACTCTTCAAATGCTCAAACGGTTAACGCTGTGGGTTACAGGGTTACTGATCAGAAGGTCAGGCGTTCAAGCCCCAGCACCACCAAGCTGCTACTGTTTACCTTCAAGTGCTGTATCCTATCTGACCCCAGCTTCCTCACTGGGATATCTGAAAAAAACTATCATTTCACTGTGCTGTAAGGTACATGGGACAAATAATTGAATATTGTTATTTTGTATTGTACCTCTCACCTGGGTGTTTGTGATTTTTCTCATGCAGGGTGACAGTAACTGCAGCGTGTAACATGGACTTCAGTCGCTTCCCGCTTGACACACAAACCTGCACGCTGGAGCTAGAAAGCTGTATGTTTAAAAAAACGTATACTTACACATTTAAAATCATGTCTGCTATTTATATACAGTCTGAATGGTCTGAGAGTTGTTTTCCTTACATACTATACATATGTCTATATACGTTTATATAACCGACTGGTTGTCTGCGTGCAGATGCCTACACAGATGAGGATCTCATGCTTTACTGGAAGAGTGGAGATGAATCCCTAAGCATAGACGATAAGATTTCGCTCTCCCAGTTCCTTATTCAGAAGTTCCACACCACCTCCAGATTGGCCTTCTATAGTAGTACAGGTATAGTACCGTTCTTAGAGAATAATTTGGGCTGTTTTGTGTGGGGCATAAAAACATGAAGCCTTAAATCCTTTAATCTGCTCAGTGTCTCCTGACATATTAAACATGTTTTGTGACTCACCATCCTGTAATTTCAACCACCTGATGTTTATTCATGGAACATTCTTTGAGATCCCAGGTTCCTACTGGTTAGTTGAGGCTGTTTTTTAGGACTATACTATTGAAGTGTGCTGTTTATTCTGTTCTATCCCATCTTTGTGGTGCCATTGTCAGCCACCTCAAACCTTTGCATGGAGGATTAACCCTGAACACTATAAACACCTCGAATATGACTAGAGTCATTATTTTCTGTCATGTCAAAGTGTGTTTTGTTGGCATGATCAAACGGTATGATGTCTTTGAGTCTCACTTTATACAGTATGACTCAGGTTTGTCAGTGTCTCTTCAGGATTTGTTTATCCTTGCCTCTTGTTCGGCACAACTTCAAAAATGAGTTCTCAGCCATTTCCTGAAGCTTATTTTGTGCTACACTTTTAAAATGCTAAGTAATTTATCCTCTGTGAATGGTTTTTGTCACGTATCAGTCGGAATTTAAGCTTCAAACGCAACACTGAACAGGTCCGTGGGGCATTCAAGTCAAACCAGGACTTTTGATTTTGCAGAATAACACGTCTGAAACGCTGGCCTCCCGAGAACTCCTTCAGTGGTCCAGATATGTGGAAATGGCTTGGAGTGAGGTCAGGATTGTATAGGGATGTGGCAATGACTCCCAGCCGGGTTCCTGTAATGTGCAAGTGGTGTTGGTGAAGGATTGTTTGTACAGTTCCCATAGACAGTTGCGTCTCTTGCAAGTTGCCAACAAGTTATCCGTCTTTTTTAAGCATTCCAACCGCTTCACAGGAGCGACTCTAGTGGACTTTGAGCCACATCAGACTGGATCGTCATTCACGGACGTACGACTTCCTTTCAAAGCATTTTAGTGTCTCATCACTGTACTGTGCTTGAAGTCTTCTGTAAATTTTAACTGATTTTACACCACAAGTCCTGGTTTGACTTGAACGCCCCTCCTATTTCCAATAAATTGTGATTTGCTTGATTGTTTACTAACTTGTCACTTCAATTTAATATCAGTTTGTCTATAAGGTTAAAGAAATTGAAATAACATTAAAATGATTCCTAAAGTTAGAGACAATTTTCTCGACAGATAAAAAAAAAACAAAAAAAAAAACAAGGGTTGTGATCCTCATTTATTTATTTTAAATAATCGTATAGGTTCGAATCTTGATCAAGTTCAGTCTTTAATGTTCCTGCAAGTTCCTGTAAAGGGAAAGAAAATAAAATGATTAATGTTCAGCTCTTCGGTTTGATCACTCTCCCCTTGCAGGTTGGTACAACCGCCTGTACATCAACTTCACCCTGAGACGTCACATTTTCTTCTTCCTGCTGCAGACCTACTTTCCCGCCACTCTGATGGTCATGCTGTCCTGGGTGTCGTTCTGGATCGACCGCCGCGCCGTCCCTGCCAGGGTTTCTTTAGGTACAGGATCCATAGATCATTTGGTGCAGTTTACTAAACAGTCTCGATGTTACTACCAAATGATTCTTATTGGTAAGCCTTCCCTGCATGATGTAGTCCCATAGGTGTAATTAGTGTTTTATTAGAATGATTTTTATTAGAAGACGTTTCTTACCATGAAGTTTATGTGCAGTGTTCCAGATAAATAAAAATAAAGCAAAAATCCACTTGGCGCGTCAAGCTAACTATATTTCAATAATCATTTATTCATTTCCATCCCATCTGGGTGACTCCTCTCCCCCATGAACTGTTCTTTACCAGAAGCTGAATAAATGCAATTCTGTGTTTGCTGAGATGAAAATTCTTGCGTTTGTTTGAAATGAGTGCAGTGCCTGAAACCAAGTTAGTAAAGGATTTTTAATCAGCATGACAAACAGCAGCTGTTCCACTTACAAATATAGTTTATACAAATTAAAAGAAATTAGTTGAATGCAACATTTTAAAACCAAGATGCTTACATGTGAGTGATGGAATGCTTCTCGTAGGACTATTGATTGAGGTTTATGGTTTAATTGAGATTACTATAAGGCCAGGGGGGGGTAGTACAGATGTTAACACAACGCTAATGTTTTTTTGTAGGGCTTGTACTTGTTTTTATTTTAGAGTTACTGCTAAAGTAACATAACTGTAAACATATCAATTCCAGTCATGGACATGACCCATAATTCACAAAGGTGAAACATTTCTTATGATGAAGCTAAATAAACATTGAATGGTAACATGTTGTGATATAAGTTATGATTCCGGGAACATTTTTTATAGCTAGAATTCAAAAACTACATTTGTCATTGCAATTAGTCAATATCACACTATAGGGAGTGCTGTTGTACTGAATATCAGCACAGCTGTGATGCGACCATAGGCACGAAGGCGCAACCTGGGTGCTGCAGATATGACATTCACGTTGATATTCAGTACAACAGCACAACTTCTATGTGATAATGCTATTACATAATGCCGTATATTTTGTTTATTCAACCAGTTATTTTGCTCCAGCAGCGCATTATTCTTCCCCAACTGGAGGAACTAGCAATAATTGCATTAATGTAATGAAGTCGTCAAAAGATAAGGAGAATAAACCATGCAGGTGATGGACAGTCCTGAGATATAGAGTACTGTTAAAACAGTGTTAAATGGAAAGCTAGTGCGGTAATCCCTTATTCCACACACTAAGTAGTGCCCTTGCTCAGGGGTTAGAGAGAGACTTGGGAATCAGCCTTGTATTAGAAGCTAATTACTAAGGAGACAAAGTGTTGTTTTAGGTTATATAACTTTAGATTAGATGTGTTTTCTTGGCACAAAATGCTTTTACGGTATGACCGGTTTTGAATGTGGGGGTTGGCAGGCAGCTTCCCTCACCTCTTTTCACTTCTCACCGACAGTTGGTGTAATTAACAGTTGTTAGAACACCTGTGATGCAGAGTGATACATACTGTATAGTTAAACATCCCAGTGCTCTATTATACTCCATATCACCGCTCATAGAATAGCTCCCGTCCAATCAGATTACTCAGTCAGACCTAACAGTTGTATACAACTAATTACCTAGTGTTTCTAATGCTTATTCAATTAATTAATAGTATACAACAGTGCTCGCTCATTTACGCAGGGTATAAACCGAAGCTATCCCAGTAGACTTAGGGCATGAGGTGTGGTACACCCTGGACAGGGTGCCAATCACACATACTACAGGCAATTTGGGAACGCTAATCAGTCTAACCTGCATGTTTTTAGACTGTGAGAGGAAACCAGAGTACCCTAAGGAAACCCACCAATCATGGGGAGAACATACAAACCACCCTTGAGGCAGGAATCAAACCCACACCCTGGCGGTTCTGGGCAACAGTGCTAATCATTAAGCCACCTTGCTTCCCAGTTGTAGATTTAGATCCACAATGAATAAGCCAGGCTTAAAAGCATCATGAACCACTGTGCACTGTGACTGTTTAACGTTGCGATTGTTTAAGTTATTGCAGTCGTAACCTGTTAAAGGAAATCAGGAACTTTAGGTGCTTTTCCACCAGAGGAACCGCAATAAATTTGAATTAACGCTATAATGAACATTCATTTAAAGCTTCGTTTTCAATGTTCTCCCTACCGTTTCAATGTACTTTATATGTTGCCCAGTCTTTTGAATGTACAGTACATTTCTTCATACTGTACGTAGAAGGTGTGTCACTGCAAGTCAAGCCACGTTCATCCATATACCCAGCACAAGTGCTTCCATGCAGGATTGTCACAAAAAGATTTCGCACCCAGTAAAACTTCAGCAAACAGATTACCTAATGCTGAGGTAATACATCTAAGTCTTACCTTACAAATTGCCTTGAGTGCGAAAATTCTGCACCAGACTTCAGCTGGAATAAATAAGCACGCTGAACATTTGTTACGAATGCAGCTGTGGTCAGAGAACCGTGAATAACTGCAGGCGGTTTTGTTTAACACCTGGATCTTCTCCTCTTCGCACACACATAGACCTTTTAGCACACACTCATATTATGACAGTGATGTAGCATGCACTACGAGTACCAAATGTACTGTCACTTTGACTCCTGCAAACTACTTACAGAGTGCTTACTCGTTCATTGGCGGCTCTGAATAAGAGCGAATGAACAGTGTCTGAGAACCTGTGAAAGGGAAGGATATTTTTAGAGCCCAATTCAATCCTCTCAGAGCCATAATGGGATAAAATCTGACAACTTTTTTTCCAACAAGGAAAACACTTTGAGTAGAGCCCCTTCTTTCTGAACAGTTTGGTCTACTTTTTTCGCCTACGTGCAGAAGAGACCACGTATGGATGGGGCTCAGATCTGATATGAAAACATCACTTGTGCGTTCAGACGGCACTGAAAACAGAGTGTCACATTAGAGTAAAAAAAAAAAAAAATCTGAATTTACTCACTCACTCATCATCTATACCTCTTAGTCCTGTATTCAGGGTCACGGGGGCCTGGAGCCCATCCCAGGAGACTTAGGGCACATGGCAGGGTACACCTTGGACAGGGTTCCAATCCATCACAGGGCACTCACACATTACAGCCAATTTGGGAACACTAATTAACCTAACCCACATGGCTTTGGACTGTGGGAGGAAACCCACCAAGCACGGGGAGAACATGTAAACTCCATGCACATAGAGACGGGAATCGAGCCTGGCCGGGGATCGAACCCGGACCCTGGAGGTGCAAGGTGACAGTGCTAACCACTACACCACCGTGCCACCCTGAATTTAGTAACTTTAGGCTGGTAATGTGAACTTAGCCTATGGTCCTGTTCAGACTAGCAGCCCAAATCAGTTTTTTAGCATATCCAGATTGGCACCCATAGCACTGTGGCCGCGCAACCTCAAAGGTGAAAGGTTATATTCTGACTACAGATCTGTGTGCATGGAAATTGCATGTTCTCCTCCTGACTGGTGGGTTTCCTTTGAGTATTCCATTTTCCTCTTGCAGTCCAAAGACCTGCAAATTATGCTAATTGGCATTCCCAAATTACCCATTGTGTGTGTGTGTGTGTGTGTGTGTGTGTGTGTGTGTGTGTGTGTGTGTGTGTGTGTGTACGCTGCAATGCCTTGGTACCTCATCCATGGTTACCCTGCCTTGTGCTCTATGTCTCCTGTGATAGGCTCCAGGTTCCATACAGGATAAAGTGGTATAGATGATGAGTGAGTGAGTGTTCGATTTGAACCGAAGCGTTACAGTAGCACACTTTGACCACGCATCTCCAGGGTTGAGGCTTCGATTCTGGCCTCAGGTCTGTGTTACAGTACGTGGAGTTTAGGGTTAGGGTTAGGGTTAGCTGTCCCCCCCTGCTTGGTGGATTTACTCTGGGGTACCCCGGTGTCCTCCCACCTTTCAAAGACATTGCAGATTAGTTTAATTGCCATTCTCGAATTACTCATTCTGTATGTGTGTGCCTGTCTCATACCCAAAGTCTCCTGGGATAGGCTCCATTCATAAGTGATATAGAATATGAATGAATGAAAACTATTTGAACCACATCCAGAGGTGAAGATCTAAAGATGTTTCTCAGTCCGTATGCTCTACCCACTCAAACCAGATTTCAAACTGTCCATTCCGCCGTCTCTTAAGTTCAAGTCCACAAGATCACATGGTAAGGCTCCATGGTTTAAAAATTAGCGAGTAGGTGATGGTGTGATGGAGATGTTCCGCACCATGACTAGACAGTGGTATCACAGTGATATTTTTGACTTATAACAATAAGTCACCAGCATTTCATGTCACTGTAACTCCAGCCTGTTACAACAGCAACAGATGCAGATTGGACGACGATGTGGCAGATTTGGGCTGCCAGTCTGTACAGCTGGAGTCTAATTATCAAATTTTTTTTGTTTGTTTCCTCAGGCATCACCACGGTGCTCACCATGTCCACCATCATCACCGGCGTAAATGCGTCCATGCCCAGAGTGTCCTACATCAAAGCCGTAGACATTTACCTGTGGGTCAGCTTCGTCTTCGTCTTCCTCTCCGTCCTTGAGTATGCGGCTGTCAACTATCTGACTACAGTGAAAGACGGGAAAGAACGCAAATACAGGGAAAAGGCCCGGCATCAGGTGTGGTTTATCTTTCTGAAGAATATGTCTACATCACTTATAAATAGTTTCGGAAAATTATGTTAATATTATTTATAAACAGCAACAAACCTTATGCTTTTATTTCAGACTTGATGTGCCCGCGAGTTTAATTGCACACTCATAAGCATATAACATACAACTCTATCTGTTGAATTTTTGAATAAACAAAATTTTTTACGTTAATGTGAAGGTGTGAGATATCGCATTTATTTTAATTACACACTCATAAGCATGTACATCGACCATCTGTTGAATTTTAAAATGGACTAATTATTTTTCTGTACTAAAATGCACTAATTATAATTTTTTTTATGATATAAGGGTGCGGATATATACATTTAAATTTCAAAGCAGCGTACAGTATCATCTCTTCCTGAAAGCCTATATGTTGCCTCAAGCTCGGCCGAGTACACCTGTGAAAACCCCTTTAAAATTCATTCAGTTGTTTTTACGTGATGCATGCACAAACAAACAGACGGTAAAAATTTCTATTACTTAGTACTATTACTCATCTTATGTCCACAGACGCGCCAACATTACAATTTTATCATATGTCTAATTACTTGAATTAAATTTATCTTAGCAGTCTCTGCCGTGTACATGTGGCCTGCCTCATGGCAAAAGCATGATGGTGGATGGGACGTACAGTGAGGCAGACAGCAACAGCCTGGCCGGTTACAGCCGTGCACCCAATGGCCCTGAGGAGTTAAACGATAAACACGAGCGCATGGTGGTGCACCTTGCTGTTGACAGCGACTCGACAGGCGGCAAGAAGAAAGGCCTGCGCGGCCGCATCATCCACAGCACTCACGCCATCGACACGTACTCGCGCATGATCTTTCCTGGAGCATACATCTTTTTCAACCTCATCTACTGGTCCGTCTACTGGTGAACCCTCGCAGCTGGGGAATACAGGGTTTTTGTTTTTCATTACAGTGCATTTTAATGGGAGCCCAAAGACAACGAGTCAACTTTTAGATGGAAACGAGTGACGCAAGATTACTGTAGATTCACAAATTTTTATTTTTTTTTTCTTTTAATGGAAAATTTGCAAGGACTTCAGCTAATCAATCTGATCTCTCCAATACATGGATGTACTTTAAATAATGGATGAGCAATCAAATGGAGGATGAACCTTTTTAAACTCTTGACATGGATGGCAATAGGATGTTTCACTGCTCAGATACACACACGCGCACACACACACACACACACACACACACACACACACACACACACACACTACACCACAAAGTCTGCTTAACTTTTGAAAATCTCAGATTTCTCCACTGTATTTTATTTATTTTTTTATTTTTTTATTTTTATCTGCCAGGAGAGATGGAATTCATTTCTTCATGATCTTTAACCTTCGGTTTAATTTTAATCACAAAACTTATACCACTTTCATGGTTGTAGACTCTAAACTGTGAATTTTATGCTTAAATTTCATGCACTAGCCAACAACTCATCATTTAAATGGGAAACATTATATTTACCTCCATTCCACAATACCAGCATCTAATGTATAACGTACGGCAGGTTCATAGATTGGCGTGACGCAGGAGGATACTGATGAACATTTTGAAAGACTAAGAGTATAATGGTGTAAGGAGTACACTACAATGGGGGCCATCAGGTTATGGGCAGACAGTCACGGACAGGGCGATGGTGAAGTTTATAAAGCAGCATGTCTTGTAGTATACTACAGCACTTTTCCAGCCGTTACAGTATCCAGATGTTTAATAAGTTACCGACAATTATTTTACTTGAGAAATCCCTAGAATTCAAACTGAACTGCGTTTTTAAAAGTAATTATGAAAAATCAAAACACCAATCACCTTGTGAAAGGTGTGGTTCTGCTTGTCTCTTATAAAGGGTCTGGATCTCATCTCTTTAATCCAGTTGAAATCATTCCGATTAGAGATTCCACCTCAACTTAGAGTTGCGCAGTTAAGTTGGAATCTCTAATCGGGTCATACTGAAGTCTATGTAAACGTAGCTAGTTATTGCTCTAGAGTGTGTATTCCAGAAACTCTTTATCAACCTGGATTTTCACTTACATCAGTCTGGAGTGAACACTAGATGGTGAGAAAAGAAATAAATTGAAAAGTTCTCTGGAGGAAAATGCCTACTTGATAAGAGAGCTAGCAGGTAAATAGCCAGGCTGGTGGAGTTTGGGATACAGTGGTACCTTATACGGTTTCGTGTTCTTAACGCGAAATGTCATATTGCGAAACGCATTTTCCCATAGAAAATAATGCAAATGTAGATAAACTGTTCCAAGCACCTAAAAATATTACCAACATTACCAATTTCCAACAATATAATCATATTTTTGCATATAAAAAATCTAAACATTTAGGAAAGACATGAAAAAGAAGAAAAATATTAAATAAATAGACATTAAACCTTAATTTATGATTCCTCTCAGCACCGGCTGCTTTAAAAACTAAACTCCGTTTTCTTCTTGAACCGTCCATGATAACATTCTTGAGACCCATGGTACTACAGAATGTCTTCACTAACTCATGCACAAAAAACAACCCACAAAAAAATGTAAACTTGCTTCCCTTGGCCTTCCTTTGACATAAACAAGTTTTGAACAGCTCCTGGGTTTACTCGAAACTTTAAAAAAAAATTAAGCTCTTAAGGTAAAAACTCATTAGCGGGGTGTTCGTATTCCAGGATACCGCTGTATAAGCATTTCGCCTTGGCTCCCCCTGGTGGCTGAGTTTCTCTAAGCAACCGATTGTTTATGCCGCTTATAGTGTAGCTACAAATGACCTGACCATAATTTGACAATTGTACCATGTGAGAAATGATCGTTTAATTATCAATTAGAACATTTAGTGAGCTGATTCTAACCAGTTAAACCTTAATGTTTGAGAGACATTGCAAACGGATGTATGTTTCTTTAGGGTCTAGGTGCCGCCTCTTGGCTGGGTTATCTCATTTACGGTAGGTGACATTTTACTTGAAGAATATTTCTTCTTCATCTTATTATTATTATTATTATTATTATTATTATTATTATTATTTAAACATTGTTCATCCTTCTAAATCATGCCTCTTAATTTGCTAAATTCTTTTAGCGGAGTGTATTATGGTCGTGAATTATGGTTGTGCTTCTCAGTATAGGGATCGTGAAGCATCATCAGGGCATCTGTTATTTATTTATTTATTTGTTTTTATTGAGCTGTGGTGGTGGAAATCTCTACCCATCCATATCAAAGTTATATTTAATACTGTGTTTTTATGGTTAATCTCCAGGTTAATTAAATGGGTTTAATCCAAACAACAATAAGTTAAAAACAAGTAAGCTGATAAATAATGTAAGAGCACATTTTTTGATGCCACTGGGTAGGTTGGTTCTTACTTTAGAATTATATTTAGAGATAATGCTAAAAGAGATGCTTTAATTTGTTTTCAATTGAAAAGAGAGATTTTTTCACAATCAACTTTCATTATAATGTTATACACTGTATTATTTGTTGAATCTTCACCTGCTTTGTTTGCACATACACATACTGCACATAACACTGTTTAGTTATGTGATTTATATTCATATTTTGCTTAAATGCATTATGGAAAATCAAGTCAGGTATTAAGTCACATTTTGGGTGATTTGAGTTATTGAAATATTGAAATTGGAAGCATATTGAAATATTGATGTTTGTTACTGTGTTGTGTCCAGTTCCTGAGATGTGGCTGGTGCAATTTTGTTTGCATAAGGTGGCTTAAGGAAAAATGCTCTTTTAAAGATATTTCAATGAGGATTCTAAGATGTAGTAGGAAAGCCGGTACCTCAGCCTCATATTGAAACCAGGAATTCCCTGTCAGTCCTAAAAATAACTTCACCATCAGTGAGGGTTTATAATGAAAAAGTGATTTATTTATTTATTTTATTTATCACAACTATAGTAACGACCTTGGATAGTGGTCCTTAAAGTGCTTTAAACGATGTTTAGGATAAAAACCTTCTCAGTTATGTTGAAGGAGCAAGAAAATTGGTTATTCATCAACTGATTTTTGGGGGGGAAATAGAACATTTTCTACATTTCACCTTAAGTAACTTAACTAAGAACTAACCTTAGTGACTTAATACCTGACTTACAACAGGACACAAATAGGTTTCACTATCAACAGGGCAAACTTGAATTAAATGAAGAGGTTTAAATAACATCCAACTAGCTTTTGGTTTGTCAGATATGTTTAAGTTAAATGGCCGTCCAAAGTCTGAGTATGCGCAGGATCCTCAGGACAACAGAGCGGTTTTTCCCCATAATGCAACGAGCATGTTTTCTGCCTGGTTAGCCAGCGCGCTCACCGCGCTCATGGGCACAGCCAATCCTCCGATCACCGTCCAGTACTGACCGCTGTACCCTTACCGCAAAAAGCTGAAATGAATGTATGCTTTTCTTTTTATTTCTAGATATTCCTAAAGGTTGCATAACTCCAGTGGAAGTGAAATGCATGAGATTGTGCTGTGAATATCTTTCCATGATGTTTCTGTAAGCATTTGTCTGTTTTGTTTGTGTTTTTTAAAACAGCAGTTTAAATAAAGATTTGACTTCTCTTTTGGTTGAAGTGACCAACATTTAGGTTTTTTTTTTTTTCTGGACTGCAATTGATTTGATATATCCACTAAAAAGTGTACACACAAAGTTGTTTTAATTATGAACAGAACGGTATGCATTTATAAGCAGAAGCAATGATATGTTTAAAAAAGCATTATATAGGAAAAGTTTCTAGACATCATTTTTAAAATGTACTCCATATGTATACAGTATGTGTAAAGGTTACGGAATAAATCAAATGCTGCATAAAAAAAATCATAGTTGCAAATTGCCTAATTAAAAATGATTTTCGAAGCATTAAAAAGTAAATGTTTAAATAACTCAACTGACAAAAAAAAAAAAGAAAAGCAAAGAAAATATTATATAGAAAAAAATAAGGATAAAAGTATGCAATGTTACAATGATCCCTATAGTCTTGCGATTTCAAAATCCTCCATAAATTTTTCAACAGGTTTCAAGTCGGGCCATGCAAGGACTTCATAAGTTATTTTGGGTTTTTTTTAAAGCGCCTTCGAAAAGGTTGAAAAAAGGAAGAGTTCACGAGGCAGGTGTGTGAGTGCGATTTGTGATTTGATTTATTTGGGGTTATTTCCCACAAGACTGTTCAGTATGGCCTTTTTAAATGAAATATAAATGTTAAACCCAAACTGAACACTTTCTCAGCGGGAATGCAAATTATGCAAATGAATAGTGACAATTACATTTTAATGCTAAACTGTCGATGATTAGTTTTGGTCATTTATAAGATGTGAAACACAATTATAAGAGTAAAAACTCCCTTTATTTCTCTATATAATCCGCTGCTACACTAATGCACATATCCCAGTGTTTCACTAGTGCTAGTGCTTGGACACCATCAAGGTAGAAAGTTTCCTCTGTACGCCGGAGCCGTGATCAGACTGCCTGCTGTATGTCTGAAACCCTGGCCTCCCAAGAACTCCTTAAACAGCACGAATGTGGAAATGACTTTGAGTGAGGTCCGGACTGGCAGCCCAGTGGCTTAGTTGTCACCAGGGTTGTGGGTTTGAATCCTGCCTCTGTTCTGTGTGCGTGGATGTTCTCCCTGTGCTTGGCAGGTTTACTCTCACGTTGACATTACCAAATTGCCCACAGTGTAAGGTGGTACCCCACCGTGAGCCCTGGGTTTCATGAGTTCCAGACCCTACACATACAGTATAAGAAGCTAATGGATGGATGGAAACTGTGGCTCTGCTCCAGTATATTTCAAGATTCTTGCTTATCAGGTTACTGTTGATGTGTAACTACTGTACAAGCTGCAACAAGGTGTCACACTGGATAAATCTCCCTTTTTTATAACCTTATTAGAATTCAGAGACTTTAATTCCAAAATTGAACAAAACTTACTGGCAGAGCCTCGACCTTCTCTTGACATTTCTTTCACAGAAATGCCAGAGAACTGAGATGTTTCTTATTTGATGAGATTTCCTAAATCCTCCGAGGATCTTGCTTTCTCAGACAGGGATCTTATGCATGTGTGTAAGCCAGTAATCCATGTTGGAGACTGCATTCTGAGCAGAGTTAATCCCTCATACAAACAAATATTATATTCAAGGAGTCTTCCAGGTTGCTTGCATTCAGAATTGGAATCGTCTCTTGACAGCTAGAGGTAGAAACGTCTGTAACACGACTCCATGAATCCTAAATCAGTAGGAGGAGGACACAAAAATGCTTTCAAGAATAATACGGGAAAAAAAAATCACACACTTTCTGATGATCTGTGGGTGACAGTTTGAGCTAAATTAAAAATCTAAAAAAATAAATAAATAAAAAACATTGTGGCGCTACACTGAATATCGCACCTTTTATGGTGTCAGCACTAGAATATTCAGTAAATCAAGAAATCAGTGTTATTCATCACAGTATATGCACTAAGCAGCCAAAACATTATGACCACCTGCTTAATATTGAGTAGTTCCCCACTTTGCTGACTGATGCACATGGGGAGTGACTCCTGGTGCATGTAATAAAAGCACTAGTGTGGATCAAATGAATGAAAAGGTTAATGCTGGTGCCAATAGAACGGTGTCAGAATATAATATTAAGCAGGTGGTTATAATGGTATGGACGGTCATAAATTGTTACTATTGCTAAGCAAAAAGGAATGCAATGAAAATGAACTCTGTTTGTGAGCCTTAGTCCTTCTGTACATATCCGAAGGATATCCGATGAAATGACCTGGTGAAGACTGCGTTTGAAGAAGCCATTTTTTCTGTAATCTGTAATCACTTCGTCATCATCTTTGAAATACCTGCCATGAAATGTATTTTTCAAGCGATGGAAGAGGAAGAAGTCACTGGGTGCCTGTTTATAACTACGCTGGAGCATAGTGACCATACATGGCAACCAATTAGATTTAAATGCAAGAAATGTATAATAGCATGCAATTTACTTTTTTATTTTTTTATTTGTGGGTGCCATTTTGGTTAAGAACCTCTACCGGCATTCTGTTCATGAAAATATTTATTTCCAGAGACATCTGAGCAGATTTTATGACCGCCCGTATATATACAGTATATTATGTATACATAAATTAATGACTAACTAATGATCATAAACAGGTGGTTAAATGTTGGTACCAATTTTGATTTAGATTATAAAAAATGAGTCATCAATTTTGATTTTGAAATAGTAAGAATAAACTTTTATCTCTTTGCCAAACACCATTTCTTATTCTAAATCATCCCATCATTTCTTAAAACATACCTTTTTTCACATAATGCTACAGTAAATCTCTGCAGCCTCTGTTGTCTCATCCTCCTTATAATTCAAATAGCACCATGCAGCACATGCTCTAAAGCTCTGACCAGAATTCTCTGCATCTGTCCCTCTAATAGCAGAACCTTTCAGATAATTATGGCTACCTACAGAAACTGCTGCTATGTGGCCATATAATCCAAAATGATGCTCTGTGATGAGGGGTTTCCTTTCTCCTGCTTAGCTCGATAAATGTGACACCTCATTATTTCACTATACATTTGCAGGAGAATAAAGGAAAGAAAGTGACTGGATTTATTAACTATTGCAAAGAACAAATGTATACTTTTTTTTTTTTTGAGATGTTGCTGAATTTTAAAATTGGATTGTCAGAGGGTTTTGATTAATTTTCTAGAACTGAAGTTTTGCCTGCGAGGCAAATCTCAGGTTTATACATTAATGCACTTTTTTTTCTAATAATAACAACACATGAACAGTCTCAATAAAAATGTTTCATTATGTTAAAGCTTTCTGTAGGGAGATGTTTATTTTGCATTCATGGAAGGAGTCTCCAAGTCTTCGTACCGCAGGAGCAACTGATATAATGTAAATGAAACACGTTTCACAAACACTAAAAGTACAACATTAAAAGTAACTTTCCTGGGGAAATTGGGAAGTTGGGGCTCAAAGGTGGTACTGTACACCCATGTTCCTGGGCAAAACGCTGAAAACGGCCCATTTGTACCCCACACAGGTCCTAAGATGGTTGTGAGTCCAGTGAGTGTGTAACTTTATGCTTTAACATGATCCCTTGTGATGACTTCAATAAGGAAGTCGGTGCTTTGATTCTGAGCCAGGTACAGTATCTTGGGGAAATGTTGGTGCTTGTGCATTGCTTTTTGAATTATTTGAGAGAGGAGACGTGGCTGAAAGTTGCAATGATGTACAGTACTGTGGACATTTGTGCAAAACTGAGTGAGAATCTAATTAAAATCTGTACTCAATTAGCCCTTTTTTTTTTGCTGACTCATTGTCTGTATGCTGTAAAAAAAAAAAAAAAAACATTAATTTTCAGTGGAAAAAGTCTGAAATTCATTTTTAATTGCCAGGATTTAATTTTAATTTTAATTTCAATTGTTGAAATTTTCATGCCATTCAGCACAATGTGTCACGTTTCAGACCAAAAGCGAGTGAGCTACTGTAGGGTAGCGGGAGCAAAGTGGTTTGGTGCACATCCCAGACAGATCATCATAACTTGCTAATGGTTCACTATTTTACAAGGTCAACCATATTTCCCATGTATATTATATAATTTTTGTGGAGGTGTGTGGAAGATTGAGGGAGGTAATGACCTCTAAGTCAAATCAGAACAATGGGAATTTTGGGAAAACTATTAGTTTTCCCCAAAATTTATTTCCCAGAGAGTTCAACATGCAATAAAAGTTTTTGGGCTAAAAAAAAATGCAACAATAAAAGTATAGCCTTTCAGCACTCATTAACCTTTAATTGCATACAAAGTACGACATTGAGATTTTTTTTTGTATAAGGCTTTTGACAATGGGTATTGTCACAAAGCACTTTTATGAAAAATAAATAAATTAATTAAAAATCTGAATAAAAACAAAAAATTTATAGATGTATCCCAATTAAGAGGTAAATTTGTGACCTTTTGGGATTTTTCAGCTTTCAGGAAAGAGGACTTTGTGTTTTGTTTTTTGCTTTGTATTAGTGTAAACTGAAATAATGTTCTATTTATATTTGTTTAAGATAATTCATAAAACAGTAAAAACAACATGAGCTCTACACAATATCAGCTGGGATTTCTTTGCATGGCAAAGTAACAGTTTGAGACAAGCATTAAAACAAGCAAAGAGATTATGTCGTACTTAATTATAGACATCTTGTTTTGGTAGTATTGTATGGTTTAAAAATCAGGGAAGCATCTATATCTAGTGTAACAGTAATCCACATCTCTCTCTGTCTCTCTGTCTCTCTCTCTCTGTAGATTATCCCTGTGACCATCTTAAACAAAGCTCTTGTTAATCAAACCAATTCTTCTGTGATTGCTAAAGACGACTGATAACAAACCAATCTCGAGCAGTGCTTTATGATCTTGCCTTTGAGCATTAGCTATATGAATAGATATTTGAACTCTGAGCCCTGTTCAATCAGTCAGCTGACAGCTGCTTAGCACAGATTAAGCACTAATGAAGTGATACAAACGGGGGAAGATAAAGGGTTATGTAATGCATGGAGACTGGCTCAGCATCGAACGCTACCCACCAAATCCAGATTAATTCTGTGTAGGGAGAGCAAGACAGATGGGGTGTTTAAAGCAGGAGAAAGAATACGGGCAGAATAATATTTCTGGGGAAAAAATGTTTTTATCTTGGATATGGATGTAATTTTGTTCAAAGCCTGGACACAGACCTGAGGCACAAACTGTGTTTGGTTCATCACTAATGGAACAGCAAGGTCTAGAACAGAAAAAAAATTGTTGGATGAAAATGTTGCAATGCCAAAAATGACAGTAGAGGTTAGAAGGCATTGGCGTGAGTCATGTGAAAAGAATTTAAAGCCGATAACCGCTGTTAATTATATAGTCCTCTGTTGAAAGGAGGGTGATTTATGCAATAAAAACATAACCCATGTATTGAAAATGCCTTGTAAAAGTTGATGTTTATGGAAACGTCTCAGACGTACGGGTGAAACTAGTTTCTGGAACAGAAATATATAAGCTGAAATCTGAAGATCAGGCCGGTGATTAGTATACTGGTGATGCTGAATGCTGCGTGGTTGGAACAGATGGAAGGGGAAATGAAGTTGCTGCTCAGATTGTTATATAAACAACAAATTTTTTTTATTGTATCTTAAGGCACTATGCAGCCTGTCGCAGTAAAACATTTGTTCCCATTTTTAAAATGTAATCAGCAAAACTAAATTTAATAATATGATTGCAAAGTATCGATGATGGGGGTCCAAGCACCTGTGCCATCGCCATTCCGGCGCACCAGAATAACAGTGGGCACATGCATTGTGAGCGTGTCACATGCATTCTTGCTGACTGTAAAGGTAGGCAGCGTCATCAGTGTAAGGGACCACCCCTAGAGGGCACTGTGTGCCCGTTAAGTTTGTGTTTGTAGTTTTGATGTGATGAGGGAGCTCACCTGAACCGAGGTAGCTCATTAAACCTTCTATAAATAGCAGTTTGTTCTGGGAAACTGGGTCGAGCATTAACAATGTCAAGTGGGCATTTATTTTGGTTTTGTATTTGGTTGAAGTTATGTTGTGTAACCTCTGTTTTAAGTAGGCTCTAGTTATGTTATATTTATGTTCATTGTGCTTTTGTGTTGTGAAGCTGTTCGTGTAAGTACTGTTGTGTGTGTCTCTAGTGTTTGTTTGCCTCTTGTTTAGGTCCCTGTATGTTTAGATTATTTGTATGTTTAGCCACATGAGTGCTTAGCCACTAGTAGGGTTAGCCGCTAGTAGGCTTAGCCTCCATTAGGTTTAGCCTCTAGTAGGATTGGTCGCTAGTGGCTTTAGTCTCTAGTATGGATTAGCCTCTAGTGTGTGTTTAGTCTCTAGTGTGTGTTTAGCCTCTAGTGTGTGTTTAGCCTCTTGAGTGTTCGATTTCCCCTGTAGGTTCAGTTATTAACCAGCTTAGCTACTAACGCTCTTAGTTACTAACTCGGTTAGGTCATCATCCCCTTCTACAATAACCAGTTTAGATACTCACCTGACTAACCACTAGTTAGTCTGTTTAGGGTTCAGCTCCCCGTTTCTTGTGTTTCGCTAAGGAACCTGTGTTCTATGGTTTATTCTATGGTTTGTTATTAAAAAAGACTCACTGTTACTTTAAATACCCTCTGTACCTATGCCTGCCCTTTATCAGCCCATGGCAACATCAGCCGCAAATACCACCCGTTCATGACAATCAGCAGCTTTTATATAACTAAGAAGGTTATTAGCCACTTTTTGCCATAAGTTTAAGGCCTCACCATCTGAACCATTTAATTTTGCATCCTCAATGTCTTGAGATCATATTGTTGGTGATCATATAAGTCAATAAAAATCATATTCCATTCGGTGTGTGTTGCAATCAACCCAAAATAACTGACTTCCTGTTGAGTAGAGCTCATGACATGCATAGTGAAAGTTAATGCAGCGAAATCGCCTGTGAAGTCCCTGAGCCACACCCAGGGCTCATGGCAGCAGATTTCAAACTGTGTGCTGATTTTCATAATGTTTTGAGCATGCTAAAACCTCAATTAAACCTCCGATGCTGCAAAAAAGGCCCATCACTTCAGCACTATCAAAGCACAGCACTATCAGAGCCCTGATAAATAAATATGGGTGGCTTATAGTATTGTGCAATACTGTACTGAGTGCTCAGTACTCTATAATAATTGCCAGTGCAGGAACATTTTGGAACAAACTGAACCTTTAAGGCATTAGCAAACAATCACTGTAGATAGGAGTGTTTAAGTAGCCTAGACATACAATTAGGGATAATTGATTAAGAATTTAAATGATTCTGTAGCTCGCGTACTGTATCTACTACCTCTACTACCACATGCAGTCACACTCGCTATCCAGGCAGAGTGCAGTATTGGACATAGTATTTTCTGCAGTCTTGTTTTTGAAGAAAGACAGAGAGACAATAGTTTTTTTTTTTACATCCTTATAGGTTATTTATTCTGTTTGTTTCAATACACAATTTGGACTTCATTAGATTGTCTCACTTTTTTTGTCTCACCTAATTTGTTAGATTTGTGCCTACCACACAATTGTAACTGCAATGAATTGATTAAAAAAATGTTTGTTATCATTAATTATTAATGATGAATTGTTAATTAATTGTCAAATGTTCAACTACTGGGTTTGGAAAATGTGTGAAATATTGTATGGAATCCCACTTACTACTAATTCAACAAGAACATCAACAATTGTAATAATAATAATAATAATTATTATTATTATTATTATTATTATTATTGTTGTTGTTGTTGTTGTTGTTATTATTATTATACTAATAATAATTATACACATACACAGAAAGGATTGTCAAATACAAAAAGCTTCAACAAATATCCAGAATATTATTATGAATTGTAGAATGTATGCTGAGGTAAGTTTTTTTTTCCTCTACAAAATTAAAGACATCTCTGTCTGCAAGACATTTCCGAAACTAATGGGGTAACTGAATAATAAAGTTACAACACTAAAGGTTTCCTGAGGCTTTTGTTTGGAGTGTTTGCCTTGTCAGTCAAATGGTGCCATCTAATGGACCACTGAAGCTTGAAGCTGAAACTAACATAAAATAAAAAAAAAGATTTATGTGACATCACCTGGGAATAGAGAGGAGGCCTCTATTTCCAGGTGATGTCACAGGCGTTCAGTGGGATAGAGCTCAAAATCTAGGGAAAGATCCACAAATGGATATAATGTTCACATGTGTCCAGGTATGGACACGATGTGCTATGTGCAGTCTCATTAACGTCCATAAGTACATGATTCACTGTATTTATAATCATCATTAGATTGAATGTTACTCAAATCTGACGAATGTCTATACTTCAAGCACTACATTCCTTATTCAGCAGCGTGAATCACTGAAATAGTGGAGACTGGAAAGAAATGTACAGCCAACTTGATCAGATGAAACTGGAGACCCGGGAGAAAACCCATGCAGTCACAGGAAGGACAGTGATAGTATTACAATGATAATAATCAAGCTCCGGATTTAACCGAGTACACCGTACCATTGATTCTTCATGCAACCTGCTAAATCACTATTCCACTACATTAGTTGAAAATTAGTTGAAGCAGATTTGTTTTTGTTTTTTTAATACAAGGTATATACAGAAAAATGAAAGATCAGTTTTTATGACTCCACTCTGAATGTTACAGGTTTGGTGCTGAATGCCCAGAGAGCACAACAAATAATTTATGTCTAGCCTCAGGTATAACACAAACCAAGTTCAGGCTGAATGGCCAAGAAAGAAAACATAGAATGATTTTACAGACTGCTGTACAGAATGCATTTCCTCAGGATTTAGACTCCGGTCATCATGTAGACAGATAAAGCATTGATTTGTTTTTCTAAAGTTCAGGAGATCACTAGTGCAGCACTCCAGGGTCACTCCTGCAAGGCAATAAGACAAACAATGTACGTAAATACGATAATATAACCTGATGAATAAATCATCTACATTAACAACAGTCCACAGAAAACATCTTCCAAGGGCAAATAAGATAGTTCTTTTAAAAAATACCCAATTCCCCTAAACATTTGAAACTAGCAGTATTCAAACTCCTGATGAAATGTATCAGTCAGGATTTAGGCCTCATCACTGCACAGAGACAGCGCTGGTTAAAGTGTTAAATGACCTATAGTACCAGTCAAACATTTGGACACACATTTGGATTTATTTTTCTACATTCTAGAACAATGCTGGTAACAAAAACAATAGCTAGTTGTTATTTTAAGATGTGAAGGTCAGTCTTTCTGGAACAGTTCTCGCAAGAACAGTATTGCCAAGTGCATTTGCAAAACACATCAAGCACCATGATGAAACTTGATCAAGTCTCTCATGAAGACCTTCCCAGGTAAGCAAGACCAAAACTTAACTCTGCTGCTAACCTCGAAAATCACCAATTAACAGCACCTCAGATTAGAGCCGTTATTATAGTTTTACAGAGCATACAGTAAGTAGCATTATCAACTGTTTTAAGGAGATTATTGAATACTGTGGATTCCTTCAGCATTGCTTTATAATACACAAAAGAAATAAAAAATCAGAAAAGACATGAAATTAGAAGATGTTTTTGACTGATAGTGTATTACTAGACTCTGATCAGCGTTGTGTCTCCTTGCTTGTTTTGCTTGAGAGTAGATATTACTATTGAGTAGTAGATGTTGACTTTTCTATGTGTTGTAAAATAAATGTTGGTGTTCCACAGAGGTCTGTTTTAGGCCCATTGTTCTTTTGTCTGTAAATGCTTCATCTGTGTACTATCATTCATAAACATGGTATATATTTTATACACTGTTACGTTGATGACACATACAGTAATTGCATGTTTCAGCAGAGGCGCTCCTTACCAGTGAAGGCAGGCAACTTAGGGTCTTAACAAATTCTAGAACTGCCTCTATAGCAAGTGGCAAACTAGTCACCAAACCAGACCAGAGACACTTAAGTTACACATAAGCAACTTCCTTTTACTTAATTCTAGCAAGCCAGAAGTACTTGTACTAGGACCACATACAGTATAACCTTTGTGTGCAGCAGGAAAATAACTTTTTGCGACTTTCTTTGGCTTTTACATTTTAAGATTGTGTAGATGTTACTAGGATACCCTTCTTTGATCTCAGAATATTGCTATATTAGCAATAAGGAATATAATGGTTTTACAAAATGCAGAGAAACTAGTTCAGGCTTTTGTTATCTATAGGTTGGATTATTCTTCTGCCTTACTGTCTGGATGTTTTAATGAGTGCATAAACAAGCTCCATGTACTAAATACTGTATACATTGACCTTATCCATTACTTAACAGTGAGCACACTTAATTCTGTGCTTCTCTCTCTCTCTCTGTCAGTCAAGCCTACATATGGCATTCATGACCCCTTCTGCCCTCCGGACTTCCAGACCTGCCTGACCCATCTCATCAAATGGACAGCACTATCTGCTGCTAAGGGTAGCCACCTTATGGTCTGCTTAAAGATATATGTAACTACTGAGGACAGCTCCATTTACAGTAGTAACTATGAACATTGCTTTGAACTTGACTTTTTGGAGTTTTTACTTTCACCGGTAAAAAGTGAGTACCTTCCACTAGGGACATTAAAAAAACTGTTAACTATTAACAGTTAACTATAATAAACAGAATAAACAAATTTTTTAAATATATTATTATATATTTAAAAAAATATTTTCACAGGTAAATTTGGATTTTTCACAGGTATATTTGGTCAAGCTTTGTTTTATCGCAATCAGATATGCTACTTTCCCATTTTAATGGAAAACACCCTTATAAAAAAATCAACCTTGAAAAAAATGATCTCACAATTCACTGTAATTTTTTTTAAATATGCACAGTAACATAAAAAATTTTTCATTCCAAAATTAAACAAACTGTAAAAAAAAAAAAAAAAAAAAAAAAAAAAGCTGCCTCAACATAAAAAAGCTCAATATGTTGCACAACTTTTTAAAACTTTTTTAAACAGAAAGTTGCTGGCCCCACAAAACATTTCACATTGCTGTTTAGTTGATCAGTTGGTCTGTGTACCCAGTTCAAAATCTTAAGTTTACTCAACTTGTAACTCAAATATTTAAGTAGTATTGGTTGTGGGCTCAATTAATTATATTTCTCTACCGTTTACTGAGCACAACTTTTCATCTACTTAAAAAGATAAGTTGTCTCCCACTTTGATGTAGTTGGTTCAAGTGATTAAGTTGGTCTAAGAATACCCCAACAATTTAAAGCACAAACATTCCTTTAAAACTTTAATCTTACAAAAGAAGTTAAAACAGTGATCTGCATAAAAGAGGAGAATACACATTCTATTTTGCTTAAAGGTTAATAAAACACACCAGATGCTTAGTAGTGTCTTACTGATTTTTTATATCACCAAATCATAACCATTTTTAAAAACTAGCAAAGATGAACAGTTTTTTTCAGTGTCAGACGGCAAAAAAAAAGAGTTTGTTTCTCAGCAATGTGAATCTGAGGGGAGCGTGTCTCTCCAAGTCCAATAGAAATCATTTGGATAGCGTCAAAGGTGTGTGTCCGGTCCTCTTGGAATTCAATGTTCAGAGCACAAGACCTGACCAAAGATCACTCCTGAAGCTGCTGCACAGTCAACCGGACCCTCAAGGACTAGCACAGCTTCAACAGCTTGTTCACGCTCCTCCTGTAGCTCCAAATCCTCTACAACAGAGCTCTGGTTAAAGAAACAGGAGTATGGTAAAAACAAAGATAAATACATTTAACAGAATATCTAGTTATGATAAAAATGAAAGATATTAATAAGGCTACACTTTCACTCAAAAGTTTGGGATCACTTGCAAATTTAGTGATTTATTTTCTACATTCTACAACATTACTGGGGATTTCAAAACTATGAAATAGCACATATGAAATTCGGTAATTATGTAACAGTCAGTTGTTATTTTAAGACACATAGGTCAGACCTTCTGGAATAGTTTTTACAAGAACAGTATTCTTAAGTGCATTTGCAAAACACATCAAGCACCATGATGAAACTGTCTCTCATGAAGACCTTCCTATATGAAGGCAATTTAAAGGAACCTCTGTAGTCCAACTAGAGATTGTGGAGGCCAATGGTCAGTGGTGATTATTCTTTCACTTACTCAGTCACTCACCATCAGGACACAAGGGAGGGTACACCCTGGACTGGTTACCAGTCCATCACAGGCTGTATGTACAGCACCATCTGTTGAATTTTGAGATGAACTAATGATTTTTCAAGGTTGATTCTTTTATGAACCTAGATGTGCCCACAACTTTGTTCACATGGAACTGAATTGCACACTCATGAGCGTGTTTTTTTTTTAAATGTACTGTACGTACTCGTTCACACAATACGGCAATTATGGGAATGCCAATTAGTCTAATCTGCATGTTTTTGGATTATGTGAGACAAAACTGGAGGAAACCTACCAAGCACGTGGAGAACATGGAAACTCCATGCACACAGACCCTGAGGCGGGAATCAACCCAGACCCTGGAGGTGCAAGGAGACAGTGTTAACCACTAAGCCACTGCGTCGACTTTATATATACTGTATATGCTATATACACACATGTGATTTTATTTGTAACAGCAATGTAAAGAGGATCATGCTTTTTGTCATGCACACTTGTAACACGACCGGCACTAGGACCCGGAAGTAATACGGTCGGGTTTCAGGAAGCGTAAAAGGAAACAAGATGGCGCTTCACATTGCTCAGTCATTGAGTTCGCCCATGCCTTTGATGACGCTACGCCGACTATTCTGTGAGTACTCACCAATTCGGGTTGCTTCTTTGATTGAGTGTGTGTTGCTAGAACACGGGTTTATTTGTGTAGATCCTTGCTCTTCGTGTAACAGATTTCTTAAACTAATCGCGTGGTTATCCTGCCTACTCGCGCTGCTTCTGCGTTTGGGTTTACCATCCACGCTACACGGGCTAACTGCTAAGGCTTTTCTGTTCATCCCTTGGTTGCTCGTGACAGAATGACTGAGCCCAAAGCAGTAAACCCAGCGGAGTTTGCTCGCCTCTGTGATGTGGTTGACCAGCATGCCAAACTGATCAATAAGCTCCGTGGTGAAGTCGCGTCTCTCCAAAAGGACCTCCAAGACGTCGCGGCCTTGCGCCGCGAGGTGGCGGAGCTACGACAGGAGAACGCGACCCTCCGCGGGGTGGCTGCTCAGTCGGCTGTTGCCACGCCCGTCGCAGCGGCTGCGGCGGCGCCGCCCCCCCCCCCCCCCTTCTGATGTGTTTATAGCTCTACCGGATAAGTGGGATGGCACAGATGGGAAATGCAGTGTTTTTCTAACCGCGTTGGATCTTGTGTTTGAGTTCAATTCCACCAGATACTCCACAGACCGACTGCACGTTGCGCTTCTCGTCTCGTTGCTATCCGGGCAGGCAGCTGAGTGGGCCACGGCGGTTCGCCGATCAGATTCAGATACTGCTTATTCATATGGAGAATTCACCCGTCAACTAAAGCTCACATTCGAACATCCTGCTGCTGAGGTGGAGACCGACATGAAATTGTATCATCTGCGGCAGGGAGGGTCGTCCGTGAGCCGATACACAGCGGATTTCCGCACTCTCACCGTACAGACCACCTGGGGAGACGCCGCCCTCCGGACGGCCTACTACGAGGGACTGGCTTCACGTATTAAGGATGAACTTGCCGGACGGGAGCTTCTGACCACGCTGGAGAGACTAATCCAACTCGCCCTCCGGATTGACCAGCGCCTGCTCTCCCGTCCGAGGCCAGCCCCCCGGACCCTGCCGCCCATCACGCCATCTTTCTCTCACTCCACGCCCCGACCACCAGCTTTCAACACCACCGCCGTGGCACCCGTCGGATCTCCACCTCCCGCCGTGGTTGACACAGGAGCCGGGGAACCCATGCAATTAGGACGCGCCTCCTTGAACGCTGCAGAGCGAGAACGACGCTTCAGGGAGAGACTCTGTGCCTATTGTGGGTCGGCGGCGCATCATAGAGCCATATGCCCTCTTCTTCCCCGGGCTCCCTCCATCTTTCCGCCACCACACCCAGCGTCTCTCGCCTCATGGTTCAGGTACATCTCCAGTTTGGCCACACACGGGTCAGAAGTACAGCATTCATCGATTCTGGTGCTGCAGGTAACTTCATTGACTCTTCTTACGCCAAGGAACTGGGGGTGGAAGTCGAGGCGTTATCCCAGCCAGTTCGGATCACCTCTGTAGATGGTCGGCCCCTCTCCTCCACTCCCATCATCTTCCAGACCCAACCGATCACCGTCACAATCAACAAACATCAGGAGAAGATCCGATTCTACCTCACCTCCATTTCCTCCCCTCCCATCATGCTTGGACATCCTTGGCTCCTTCAGCACGACACGCTCATCTCCTGGACACAGAATCGGATCCTTCAATGGGGGCCGGCTTGTTCCGAGCTTTGCCTACGGGCTCCAGCTGGGACGTGTTCTAGGGAGTCCGAGGCCCCCGATGTCGACACCAACGCCATCCCGGCCACCTATCGGGACCTGGCTGAAGTATTCTGTAAGCGACGCGCCACCCACCTGCCTCCTCATCGCCCTTACGACCTGGCGATCGATCTTCAGCCTGGTTCCATCCCTCCTCGCGGCCATCTTTACTCACTCTCCACCACCGAGATGCAGGCGATGGAGGAATATGTTTCCAACGCCCTCCGCCAAGGTACCATCCGGCCCTCCTCTTCGCCTGCCGCCGCGGGGTTCTTCTTTGTGAAGAAGGGGGATGGTAATTTACGCCCCTGTGTCGACTATCGGGGGCTTAACAACATCACAGTCAAGAATCGTCACCCACTGCCTCTTACCAACTCTGCCCTGGACGCCCACTCTGGTGCCACCATTTTCACAAAGTTGGACCTCCGGAGCGCCAACAACTTGGTGGGCATCAGAGAGGGTGATGAGTGGAAGACGGCCTTCATCACACCTACTGGACATTATGAGAGCCTGGTCATTCCATTTGGACTTTGCAATGCACCTGCAGTTTTTCAACAGTTCATTAACGACGTCCTGAGAGACATGCTAGGTAGATGGGTCTTCGTCTACCTGGACGATATTCTCATCTACTCCCGCTCTGTCAACGAACACATCCAGCATGTCAGAGCAGTACTTAAGAGATTGCTCGCCCATCAATTGTACTGTAAGTTGGAAAAGTGCGCTTTTCACAAGCGCTCCACCACGTTCATTGGTTTTGTCATCTCGCCCCAGGGTGTGGCCATGGACCCGCAGAAGCTAGAAGTTGTGCGTCATTGGCCCCTACCCAAGACACTTAAGCAACTTCAAAGATTTCTCGGGTTTGCGAATTTCTATCGTCGCTTTATCCGGGACTACAGTACAGTTGCAGCTCCCTTAACCGCCCTGACCCGACCATCTTCTCATCACTTTCACCTTAACTCTGCTGCCATCTCTGCATTTCATGAACTCTGCCACCGATTCACCACTGCTCCGATTCTCCTTCACCCCGACGCCACCAAACCGTTCGTTGTGGAGGTGGGGCGGTTCTCTCCCAGCGAGGTCCAGATCAGAAGCTACACCCTTGTAGCTTCTTCTCCAAAAAATTTGATCCCACTCAGCAGCGATACAGAGTAGGGGACCGCGAGCTGCTGGCCATAAAGTGGGCTTTGGAGGAATGGCGACACTGGCTCCAGGGCGCCGGAGAGCCGTTCATCGTCTGGACCGATCACCAAAATCTAATCACTATCCGGAGTTTGAAACAGCTTAATCCAAGACTGGCGCGGTGGGCACTGTTCTTTGAACAGTATAATTTCCATCTGTCTTACCATCCGGGGTCGAAGAACACCAAGGCCGATGCCCTCTCCTGACAACATGAGGAAGACGCCCCCCCGGGCGGACCCCGCGCCTGTTCTCCCACCATCCAAAATCATCGCACCACTCTGTTGGGATTTGGAGACGAGGGTCTGCCAGGCACAGGCCACGGAGACCAAACTGGCAGGTGTGCCACCTGGACGACTCTACGTCCCCCACGCCCTAAGAAGCGAGGTCCTCCAATGGGGCCACTCCACTCTGTTCTCCGGCCACCCGGGCGTGGGGCGCACCCAAACATTCATACAGCGCGCCTTTTGGTGGCTGATGACGAAGGACATCAAAGAGCTCGTCCCGGCGTGCCCAGTGTGCGCCAGGGCGAAGAACACCAACCAACCAACAGCCGGGTAGCTCCAACCACTCCCCGTCCCCCGTCGGCCCTGGACGCACTTTGCCCTCGACTTCATCACGGGCCTGCCGGTCGCCGAGGGAAAAAACACCATTCTGACCATCGTAGATTGGTTCTCCAAAGCTGTGCATCTGGTGGCCCTCCCCGGACTCCCGTCAGCTAAAAGGACAGCCGAGCTGATTTTAGAACACGTAGTCCGTCTGCATGGGTTCCCCAAGGACATCGTCTCGGACAGGCGCCTCAGTTCACGGCACGGTTCTGGAAGGCCTTCTGCTGTCTGATCAATTCCACCTGCAGTTTGTCATCTGGATACCATCCTCAAACTAATGGTCAGACGGAACGGACCAACCAACAACTGGAGCGCTACCTGAGGTGCTTCGTGGCCGATCGTCAGCGCTCCTGGGCCCGCTATCTCATTTGGGCAGAACTTTCACATAATCTCCACGTCTCCTCTGCCACCAACCTAAGCCCATTTGAGATATGCCACGGTTTCCAGCCTCCGATGTTCGAACACCAAGAACCGGAGGTCAATGTATCGTCGGCCCAACAGTTGGTCCGAAGGTGTCGACGGCTATGGAGTCAAGCCACCACTGCCATGCACCGTGCCAACCACCGCTACACCACGCAACATCGCCGTCGACACCCTCCGGGACGGTTGTACAATGTAGGTGACAAAGTATGGCTGTCTACGAGAAACCTGCACCTCCATACAGAATCCAAGAAGCTATCACCCAGGTTCATTGGTCCATACCGCATCACCCTCCATATCAATCCTGTCACCTACCGGGTCCAGCTGCCTGCGGCGCTCCGGATCCATCCGGTATTCCACACCTCCCAGCTCAAACCCTTCATCACTTCACCAATGGTTCCACCCACCCACCCTGCTCCTCCTCCCCGTATCATCCGCCTACACCGTTCGCCGGATCCTTGACTCACGTCCTCGGGGCAGAGGGCTCCAGTACCTGGTGGATTGGGAAGGTTACGGTCCCGAGGAGCGATCTTGGATTCCAGCTCGGTTCGTCCTAGACCCCGAACTCATTCGGGACTACCGTCGTCGGGTATCCTCCACCCCAGGACCGTCGAGAGTCGGTCCTGGACAGGGGGGGTACTGTCATGCACACTCGTAACACGACCGGCACTAGGACCCGGAAGTAATACGGTCGGGTTTCAGGAAGCATAAAATGAAACAAGATGGCGCTTCACATTGCTCAGTCATTGAGTTCGCCCATGCCTTTGATCACACTACAGCGACTATTCTGTGAGTACTCACTCACCAATTCGGGTTGCTTCTTTGATTGAGTGTGTGTTGCTAGAACGCGGGTTTATTTGTGTAGATCCTTGCTCTTCGTGTAAGAGAGTTCTTAAACTAATCGCGTGGTTATCCTGCCTACTCGCGCTGCTTCCGCGTTTGGGTTTACCATCCACGCTACACGGGCTAACGGCTTTTCTGTTCATCCCTCGGTTGCTCATGACACTTTTTTTCCCCCCCACATTATGTCATAGTATGTGACATAACTTCCTGCTTGTGTACTTACATGAGAGAGGTTATGTAATGATGTGACTTATAGAGGATCTAATGTAGGATCTAGCAACTGGTTAAAACCAGTAAGTACACACATCATGCCCATAAGCCCCTTTACATACAGTGACTTGATCACACACAGCTAGCAGATTAAATCTAAAGTGTGTGGAGACTGAGAATATAAATAAGTGTCACAGTGATGCAAGCATGCAAGCAAGATGATCAAAAAGCCAGGATGATAGTTTGTTGTTCCACTATTAATATACAGCTTTCACAAAACCACTGTAGTGGTACATAGAAATCTATAAGCAAAGATGGACACAAATAAGTTTATTCTGTTCTGTTGAGTTTTTATTGCTCACAATAATTTTTAAAATGTCATTCAGACAATTTGGGAAAAGACGCATAGTGCTCTTAATCTCTCCGGGAAAGACTTTCATTTATTATAGAGGTACCAATAGTTTTTAAAATAATGTTTTGCAGAGGGAAATTACACTACTTACAGTAAGAATAATGTAATTGTTTATGTTGGCAAAAATAATGTTGCAATAAGTGTCCTCATATTTTTAAAAAAAGGCACAAAAAAAAACATTAATTGCTACAATGTTCTTCCGTATCATCACTTTATAAGAGGGTTACAGATTTTTTTTTTTTAAGTTAAAGTTTTTTTTGCAAGCTGAAGATGTTGTCAAGGAGAAATGACATTACAATCTGATCCCACCATGGGTTCCCTTTTGAATCCTCTTAAAGTTTGCTCCTTGTCATTTTAGAGAATTTCTTAATGAATGTCGCCTCTGGCTTGCTCATTAAGGATCTAAGTCCACATCTGCATTCCTGTGAAGCTGCATTGTGAGATGGTGGCACAGTGGGTAGCCTTACCACCTCATAGCTTCAGGGTCCTTGTTTTAGATTTAACATTAAAATGACCTTCCTAATATTGTGTAGGTTCCGTTGTGGGGTTCTTGGCGGTCAGGCATGGACTTTATAAGACATGGGAAGGTACACTGTGGTATCTGACACCAAGTTATTAAGAGCAGATTCTGTAAGTTATGAGGTGGGGTCTCCATGGACCAGACTTGAACGGATTGACATATGGGGAATTTAGAGGGCAAGCCAGCACTTTGGCGCCTTGGTCATGTTCCTCAAACTATTCCTGAACAATTTTTGCAGTTTTCCAGGATGCATTATCATGCTGAAGACCATCATCATTAGGGAATACCGTTGCCTTAAGAGGTGTATTTGGTCTGCAACAATATTTAGGTAGCTGGTACGTGCCAAAGTGACATCCACATGAATGGCAGGACATTGCCCAAAGCATTACACTGCCTTTCCTGGCTTGCCTTCTTTCCATAGTCCATCCTGTTGCCATTCCTTCCCCAGAAAAGTGAAATGCATGCACCTCGCCATTTACAGGATATGTGGATATAAAACTATGTGGTCTCACCATAATAACTATTTTGTAAATAGTTACAATTTGTCTCTAAATTTGTCGTTGGGATTATCGTCATTGGTGTTACCAGTTATTAAGCTCTACATTTTTGTAGATTCAAAAGTTTAAAAGTAAATTATTGCTCTTAAAGAAGAAGAAATACATTTCAGGATATTTTTAGCAAATACAGTATAGGGATCTATTCGCCCCAAATTTGGTTTTGGTGCTGAAAAGTGTCTCGTCTAGATGAAAAAGTGAATTTTCAGATAGGATCATATAACACTATTTATCATAATAGTTAATACTTATATCCTAATCCATGCTTCATTTTTTGTAAATATGCATACACATTTACATTTTTGGAAACTTGGCAAATTGAGATTTCACATAAAAAGCCATGAACCGGAAAAAAAGTCTATTATTCTAAAACGCAAAATTGTTAAGATATTGCGAAATTAATTCAACATGGTTACAGAAACTATACAGATTTTTTGCATTTTAAGCTTTTACCAAAGACCCTCTATCATGCAAGGTACTGAGGTAGCCCTGGAATTTTAATGGTATGTGCGTTAACGCTAATTATTGAGCAGATTACAAAAAGCAATTTTAACTGACTTTATCTTACACCAATATTTGTATCAATACTCATAAATAAATATGGATCAGTTGTGTTTAAATTATTGTTTGAAGCAAGGCAATTTGGGAACACAATTGGGGAACACCAGTTAGCCTAATCTGCTCATGTCTTGGGACTGTGAGAGGAAACCGGAGTGCCCAGAGGAAACCCACCAAGCACTGGGAGAGACATGAAAACTCCAACCCTGAGGCGAGGATTCAAACACGGAGCCTGGAGGTGCGAGGTGACAGTGATAAACACTAAGCCACTGTACCACTCTAGGCAGCCTACTGTATAGGGAGCAGGACGGGGTTTGAGACTGAGCCGGGGTATTAATACGCGGAGTGAGTTTGTTGGGGGTGATACTTCTCTTGTGTGTGTAGTGTGCGAGTGTAACACGTTTGCTCCAGCGAAGCGTAAACTTCAAGAGAGTTTTATCAACGTTGTTTAGAAAACAAACAAAAACAAAAAAAGAATACACAATTACACCTGTACTCTTTGATCCGCGCTTTGATGTGAAGCCGCGATGCGCGCGGACCTGCTCGCGCTGCTGTCTCTGGCGCTGCTGGTCGCGCGCTGCACAGAGGCTCGAATCACAGGGCGAGGACTTCCCACCTCCAGCCAGCTCAGGTAAGCGTGGAGCATTTAAACACCCACCTGTATTAGTGATATTAGTGCAGTGAACCCAGTCTGCAGGATCCAGCGTGCAGTGAGATCCGAAATGAGTCGTGCATGATTAAAACATTAATGTGTTATATAAACTCTTCTTAATTCTTAATGTGATTCTTCCATTCTTGCACATTCAAGTTAATCTGATTTACAAGACAGATGGTTTTCCTCCCTCAAAATGTGCATTCATATTTCCTCTATAATAAATTGGCTTTATATTAAAGGAGCACATAATGTATTCTATATAGAGTGTCCTGTGCACAGCAAATACTGAAAATATATTTGACTATTTATATGCATAATTGTCTTGCAAATTTTGCACACTGTAACAAACAAATCATTGATTTAACTATTAATTCCGAAAATAAATGATTTCTGCATTCTTTTATGCAATATGAACATTCTATTCTTGGACCAAGATGTCACAGTAATTAATAATAATAATAATAATAATACATTGTGCATGTAATCATTTTTAGTGTCTGCCTTACTCAGAGCTGTAAAACCCAAAAGCACCTTGTAGTTACCTTCAGTTACTTCTTTTCTTGATTTTTTATTTTTTTTTCATCTCCGGGAACTATCTTTTATGTAGCAGAACTCTACAACAGATGGTTTCCCTTTAGGATAGCTTTAAAATGCTCGAACTGCAACTAATCATCCGGCAAATCATTGTAGGGACCCTTTTTCTAAAAGCATATGCAATTCACACAGGGTGTCTCTTTGTGTTGTGCGTAGATGCTGTCATTGCAATAGATGTTCCTAGAGTGCCAGTTCTTTGTGGTCTGGTGCTGTATTTTTTTTTAATGAGCTCATGATTATGTGGGTTCAGTGACAGCTGAGGGTGAAGGTTAATCTCGGTGGAGATGTTATAGTTGTTATTAATGAGAGAGGCAGGAAGGATGAATGATGTAATTGAAATCAGCTGAATTTTGCAAGTGTTGTGCTTTTAATTAATTGATTCATTAACTGAATACTTACACATACACCCACGCACACATATTACATGTGTTAGTTGCAAGCTCTAGGGATTGTGCATTTCTGTGATGTGTGTGAGTGTGTGTGGAACATCCAAAGCGCTTTACCCAGACAAGAAGCCGAATTAATCAGCCAAATGAATGTCACCTGAAGGAGAGAAATGATGAAATGATGAAACACTCCTCTGATTAATACACATGTACGCTTGTCCAGGAAAACGTCTCTCATTGAAATGTCTTCTCTGTGCAAACTGCATATTTAAAACCAGCGTGTAGCCTAAAATTTGTTAAATGTTTTCGTTAAAAAAGATCATAGAGCAAATTCCTTTTGAAGTGCATTAAAATGAAATGTACTGGTTTGTTCTCAATAGCACACTGCTTGCCTTAATCTTCTGTATTGTGAATTGAGATGAAGAAAAAAATTATAATAACAACGATAGCACAATTGAATACTTGAATCCGATTGGTCAGAAGGTGTTGATTACTTTTCTAGAACAGCAGCAGGGGTGTGGTGGTTAGCACTGTCGACTTCCATCTCTAGATTTGCATGTTCTTCCCGTGGTGCGTTTTCTCCAGGTGCTTCGGTTTCTTCCCACAGCCCAAAGAATTCCCAAATGACTCTTAGTATGTTTTCTAATATTTAATCTATATTTAATAATGTAATATTTAATCATTTCTATAGACAATTAACCCTCATAATTGTCATATCATAAAATGTTCTGTGTATAGAACAGATCATTTTGGAAATGTATCTATGAAGGGTGCACACAAGAGTTTGCACTTTCCGTTTCTCTTGGTATAAGACAAACCTGGGTTTAATACTTGGTTTGCCACTAGGATAAATTTAAGCATTATTTTTGAGAAAAATCTTTTGATGTTTACATTTTATATATATGTATATCCCAATGTCCTTGGGTGCTTTGTGTGTTTCAACATCAGACACTCTTGCCCAAGTGACAAGCCAGGGATCCGCTCTGCCTCTGTGTTGTCAGACATGGCTCTCCTTCTGCTCTTTTCTGTCACACTGAGTGTAGAATATGCCACACCAAGGGACAGCGACAGCCCTGTGAAACCGCTCTACCTTTCGAGGGAAGCGAGTTTATGAATTTTTGGTGTTTTTTTTTTTTTTTTTTTTGCATTTTGTGCAAGACGTAGTGAAGACACAGCACCTTCGGTCCCAAGAATGTTAGCAATGACGACGGTAGCAAGAAGAAAATGGAGCCGCTTTCAGTCCGGTTTTTAAAGCAGCCAGTGCCAAGAGGAATCATAAATGTCTATTTATTTTTAATACATAAGTTTACTTCATTTTCTAAATGTTTTGATTGTTTTCATATATGCAAAAATACGATTACAGTGTCTGTAATTGGTAATATTGGTAATATTTTTGTGTGGCTGGGACGGATTATCTGCGTTTACATTATTTCCTCTGGGAAAAGGCGTTTCACAGTATGAAATTTCACCTTAAGAATTCGGTGATTAAATCTGTATGCTGATGTACCGCTGTATGCGTCCTGGCCTGGAAACAGTCTCTGCAATATGGATATTGAGCAAATATTGAACATGATTCTTTACTCACTGACCCCTTTATTAGCAACCGCTATGCATCTCCTTATACACTCATCACGCGGCAACGCTACACCACGCAGCATACAAAAATAGAGATAGAGATAGCGATTATCCGAATTCACTCGCGTGAGGTTGCGCAAAAGTCACGACGCTGCACATCATGAAGTGATGTAGAGATATTATGTGACAGAAAGAGAGACCCTCCGCAGAGCCGTGTGAGACACGACACGACACGAGACGGGATCTAGAGCGACAGATTCCTATAGAGCAGCGTGCTCAGGGCACCGAAGCGCTTACAGCAGGAGCGGAAAGAAAAGTATACAGTACATGTGTGCGTGCGTGTGTTAGTGGGTGACGTTATATAACACTTGCCATTCATCTTCCATCGATTTGTTTTATTTGCATTTTGAATATATACACACGTGGACAAAATTGTTGGTACCCTTCGGTCAATGAAAGAAAATCTCACAATGGTCACATAAATAACTTTAATCTGACAAAAGTAATAATTTAAAAAAATCTATGAATGTTAACCAATTAAAGTCAGACATTGCTTTTCAACCATGCTTCAACAGAATTATTTAAAAAAATAAACTCATGGAACAGGCCTGGACAAAAATGATGGTACCCCTAGAAAATACTGAAAATAATGTGACCAAAGGGACATGTTAATTCAAGGTGTGTCCACTAATTAGCATCACAGGTGTCTACAATCTTGTAATCAGTCAGTGGGCCTATATATAGGGCTCCAGGTAGTCACTGTGTTGTTTGGTGACATGGTATGTACCACACTCAACATGGACCAGAGGAAGCGAAGGAAAGAGTTGTCTCAGGAGATTCGAAAGAAAATTATAGACAAGCATGTTAAAGGTAAAGGCTATAAGACCATTTCCAAGCTGCTAGATGTTCCTGTGACTACAGTTGCACATATTATTCAGAAATTTAAGAGACAAAATGGAACTTTTTGCCAAGGCACATCAGCTCTATGTTCACAGACGGAAAAATGAAGCATATCAAGAAAAGAACACTGTCCCTACTGTGAAACATGGAGGAGGCTCTGTTATGTTCTGGGGCTGCTTTGCTGCATCTGGCACAGGGTGTCTTGAATCTGTGCAGGGTACAATGAAATCTCAAGACTATCAAGGGATTCTAGAGAGAAATGTGCTGGCCAGTGTTAGAAGGCTTGGTCTCAGTCGCAGGTCATGGGTCTTGCAACAGGACAATGACCCAAAACACACGGCTAAAAACACCCAAGAATGGCTAAGAGGAAAACATTGGACTATTCTAAAGTGGCCTTCTATGAGCCCTGACCTCAATCCTATTGAGCATCTTTGGAAGGAGCTGAAACATGCTGTCTGGAAAAGGCACCCTTCAAACCGGAAACAACTGGAGCAGCTTGCTCATGAGGAGTGAGCCAAAATACCTGCAGAGAGGTGCAGAAGTCTCATTGACAGTTACAGGAATCGTTTGATTGCAGTGATTGCCTCAAAAGGTTGTGCAACAAACTATTAAGTTAGGGGTACCATCATTTTTTGTCCAGACCTGTTCCATGAGTTTATTTTTTTTTATAATTCCGTTGAAGCATGGTTGAAAAGCAATGTCTGACTTTTATTGGTTAACATTCATAGAATTCTTATTTATTATTACTTTTGTCAGATTAAAGTTATTTCTGTGACCATTGTGAGTTTTTCTTTCATTGACCGAAGGGTACCAACAATTTTGTCCACGTGTGTATGCAGCAATAACATTTTTTTTATTATAATAAGATCTCATCTTTAATCCGATTATACTATAACTCGGCGTATCCAGAGGTGACTCAAGTCTTCAGATCGCAGATTAAACTAGTGTTAGCGACTCATCTGCTTTTTATTTACCTGACCATATTGCGTCCTTGCGTAATACCTGTCGTCTGTTCGCTTTTTTCGTCTGTTCGTCGTGTAAACTGGATTCTGGAGCCGATTTGGTGGATTTGAAAAGGTCACGAGTCTCATAATCAGCCGTGACATCACTGGAGACAACTTCAATTTCTTTCATTTATTGTGACCTTCAGGGGTGAGAGTTATTTCTGCATGAAGGTTTTTTGTCACATTTCTATACGAGGGACGAGCAATAAAAGTGGTTGGAGAAAAAGGGCATACATGGGTCACTTTAATAAAAACATTGTACTTCTGCTCATTTCCGCAATTTAGCAATCATGTAACACAGTGCAGAAAGTCACGCAAATACCGGCCACTTTATAGTATGCATTAAGAACTGAGATCTCAGTGACGTAACCCCTGATGTCTAGTGTGCTGGTCTGAGTATTCCAGAAACTGCTGATTTTCACACAAGAAAAAAAAAAGTCTGGTGAGTGCAACATTGTTGATGTGAGAAGACAGAGAAGAACAGCCGAAGCTATTCAAGCTGACAGAAAGGCTACGGTACCTCAAACACCCATTCATGCAAAAACTGTGGCTGTCGGCCAGAAAACCGAGAAAAAATCTCAGCACGCACAACCTTGTACCTGGACGTGGTAAAGCTACAGTAGAACAGAAAACGGGCACATTGTGTTCCACTTCCCTGAAACCACAACAGGAATCTGAGCTTACAGTGAGAAATAAAACTGGATAGTTGAGGATTGGTAAAACATCTTCACCTGCAAAGTTTTGCTGAGAACTGGTTACTTTAGGGGTCAGGGGGAGCTCAGTGGTTAAGGCATTGGACTACAGTTCAGGAGGTCCCAGGTTCAAACCTCATGACCACTAATTATCCCTGTTGGGCCCTTGAGCGAGGCCCTTAACCCACAACTGCTCGGATGTATAATGAGATCAAATGTAAGTCGCTCTGGATAAGGACGTCTGTACATTTATAAAACAAACCAGCAACTTCTGACTGATGGGATTTAACACATCGTAGTGTAAATGTAATGTCTTTTACATATAACGATAAAAGAAAATATTCTGTTGCGGTGACCTCATTTAGATCACGGAGAGATGCCACAAGAACAGAGGGAGGAATTCAGAAGTCTGGAAGGTAATCAGATACCTCGTTATTCCATCACATTACTTTGTAAAACAATTTTAAGCTGTAGTACATATCATAATATACCGTAGTCATACTGTGGTACATCAGACATATAGTCCATATAGGACTTATATGGAGCGCCAGGGTGGGTACTGTGGTACAAACTTTGGTGAATACCATGGCACTAGGAACGTTCAGCAAGAATGTAATATGTTATATTTGTAGACTCCATTTTAGATATGTTAGTACATATACTGTACTATTGGTATGGTTTAGTACAGGCAGTAGCCTATTATTCATTTGTACACTATGGTATTCAATTAATGTTGCATACATAAAAAAATATTACTATTGAGGTACATAAACATGTATAATTTCAGTTTAGAGTATCCTGGCATATTCTTCATAGTGCAATACTACAATAGATAGTCAACTATGTACCATACTGTACATGTAGCATTGTATGATTGGTAGAATCATCTACCATAGTGTGGTTCATGTACTGTATCAGCAAAAAAAGTACCATGGTACTGACAAAAATATCAAGGTACTGTACTGGTGCCATTGGACTACCATGACACGCGTACCGTGGTAAAATGGCTTTAGGAGTTTCCCAGCACTTAGGTTACCATAGGGTGTATTTTCACATTTGTCATTTTAAGGCACATTATAAAGGACTTGCATCTGCTCTGCATTTCCAAACAGTAAATTAATTGTCACACATAGAGAGAGAGAGATAATTGCAGTGCTCACTCTACCACTTGTCGATGACATCTGTGATGACATGATCGTCTCAACAAATTGCGTCTTGTTCATTGTTGACTATCTGTGATTTAATCCTGGATTCTAAAAGTCCCATTCTGAAAAGGAGCCCCGACATCACCAAGGGCTCGGTGCCCAAATCCGAGCACATCCTCAGGATAGAGGACCATGATTTCACAATGCGGCCTGGCTTTGGAGGTAAAATCATAATATACTGTGTGTGTATATAATCATATATAATCATAATATACTGTGTGTGTGTGTGTATACAACATAAACAAATATAATAAATTATAATACATAATTGTATTTTTTTATTATTAATCATTTTTATATTTGATTATTATTATTATTGTTATTATTATTATTATTATTATTATTATAAATTAGAATAAAGTTCTGTAGCTTGTTTTTTTCAGTGAACAATATGGGGTATGTACTGTATTCACCAACCATTTCAAGGTTAAAAGTAACACTAAAAACTCACATTTTTGGGGGGTGTTCAAGTGAAACGGGGACGTTTGCTTGCTTTACAGTTATGCTTTATATTATTCATTCCTCTAAATAATCCGCTGCTACACTAATGCACTCATCCCAGTGTTTCACTAGTGCTTGGATATCAACAAGATAGAGAATTTTCTCAGGACGCCAGAGCCATGATCAGTATTTTTGCATGTACTGTACAGTATTTTTTATGTAACTTTTTAATCTGTGTTTTTAGGATTAATTAAGTAATCACTGGTGTAATTTACAATACAGCAGCTGTAAAAAGATCATCAGCTTCCATCCCAGGTTAATTAGACAGAAAATGCTGCTTATTATAAGCTGAGTTCGAGTCAAACCGGGACTTTTGATTGGGCAGAATAGAGTAGAAATTAAATGTATTGCTCTGTTTAATCCCCTGCAACAGTAATGCACTCATTCACCAGTGCTTGGACACCATCGGACTGCCTCCTTCACGTCTGAAACGCTGGCCTCCCAGGAACTCCTTTAATGTACCAATCTTATGAAAATGGTTTGGAGCGAAATCAGGACGACAACTCCTATAATGTGCAAGCGGTGTTCATCAATTATTGTATGTACAGTTCGAACAGAAAGTTGGCGACCAGTTGTCCATCAATTTTCAAGGATCAAGCGTTCCGCATTTGCACCATTAAATGGTTTTACCGCGGCTAAGGTTCTCATTGCCGCACTGAGCTTGAAGTCTTCTGTAAATGTCAATCATTTTTACGGCTTCATCCGTGAGAAACAAGTCCCGGTTTGACATGAACGGCCGTCGTAGAACCAGTACGGCTTTCTTAGCTGTCAATCATGTTGTCTCCCCTCTGGAAGGTTTTATGTGGGGCGTATCATAAACCAAGTGATTTTAGTAAGCTTCGAACCCAAAAAAAACCCAGAATTTTGTTTCCAGGCCCGGCTGTTCCTGTGGGTGTGGATGTGCAAGTTGAAAGCCTGGACACTATCTCTGAAGTGGACATGGTAAGAGATTCTCTTCTCGTTTTGGGTACACTTACGGCACTGCAATAATTATCTAATAATGCAGAGTTTTGCACATGTACAGTAAATGGGATGTGATTATTCTATAACAATATATATATGTTCATAATCAAGGTAAAAATAAGCAAGGAAGGTACCTGTATACCTTGAACACCTCAATCTTCCTGCATTCGCTTTGACAACAATTCAAAACAGTCACACGCCAAACCTGGATTGATGAAAAAACTGTACCACAGTTGTTGTTGTGTGTCAGGACTTCACCATGACTCTGTACCTGAGGCACTATTGGAAAGACGAGCGGCTGTCCTATCCGGGCAAGACCAACCAGAGCATGACTTTCGATAGTCGCTTAGTAAAGAAGATCTGGGTCCCTGACATGTTCTTCGTCCACTCCAAACGCTCCTTCATCCACGATACGACGACGGACAACGTCATGCTCAGGGTTTATCCCGATGGCAAAGTACTCTACAGCGTCAGGTACAACACATGATTGCATTTAAAAATGCAATCATTTTAATGGATCTTGATTTTGTTTGTTTAATATTGATTGATACTGGCCTGGGTTCGATTCCCACCTCAGGTCTGTGTTCATGGAATGTGCATGTGCTCCCCATGTTTGGTGGGTTTCCTCCGGATACTCTGGTTTCCTCCAACAGTCCAATCACATGCAGATTAAGCTGATTGGCGTGGCAAAAATTGCCCGTAATGTGTGAATGTGATTGTACATTGCAATGGATTGGAATCCTGTCCTGAGTGTACAAGCAAGTACTGTACCTGGTTTAATGTGTTTAGTCTGGACATAGCTGAAAAGCTCATTCCCCACTAACTCTAAATAATAAGTGGCTATTACAGAAGCGCTTACAGTCCGTATAATGACTGGACGTGATCACTTAGGTAGTTGCATAAACTGATTCTGAGAGCTGCATTCAGCGCCCTGTGATGGACTGGCTCTCTGTCCAGGGTTCCCTAACATTCCCTGGAAAGTTCCCGGCTCTAGGTCCCGTGGCCCTGTACAGGATAAGCGCTATAGAAAATGAGTGAGACAGTTTAAATCGTCTTGACTGGCGGTCATAAAAATATTTTTTTATTTACAAAGAATGGGTAAAAAAACTTTAAAATATATATATATATATATATATATATATATATATATATATATATATATATATATATATATATATTAGTGTGCCCAAACTTTTGCACAGTGCCATAATAATGTTTTTATTTTTTATTTTTGTTCAATTTATGGCATAAGAAGTAACTATGCATCAATGTTTTCTGAAAATATTGTCCATTTTTTCCATTTCCAAGAAAGACTGTGTTAACATCTTTTCAATTAAAAATCACCAAAATATGTTATTTATGAAAGGGTGCCCAAACTTTTGCATAACCCTGTATGTGTATACATATATATATATATATATATATATATATATATATATATATATATATATATATATATATATATAGTACTAAAAATGTGTGATTTTTCTGAAGTTCATGCAACATTGGAGTGACCAATCTTGTGTCCCTAAAAAATTCAAATTGCTAACTTCAGTCGTTTTGGAGAGATGATTTTATACTGTATGTGCCCCAAAACTGGCCGTTTTTCAGCGTCTCGCTTCAAATGATAATCATTTAAAATGAAAAATAAAATGCATATTTACAAATTTCAAAAATGAAGCACGAACCAGGTGATAAGAAGCATTAAGTATGATGAAAAATGGTGTTAAATGATCCTATCTGAAATTGACATTTTTCACCTAGATGAGACACTTTTAAGGACCAATACCATGTTTGGTTGGATATGTACTGTATCACTCGATCTTACACTATATATCGTACGAAGGCCGCATGACCTCCTTAAACCAGAAACTCCTTTGCAATGAATATAACAGAAGGTTATAGTCTTGTAACTTTTTACAGAACCAATCTCTCTCTATATATACAGTATAGTAGTTTTATATATATACTGTATATATATATATATATACAGTGTGTATATATATATGTGTGTGTGTGCTTTTTGAGTAACTACTGTATCAGGGTGCTGAATTCAAGCAGTAGAGCATACAGTAATCACTACAGGAAGGACTGTGGCACGTTTAAGCGCTCATAATCTCTTGGGCAATGGATTGTCCGTGGGGTTTAGTGCTTCCCTTAGATGTGATGTCACCCTTTAACTCCAGCATTATTCGAGCCTCTGAAGCTGATATTAGTTAAATCTCCACCATACAGGATATGCACGGTGGTAAAGCTACTTCTATTCCGGGAATTGCGGGCTGTGCAGATGTGAGGCCACGTGACTCGACTGTGGGAAACACCAATCTACTGTAGCTTATAGATGAGGGGTTAATCTCCAGGCTGCTACTGCATCAGTTTTGCGTTCACGCCAAACACAGCTGGGCGTTTCCTAATATTTGTCTAACCTTCATGTAAAGTTCATCCATCTTAAGCTTATGATGTTCTTATGAAGCTCAAGTCAAACCGGGACTTTTATTGTATAATCCCTTACTAATGCACTTATTCCAGCGTTGAACCAGTGCTTGGACACCATTAAGGTAGCCATGGTCAGACCGCCTGCTTCACATCTGAAATGCCGGCCTCCCAGGAACTCCTTTGATGTGGAACTGTCTTGGAGCGAGGTCAGGACTGTACGGAGGACGTGGCGATAACTCCCAGCCGAGTTCCTGTAACGTACAAGTGTACAGTTCCCACACACAGATGCGTCTCTACCACACGTTGGCGACTAGTTATCAAGGATCATGTGCTTGCTGAATGTCCACAGGAACGCGTTCATATCAATATTGAAGCATGTTTTTACAATCCTTAAAGCGCTTAAGATTTTGCGAGTTGTTGTGTCTACAGTTATGAATGTTTAACATGTTCTTAACATTTCCAGGGTCACGGTCACCGCTATGTGTAACATGGACCTCAGCCACTTTCCTCTGGACACCCAAACATGCTCGCTGGAGATCGAAAGCTGTGAGTGTCGACTTCCTTATTCAAAGACTCAGCTCAAGCTCATCAAACGTCTTAAACTTTACTCAAGTCCTTTTATTGGTCTCCGTCTTGCGTGACGCCCTGACTCGGCCAACTTTTTACAAACTCATAGACGCTGGACAAACGTACCCCTTGACGTCAGCGCTTCAAATAGTGCACGCATGATATTTAGCAACCTGTCTTATATACAGTGTGAACTGACACTTAGCGATTATGTTATAGGTTCTAAGCTTTCCTTTCTGGCTCCTTAATAGACGCGTACACAGATGATGATCTGATGCTGTACTGGAAGAAAGGGAACGACTCTCTGAAGACGGATGACAAGATCTCACTCTCTCAGTTCCTCATTCAGGAGTTTCACACCACCACCAAACTGGCTTTCTACAGCAGCACAGGTACTGTACACCACTTAGTGTGTCTGGAGCGAGGTTACTCCAAAGGAAAACAAATAATCAAGACGTTTTTAAAAAAAAATGTAATAACATGATATTAATGCCCTTTTATTGTTCCTTTATCATAATGTGCCGTATTCCGTTTGTTATACACCACCAGGGCAGTTTCTATCCGCTCGGTCTACTGGTCATTGCAAGAGCTGTTTATCAACTCGATTAATGCAGTGCAATCGATCTTATGTAGGATAGTTTAACATTTTTGAAAAATATTCTTGTACCTTTTGCTAATTAATTCACCAGTACACCAACTGGATGGGTGGCTTAGCGGTTAGCACTGTTGCCTCGCACATTCAGGATCCGGGTTCTGTGTGCATAGACTTACCACGTTCTCCCTATAGTGGGTGGGTTTCCTCCAGGTTCTCCGGTTTTCTCCCACAGTGCAAAGACATGCAGATTAGAATAATTGGCATTCTCAAATCGCTCGTAATGTGTGTGTGAGTGAGGTTAGGCATGGTTGGGTGTAGAGGTTAGCAATGCTGCCTTGCACCTCCAGGGTTCGGGTTCGATTCCCGGCCGGACTTGATTCCCGTCTCTGTTTGCATGGAGTTTTCATGTTCTCCTCATAGTGGGTGGGTTTCCTCCAGGTTCTCCGGTTTCCTCCTACAGTGCAAAGACATGCAGATTAGGCTAATTGGCGTTCCTAAATTGGCCGTAGTGTGTGAGTGGGTGTATGTGTGTGTGTGTGCCCTGTGATGGATTGGCACCCTGTCCAGGGTGTACCCCGTCATGTTCCATAAGTCTCCTGGGATAGGCTCCAAGCCCCCCGCGACCCTGAATACAGGATTAAGCGGTGTAGATGATGAGTGAGTGAGTGTGAGTGTTGACTGGAGGTCCTACCACAGGTGTAAACAAATGAGAATAAATAAAATAGCCATCACTCCTGGCCTCCATCGTCCCTAGTTGGACTCCAGAGGTTCCTAGATGGATGGTGCACAGCATTTCACAGTGTATTAGATTAGATGACTTTAGTAGCTTTTGATAGTTCACACCTGTAAGAAATGAAGCTACTTAACAAGTCAGACGATAAACATCAGTGCTGTTGAATCAAATCGAATTGAAGAGCGCGATGCCCGAGTACCGAATGGAATTGAGAGTCCACCTACGATTCCCACAGCTCTAGTCATTTCATTGTCGAGTCTTAATATCAGAGTAAGGTGCCTCGCTCTTGTCATGGAGTTGTAAAAGTGAATCTAATCCTTTCTCTTTGCTAATCTTGTGACTGTAGAATAAGACTGTCAGGCAAGTAGATTACAAAAAGAATAAGAAGAAGGTTTTCATTAGTCACATGCAGCTCATCATATCAGGTCAGGTATTACAGTGAGTCACACAGATTAGTGTTGAGCTGTGGCCAATACAGTGCAGTAGCTGAAATGTGCAGACGGATCAAATGATATATTCACAATCACAGTTCAGTTGTGAGGCGGCAGGGTGGTGTAGTGGTTAGCACTGTCGCCTTGCACCGCCAGGGGCCGGGTTCGATTCCCGTCTCTGTGTGCATGGAGTTTGCATGTTCTCCCCGTGCTTGGTGGGTTTCCTCCCACAGTCCAAAGACATGTAGGTAGGTCATTCCCAAATTGCCCGTAATTTGTGAATGAGTGTGTGAGTGTATGTGTGTATGCCCTGCGATGGATTGGCACCCTAACCAGGGTGTACCCTGCCATGTACTCTTGGGATAGGCTCCAGGCCCCCCCGTGACCCTGAATACAGGATTAATTGGTATAGATGATGAGTGAGTGATGATTTATGTATCACTACACTGACTCCAAAAGATACTTTTTCATTTATTTTTTACATTTCTAATAAAGATGCACCAAGAGATGACTGATAAGCTTTGGACATCACCGATTCACATGTGTGTTCCAAATGGTGCGGCTGAAACGCATGTTTATGGTCTTACATAATTAAATTGCACGCATTAACATTTTCACTAAACAATGCAAGTGAGCCAGTCTCAGACCCACTCATCACAACCTTCCGCCAGTCTCAAAACACCCAAAGTGCTAATTTGTCTCGAAGCTCATGACCCGCGTGCCTGCAACTGCTCAACAGATGCTCGAGACTTCGGAAGCTTTTGAGGTGGCGAATGTGACTGTTTCTTTTTTTATAAAACTAATGGCACACTCTAATCTATTCACACACTGGCATCCTGTGTGGTAGGAGTGAATCATTTACTAGGAACTAATAATGGTGTTGTATAAGTGCTAGTCAGTAAAAAAGTAGCTTTTTACATAATTAATAAATGTGAAGTTAAATGTTAATCTGTTGTATATTCGAAGTTGGTTCGTAGTGTTTCAATGGATTTTAAGTGAGAAAACTGATGTTATAAGGAACGGGATACATTTAATAGAACTTTATCATGTCCTGATACATTCTGCAATATTATTAAAACCACTAATTATACAATATTATGAAAATCATGTGCATTATCATTACTAATTTATATGCAAAATCAAATATTATGTGCAATATATATATCCTGTGTGCAATAACATACATGTACAATACACAAAAGAGACAATTCTGCACCTTTCTGTGCAGTCTGTAGTTTTTTTGTTTTTCTATACATTTTATACATTTATTCTACTTATATCTGTTTTTTGACATATAGTACATTGTATTATTATTTTTTTTATCCTACTGGATTTTGTATTTTTTCAAAATGCATCCACTGGAGAAACAATTTCTTTCGGGATTAATAAAAACTTATCTTATCTTATCTTATCTTAATTAATCATGATCATTTCAATTGTGAAGCTGCAGAATAAAACAGGTATTGGGGTATTGAGTGCTGGCAATTTTTTATGGTTAAAGGTTCAATTTTAAGGTTAAAATTGTAACAAAATAAAAAAAATTTTTTTTTTAAAAATCACAAAATGAATCGAATCGGCACAGAAGTATCGTGATTACATCGTACCGATATAGCTGTGATTCTCATCGCTAATGAGATTTGGATACAAATCGCTTGTTTTCAGTTGAGATACTGTATCTTCCTGATTCTTCGGAAGTATTGAAAGTTTTAATCCTAAACATAGTTTTACAGCATTTTAATGAAATCTGTCCAAGCCTTCCTTCGCTATGAAGCCACACTGCTGGTGCACTTATGTTTAGGAGTATGTTTAGGGAAATCCTGGTGTTGGTTGACGTTTACTCTCCCCTTGCAGGTTGGTACAACCGCCTGTACATCACCTTCACCCTGAGACGTCACATTTTCTTCTTCCTGCTGCAGACCTACTTTCCCGCCACTCTGATGGTCATGCTGTCCTGGGTGTCCTTCTGGATTGACCGCCGCGCCGTCCCTGCCAGGGTCCCTCTTGGTGAGACACCAACATTTTATAATCTTTTTGTTTGTTTGTTTTTTCTGCTATATTTTACTGCTTAAGACACTTTAAATATGGTTAGAAAACATTCAGGGTATGAAACTCACATAACTGTAATTGGACAGTGAGGGTCTGGTGATAGTGCCGTTATACTCCATCAGTTTAAATATGAACAATGTCTTTATTTCACTAAGTATATTTCCCCCCCCAAAAAAGGAAGTAAACATATTAAATCTATATTTCACCTTTTTATTATTTGTTGTGTTCCTTCCTCAGGCATCACCACGGTGCTCACCATGTCCACCATCATCACAGGTGTCAATGCGTCCATGCCCAGAGTGTCCTACATCAAAGCCGTAGACATTTACCTCTGGGTCAGCTTCGTCTTCGTCTTCCTTTCCGTCATCGAGTACGCAGCTGTCAACTACCTGTCCACTCTGCAGGAGCGCAAAGAGAGGAAGCTCAGAGAGAGGGTAAGATGGAACCTTGGAGCCTACTGTCAGTTTGTTAAAGGTGATGATATCAACATGTGGATGTGGGATACATTTAAAATTCAATTGTCTTCCTGTTTTAATTGGAACCCCACCCCCCTACCTCCAGCTGCCGTGCACGTGCGGGATGTCTCACGCAGGCCACATGATGATGAGCAGCAGCTACAGCGAGATGGACACCATGACGACGGGTCATTACGGCGTGTCCGGGGCGAACGGAGACAAGCGCGAGCACATGCTGGTGCAGTTGGCCATGGACAAGGAGCGGGGCGCCAACAGCCGAGTTGGAAAGTCTCGTCCCTACGTCAGCCTCTGGATCGACACGCACGCCATAGACAAGTACTCGCGCGTGATCTTTCCCGGAGCTTACACTCTCTTCAACATCATATACTGGTCCATTTATTCCTAACAGCCGCCGCTGCTTGGACCGGAGACGACATCCAGATAGTGTCATCACGATGAAGATACACTTCAACTTAGTCAGTCTGCTCCAACAGCTGGAACAGGGATGTAAATGAATATGAGGTCTTATTATGACATGTACACACACACAGATATACATTTATGCATTAAACATGTAAATAGCAGCACTGTTTTGCACTGATATTCTGGAAAGATTAAGAATAAAGAGTATATCACGAGGGGCGTTCAAGTCAAACTGTTACTTGTAATGAAGTTTCTCATGAACTGAAAGTCATAGAAGAATTTAAGTACAGTAGGTGATGAGACTCCTAGTCACAGTAAAACATCTGAGTGGTGCAACTGTTTTAAAAGAAGACTATACTGCAGACGATTGTCTGAACTGTACACACCAACACCACCTGCACATTACAGGAACTCACCTACAGTAGGCGTTATCGCCACATCACTCATACAGTCGGAGTAGCTGCAAACCATTTCCACATAAATTGGAGTGCCACATTAAAGGAGTCCCTGGGAGGCCAGACATGAAGCAGGCAGTCCGATCATGTATCCGAGGTAGCGTAACGCTGCATTAGTGTAGCAGAGGATCATATAGAGAAATAAAGGGGGGGTTTTACTCTCGTAACTGTTTTCTATTATTCTGCACAATTAAAAGTCTCAGATTGACTTGAACACCTCTTGTATTTACTTAGTTGCAGTACAAAGGATTTTTTTTTCTCTTTGCATATTCCAGGAAGTGGAGATCAGAGACGTTGGGACAGCGGGCCTGGAGCAAATGTTGTGTAAGGGTCATGTTGTGCCAGGGGCCATTTGGCAGTGCTTTATGTCCATCTCACAAAAGAACAGGAAGGAAGATGCCAGGCTTTCACATCCTCACTGTAGGCTAATGTTATGGTTGGGTTTGAGGCTAGTGTATTATTATTTCCTCTGGTGATGAGAGAGATGAACCTTTCAAGGGCGTGTCTGCAGGAATCAAGAATCAGTTTGAATCCATACCCCGTCACCAACAAACCAGCACACACACACACACACATTCACATTCAATAAGCATCAGCAACATATGAAGCGCATGCAACGAGCGCGCACACACACACACACACCATGCACACAACGGGTTAATGATAGGTAGCGCATGTGTAATGTGTCCTGTATGGCATGATAAACTGCTTTTATTTCTGCATATTTGCATTGAATTTTAACACTTTAATTAATACTTTTAAATGTCACGTACATACTGTATAAAATGTCCATTTTGTGCAATTTGTGAATAGAAAGAAGCAAAACAGCTGTATCTAAACCTGTATGTAAGCAATGCTTATTAGACGTGTGACTGTCACACTGTCGATCCAATTCAAATTGAATTTGGGGCATTTGTTTGTTTGTTCATTTGTTTATTGGTTCAACTTGATTAGATAACACTAATGATTATTGTTTGTTTCCTCTCAACCAGCTATGTTATGTTTTTTTTCACAATTTTTAAAGTATTAAAAACAACGAAATGTATTTAATTTGCATTAATTCTGTAAATGTATGCAATTTGGGCTTGATTAAAAAAATTTTTTTTTAAATTTTTTTTTAGAAAATTTTATATTTCGTACAGCGTGATTATCTTCCAGGCCAATAGATGGCAGTAACGCACCAACCGCTCATAAATTTAGAAGAAGAAGCAACACCGACACAAAATGGGGCTCAGAGCGCTGTCTGTGACCCGTGCTGCCACCTTGTGGTATAAATGGGGATCAGAGCGCCGTCTATGAGTCGTGCTGCCACCTTGTGGTATAAATGGGGATTAGAGCGCCATCTATGATTCGTGCTGTCACCTTGTGGTATATAAATGGGGATCAGAGCGCCGTCTATGATTCGTGCTGCCACCTTGTGGTATAAATGGGGATCAGAGCGCAGTCTATGATTCGTGCTGCCACCTTGTGGTATAAATGGGGATCAGAGCGCCGTCTATGATTCGTGCGGCCACCTTGTGGTATAAATGGGGATCAGAGCGCCGTCTATGATTCGTGCTGCCACCTTGTGGTATAAACGGGGATCAGAGCGCCATCTATGATTCGTGCTGCCACCTTGTGGTATAAATGGGGATCAGAGCGCCGTCTATGATTCGTGCTGCCACCTTGTGGTATAAATGGGGATCAGAGCGCCGTCTATGATTCGTGCTGCCACCTTGTGGTATAAATGGGGATCTGAGCGCCATCTATGATTCGTGCTGCCACCTTGTGGTACAATCGAATGATTGCTGTCAAAAGATGTTGGATTACATTGACAAAGCTATAGAAAGTGGGGGGAAAAACGGTTACTTTTCAGTGGACATACAGTATGCAGCAAATTAATTAATTGTTCATGTTCAGCTCTTCAGATATACTTTGTATAATGTACCAAGAAAGAAAACCGTCTTTTACATATTTTCTTTAAAATAAAAAAAAAAACACTGGATTAATGTGCTGCTCAGTTACACTCACTCGTCTCCTATACTGCTTTATCCGGTATACAGGGTCACGTGGGGCCTGGAGCCCATCCCAGAAGACCTAGGTGGGGTACACTCTGGACAGGGTGCCAATCCATCCCAGTGCACAGGCCAATACACACACACACTTACACACTCATTCACACACTATGGGCAACTTGAAATCTTAATCTGCATATCTCTGGACTGTGGAAGGAAACGAAAGCACGAGGAGAACATGCAAACTCTGAGGTGGGAATCGAACCCGGACCCTGGAGGTGCAAGGCGACGGTGCTAACCACGACGTCACTGTGGTGTTTTATAGATTTATATTACTTAATATAAAAAATATTTACAATCAAATAATTTGCTGCGCAGTTACAATCAGAAATATACTTTATATTAGGTTTCTATAGTTTTTTTTTTTCAAAGAAAGCCAACATATTTTAAAAGTCATTACTCAATTGTACTACAAGATGGCAGAAAAAAAATCACAGTTGGGGTGGGCTACACGTGTTACAGTTGGGCTACACTGCCACCTGCTGTATTGGAGGGTGTAAATGTACATGCGTACCCGAGTACGGAGAACAAAGAGCAATGTGAATCCTGGTCACTGCAGAAACAATTCAAGTCGCACAGCTCTAATGCTTATGTTTATGCTTGACTAGAATGACTAGAATGACTAGAATAATCAAAAATGTTAACTACCTTGTAAAGAAAAATGGTTTATTGAGAAATCCATATTAAATATTAAAGTGTAAATGAAATGTAAGCCTGAATGCACAGCTCATCACTAAAGACACCAGTTTGTAGTTAGCATAGAAATCAAAGCTACACTTGGAGTAGTTGTGTGTGCATGCATAGTGCATGGTAAAGGGAAAGTGTATGGACACATACACAAGTTTGAGGGATTTAAAAATACATCATCTAAGGAATATTTAAACTGAAACATTAACACACATTATTATTATTATTATTATTATTATTATTAATAATAATAATAATGTGCATGTAGTTATAGTTAAAGCCAAGACAGAGGAAAAAAGGCAATAAATACAACAGACATTACAATACAGTATTAGATATAAACCTGAGTGTTGTTCTGTTTTGAGAAGCTCTAAGGACGTATTAATAATACAATAATATAATAAAATGCAAGAAATTTGGATCGCATCAGAAGCTTTTTGGGAGACGAATGAATCATTTTTTCTCAGTGGATTTAATGTCTATTTCATATTTTACTTTATTTACATATCTTTTCTAAATATTTAAATTGTTTTTATATGCAAAAATATGGTTATAGTGTTGGAAATAGTTTAATATAGTGCCTCCTGAACTAATTGAATTTGTAAGCCAAGGTTCCGCTGTATATCCTTTGCAGTGTGTGTGACTGTGATAAATGTCTATGAGTTATTTGTACACCGGCGGTTTCCATTGTTCCACTGCATAAATGTCAATTTAGCAAATTGCACCTTATTTACCCAATAAAGTGTGTTGGCATGCTTTCTCACTTGATGAACTAATACACTAAGAGAGACTGTTCTAAAAATATGTCAGAAAATAAAAGATTTAATGCTTGTCTGGTGGCTCAAATGTTGGTTTCTCACCTGCCATGAGTAACGCCTGGGTTCACTTCCCACCCAATGCCCAAACCCAAGCCACTGGATGCAGTGCCGGTCCCGGACCCGGACCGGATTAATGTGAGGGATGTGTCAGGGAAGGCATCCGATGTAAAACCTGTGCGGATCAGATGAAATGTGTTTGGTGACCCCTCGATTTTTCATATCCTCACCCTTCTTTGAAAACAGAACACTGTAAGCAGATAGTTCCTAGTAGCCCTGATTCAGCCTGAAGTACCGTATAAGAGCTGGGCTACACTTCGAGCAGCCACCATGTGGTATAATTGAGTAATTACTTCTAAAAGATGCTGGTTCATCACTAGCATGGTTTTCACTGGAGACTTAGGGCACGAGGCGGGTTACACCATGAACGGCATGCCAATCCATTGCAGTGCGCGCGCACACACACACACACATTATGGGAAATTTGGAAACACCAATTAACCTAATCTGCATGTCTTTGGACTGTGGGAGGAAATCCACCAAGCACGAGAAAAACATGCAAAACAGACCCAGAGGTAGAAATCAAACCTGGACCCTGGAGGTGCAAGGCGACAGTGCAAACCACTACGCCACCATGCTGCCAAGAAAAAAAATATTTTGAAAAATATTTTGTTTATTAAAAAGTTATAATAATAATAAATGGTGGGTTTGGTGGGTTTCCTCTGGGTCCTCCACAGTCCAAAGACAGGCAGATTATGTCCTTGCCATATTGCCAGTAATGTGTGGATGATTGGTACCTCATCCTGGGTGACCCTGTATACAGAATAAAGTGGTATAGACTGTGATATTTATAGTAATAGTATAGTGAGTAACAATTACAAGCCAAGTATAGAATAAAGAGTCTTTTAATTTGGAAATTATTCTGCAGGTAATTCGGAATTGAGATTTTTGTCTTTTCATATTTGCCTTTAGTTGCATGTATTACTTTCCCAATTTCTTGCTAATTCCTCAGCGCCATGTGTACCATACTGTGCACGCAAGAAGTATATCATAGTCAGATAATAGGAAGCATCCATCACACACTACATGGACTAAAGTATTCGGCCAAACCTGCATTTACATTGTATCCACATACATATTCTTATAGACAATGCGGAGTTGGTCCCCTTTTATAGCTATGATAGTGCTCCTGTTCCTAATAAAGTGCTCATTAAGTGCACATGCATAGATCAGGTCAGTTATTTAATTATTTTAGGGATCACTTGTTATTTTATAACCTTTAATTAGAGATGCTAGCATTGTGCTCTCCCTGTGTTGTAAACCAACCTCTGTGTCTCTGTGTGTAGTGCGCACCGCTCTCCACTGGGTGGCGGTAAAGCGCGCCGTCATCGTCCAGCTCCCTAAGAGAAGAAGGAGGGGTTGGTGTTTTGTTAGCAGTGATGGCGTCGTACTGGACGATGTTGCTGTTAATGATCTCTTCGGTGTTGGTGTGTGTCTCGGCGGAGACGCGACACTTCGGCACGGTGAGTGTTTAATCACGGGGGCGGCGGCGAAACGCCGATCAGCGGCTGCGCGAGACGAACGCGGTGTTTAAATCCGTTAGCGAACGTTGCTAGCAGGCGACTAGCTTCACGGGCTGACCTGCTCCAACTGCTATGTCGCGAGTACACCAGATATGCGTCGCTTTACTTGCGTGTTGCACGACAGGGGATTTTAAAAATGATTATTTGTACCTGCCATTGAGCTAGAAGTAGATTTACTTATATATTATGTTTTGATTTTGTCCCTCACCCGTATTTGGACAAGTACCGCCCCCTCTGCATTATGATTGGCTGCTGGTCCAGTCAATGTAATAGACGTTGACGATCAATACGCAGCAGTAGCCAATCATAAAACAGGAGGCGGGGCTTGTGGAAAGTGAGTAGGGAAAATATTTCCTGATTTCACTGCTCCAGTACATAAATGAAACGCTGTTTCTGTGCTGTTCTGTAATCTGACCCGAGCTGTACAGGTACAGTAAGTGTTAATGGGGCAACTCAGTAAGAATGGAGGCATTTCCTGCAGCATTAGGGGGTCATATTACATCCTGGAAGTCAGTGGGAGGCAGATCAGGACTCATGAATATATGGAAACCTACTGGGAATCATTTCATGGAATCTATTCTTTGTGTCATGTCAGGATTCTTACTGGGAATCTTAATAATCACACTGGGAGGCATACATAGAGTCATATTAAGAATAATTCTGGGAGTTGCTTAAAGAATCATCCTGTGAGATTAAGAATCATTCTGGCTCCTGAGTGGCGCAACAGTGATGATCTCGAACTGGTAATCATTCCCCGATAGAATCCCAGGTGATGCTGTAACCTCCTGCAGTCGGAACTGTGAGAGAGAGAGAGAGAGAGAGCTGTTTGGCCGAGCTCTTTTAGAGGGGAGTGACAGGATGCACCCGGCGCTCTCACATCAATCATGATCAATAAGCCAATCACAGGCTTCCGTGCGGATAGCGCCGTCCTGATATTCTCCGCCCTCCCTGGTTGGTAGTTGTAGCTTTGATGGCAGAGTGCAAAAAAAGTCTTATTAGAAATTATTCTGCAAGTCATAATATTAAGAATCATTCTGCGATTCATATCAAGATTCGTCCTGGAATCGCCCTGCGAGTCATTTTGAGAATCATTAATTAAACATCGTCATTAATTGCACCCTGATGCCAGTTGTAAAAGTGATTTGTATTGTTTGATTAAGACTTGTATTGTCCGATCTGTGTGCTAGAAGGCACCGGTCTCAGTGACACTGTATATGAGTGTGTGTGTAATTCGCTGTGTGTATCAACAGGAAAACGTGATTAACGTGACGGCATTTAGTGAAAATGAGGAGTCGACCTACAACGTGCAGGTAACCAAACACACATCTACACTGAGGATTTTAACCCCGCCCCACGTGTATTTTGATTGGCTGTTCGACTCGTCACTATTGATGTTGTTTCATTCTTTCAGTTTTTAGCTCTATATCCGATCTTTTCTGTCACATCAAATATTATTATTCGACCGGGTATATTATAAAACTGTGTAATCACTTTGTCTCCTTTTTTTTTTTTTTTTTTTCACCCTCGGGTGATGCATGTGTACAGTTGCCTAGTAAAGCCATTATGATGTTACATATTAAGAATGATAGAAGTGGACAGCTACGTACCTGAGGGCTTTCTGTTCTTCGTCCTTTTCAGATAAGCTTGAACGTCAGCCTGGTGGACAACAAAACTACCGTCAACGGGGTTCCACTCAAGCCGTCCGAGGTGATGAGGATGCCGTGCCAGGTTTTGCTGTGTGAGTACACGTGTAGAGTCGTGTGTGTTAGCGCCATGTGACCCAAACCTGATTTGTTATAAGTCAAATATTGTTATAAATTAGTTGTTAGATCCTCTTTCCTCGTTCCTCGTTTCCTCGTTCCTAACACACTCCTCTGTCTCCACAGTGGACGACGGTAACGTGAGCCTGAGTGACGATGCCGGGATGCTGATCAGTAGCGTGCTGAGGCTGATGCTGGATCACTCGTATATGCAGAGCGAGGCAGGAGACGAGGTGCTGCTGCTGACGCTGGGTCAGGAGATGATCCAGCTGGGTGAAGAGAAGGTCTGATTTTTATTTTTTTATTTTATTTTTTTACTGTGAAATTTCTCCAAATGCAGTCGGTCAGCCCAGACATCTGCTGTTTTCAGACACAATATACAGACTTTATATTATGTGATGATATGAATTTGATGTTCCAGACTTACAACAGAAAGCTAACATTAATGTGCTGTAGATATAAATGTAGCTCCGTTATAAATTACATTAAAGAAAAAAAGAAAATAAAGAGATTATGGCTTTGATGAACGGTATGTTAGTAGAGCTGCAAACAAAAAAGAGACATGATGGCAGTGTGGGGGAAAGGGGACAGAGATTTAGTCAAGTGGATCGCTATGCTTTACATTAAATATTCACGTCAAAGGCATATAAGACTCACTTTGTCGGACTTAAGAACAAATCCGACTTATGAACGTGCTCCCGGAACGGAACTCGTTCGTAATTCGGGGATGACCTGTACTGTTGAATTAGTTCGATTTTTGAGCATTGTGATTTCCACTGCTCCAGTCCAGTAGGTGGCAGTATTGCACCAACAGCTTTTAAAGGAACTCTTACGAGTGCGGTTCTGAGCTTCAGACAGGAAATGGACAACTTACTAATGCAACCTCTTATTAAAAATCTTACTTTCTGATATATTAACCTGCTAAATTTCCATGCGTGAAATATTTATATTCCTTAAGTGAGGAATTAAACACTTAGGGGTGTGCATTCAACCGTGTTGATTATGTTTACTGTCATTTTACCTAATTGTGCAGGTTTGGCAGCCCGACGTGTGGGAAGTGAAAATGCTCCTGAACCAGACCTCCTCCGAGGTCACCCAGGAACACAACATCTACCCAGCGAGATCCAGCAAGATCGTCGCCATGCCGCGAGAAAACGACATCATCATGACTGAAGAGTACATCGCCAAAACAGGCTGGTCTTCCCTCTCGTCTGATCTGATCTGATTAAACGCCTCTTTAACGCTGTACGTGTAACACATCGCTAACCATCACTCCTCCTCCTCTGTAGTCGAGGACCCGGTCCTTCACACGACCAGCCACTACCCGCTGAGGCAGGCGGAAACCACGCAGGAGGAGACGGCCGCTCCGGGGAAGCTTCCGGAGACGCCGCTGCGCATGGAACCCAACATGATATACGAGGACGCACTCGAGGACAACGTCAACCCCGACGACCTGCTCCCCGACGTCCCTCTCCGCCAGTCGCCCTCGTCTTATAACGTGAGGACTCGCTACATTATTTACATTTACATACATTTATTTATCCTAAAGGATTTTGATTAAAGCTGCTTTTACACTTTTTTTTCCACCTCAAACAAACATGAAGGAGAAATCGAGTGAATATAAGCATCTTCAGATCAGGGACAAAGTGGGCATGGTCTATAAATCAAGTGGCAGCCATTCTGATGTCCGTGTTCTTTTTGTTTATTTATTTGTTTTGCAAATTCCTAAAATAAACGCGAACGATTTGCATGCTCTCTGCGCAGGTGGTGTGTCGCTGGGTGGAGGAGCTCAGGGACCGGCTGAGGCGCTTCTGCTCCGAGTCTCTGCCTCTGTTCTTCCTCATCATGTGGGTGGTGGTCGTCGGCGTCGTCGGCTCCGCGGTCATCATCAAGATCCTCGACCTCTTGTTTCCCACGTGTGAACACAAGTATGTTCTCCATTTTACACACACACATACACACACCTTAATGAGCGCTATGAATAGAAGTTTCTACAGTTCGTTTTTTTTTTTTTTGTGTGTGTGTGTGTGTGTGTGTGTGTGTGTGTCACTTGTCTGGTGTCGGTTAGATTTGGCGTAAAATTCCCTCTGAGCTCAGGTTCATAAAAATAAAGCATGACTCAGCATCTTTTTTATTTTTTATAAATATTTCATGATGTAGAGTTTTATATTCATGGTTATATCAATTAAAAAGTAAACCCGAGCCACTTTTTTTTTTTTACAATCTGAGTCCTGGAATGTGCCCCGTGCCATCGAGGAAAAATGTGATAAACTTTCAGTCATTCAGTGCATTCAGGTTGCATTTTATTGCCTCATGACGTTGCTGAGTCTGGACCTGAGCAACTGAAGCAACACCAGATCATAACACCGTCTCCAGAGACTTGTACAGTGGACACTATGCATGATCGCTTCATGTGCTCCCCTTCTTACCCTGACACACCCGTCACTCTGGAATAGGATCAGTCTGAACCACATGACCTTTTTCCATCGCTCCAAAGTGTAATCTTTATGCTCTCTAGCAAATGGGAGCATTTTTCCCTTATTAATCTCACTATCAAGTGGTTTTCTTATGAACACACACACACTGTTTAGTCCCAATCCTGAGAGTTCTCATCACATTGCGTGTGTACATGGACATTTTGCAGTCCAATAATTTGCCCCTTCTGAAATGATTTTTCAGTTTGTTCACTTTTTTTTTTTTTTAGCCAAGCAATGTAACATAAAATTTTAGATGCATTAAATGTATACATTCAGAAGACAAAATAATGATTGTTGTTTTTTGACAGGGGTTTCTTTCACCTGAACCCCGAGACCCTGATGCCAGAGGTGGAGAAGCAGAGCCTGATCGAGAACGTGGAGCTGGAGGTGGAACTGGAAGAGCCAGAGAAGAGCCCTGAAAAGGGAGAGCTATACTGATATCTTTTTTTTTTGTTTGTTTGTTTTTTTGTCCCCTCCCTCTCTTCCTCGTTACCTGCTTTTGTGGTTTCTGTGAGTGTGTCCCTTTCTGAGTCTCGGATCGATCCATTTCTTTATCCTAAAGAGTGAGCTATGTTTTTCTGTTTCACTGAGGCATTATCCGGATTTAATATTATTATTATTTTTTTTGTTTGGGTTTTTCCAAGTTATTGCTGTCGCATCGTGTCTATGGGGGGAAAAAAGGTAAATAAATAAATCCTGTTGTGTATAATGATATGATATGATGATATTTATGCACTTAAGTCACATTAAGATGTGAACGTGGAATAAGACGTGATAAAGTTTCGGGACCAAGGAACAGTATACGGGGTCTGTGCTTATAAGCGGTGTATAGAGATGAAGCGGAAACATTTCCAACAACTAGGAGAAGACAGAATGAAGATTGGAAATGAGGGGGGAAAAACAAGCCTCATTTTAGTACACCTTTTGCAAAACTGGAGATTGATTCATGTTTTTTTTTTTCACACCCTGTGGACATTATAAGATTGTGGTTTAATGTTTGCTGTAAAATAACCCCACATTGGCATGCACCTCCTTTCAGACTACAATCATGAATGATAGTCGTGATTAAGCACAGCTGAATATGAAATGTGTTTATCGCTTTTGATTTCATCTTGTCATGAGCATGTGAACTGAAATGGTGAACAGTGCTTACACTATGTGTTTATTTCATTCTGTATTTCAAGCCATGTTTCACTTCAGATTTATTAAACTGTTTAAATATCTCACATCACTGGTGACGAGGGTGAAAACATATTACAATCATTCCTGACTACGGCTGGTCTAATTCTCAAATCTGATTAGTCCTGAAGTGTTGATTAATTTTCTGTTGATAAGTTTGACAGCAGTGATTCAACTGATAGGAATTACTATCTCTGTGAAATGAGTCTGAGAGAGAGAAGAGTGACTTGTATAAAGATGTAAAATCATTACTGTAGAAATAAAAACGGGCTGTCAGTGGAAAATAATCAACTTCAAAGCAGTCACATGGTGGTTCATTCCATACTTGTACATCAAATCCTATCGCATTAATAGAGCAGCTTTCATCTCTATTCACACTCCTGATCCACAGTGTAACTATTAAATATACCCCACATGTTTGAGGGTAATTACAGGGTAGTTATTCTCTTCTTGTTAAAACGTAAAGGAGCACGAACGCATGCTTAGACACACACTGAGTTTTCACAGACTTTTATTATCTTCGTAAAAACAAACTTTGTCAGCTAAACGATAGAGATTTTTCAGAGTGAGGTCACTGTTATACTAAAAAAAAAAACAGCTTGGGTCACATGTTCAGTAGCCAGAAAAAAAAAAGGCCACTGATTTGTTGTGGTGGAAGTAGTGTAATTGAAATTCACTTGGAATGGATTGAAAAGGCACCTCGAGTGATTGTCACCATAGAATGTAAAAAAAAAAGTTCACGTGCATTATAAAAGTATTTGGTATGTAAAGACGATGACAATAAAAATCACACTGACTTTAACCTGGTCGTTGGTGTACAAAGTGCTGAAACAACACGTCTATTTATTATTTATTTATAAGACTATCGCTTTACTAGACTGTATCAGATTGTCTCCCGTGGTACATGATCCTCTCAGATCACTAATGGAGAACCTACTGTGACTGTATTATTGAAATAATTTTAAAAAGTGCCATTTTCCAAAGCTTTTTGTTCCCCCCAAATACACACAATATAAATCGAACTAGATTCTTCAGGCGCAGGAACTAGCTCCACCCCCAACCACATGACGTTCAGCCCGAAGGGGACGGTTTGACGAGTTGACTGCAGTTAAAGCACAAGGCTCTAAAACTTACAAACTGCCCCTTTAAGGGACAAGCGTTTTTTTTTTTAAGCCCTTGAGGGAAGTAGACTGTGTTAGAACGGGTCAACAGGAGCCGAACTCGGCGATCCACTTCTCGTATTTCTCCAGGTCAGCGGCAGAGACGGATTTGGACACTTTCTTCAGCGCCGTCTGGAAATCCTCCATGGTTGTGGGCATGTGCATCTCGTCTTTGGAAATGTTACGGATCTCCTCTGGGGTCAGGCCCTCGATTCGTCGCCTCATGGCCATCAGAGAAGCGTCTCTGCAACAGATTAAAAAAAACAAACAAAAAAAAAAAACAAAGTATATGGATTAGATGTTTTAAAACAACACATGAACAGAACATGTTTGTAAGTTGGATCCGTTCGCAAGTCAGTTCGTTCAGTCGTACCTGCAGACGTTGGTGATGTCGGCGCCTGAATATCCCTCCATGTGCTCGGCAATCGTCTCCAGATCCACATCACTGGCCAGCTCTAGTTCCTTCAGGTTTATCTTCAGCAGCTCGGCCCGGCCCTGAGCTTCAGGTAAAAACGCACAGGTTCAGACAGTCAGATTCCACCGTTCATCAGCCGCTCCCATGTTGTTATTATAACCGTGTTGTTGTGCTGGATGTTCTTGTCGTACCTGTAGGCAGTGGTATGTAGATCCTTTTCTCTAGTCGGCGTCTCAGGGCTTCGTCGATGTCCCAGGGGAAATTAGTGGCTGCCAAGACCATCACCATTTTAGACGGGTCGTTTTCAGACGGTCCTCCCACACCTACAGACATGAGATATCATTTCTCAAAAATAACATTACATCATCCATATGAATAGATGAATAAATAAGGGTTACATTGGTCAGAACTCTTTTTCAGCGATATCTGTTTCTCAAACAAGTCTCAGAAAATTTTGTCTGTCCAGGCAGATCTTGTCACAGCATCACGCAAAACTGGCTGAACAGAATTTAATGAAACTTTGCTAGTCCTTTGGTATCTGCATGAAGTTAAACCCGTCATAAATTAAATCAAATTGTTGAGTAAAAGTGAAGTTATGAACAGTTTCGTGCCAGATCACATCACAGCATCGAGGGTTTTTCTGGACAAAGACACTGCTTTTTTCCCCCTCTACGTGGGTGTGGCTATACGCGTCGCTCGACAGAACCAATGAACTCAGCTCTTTTTCCCCTCGAGGTGGACGTGGCTATGCACATCACTCAACTAAGCCAATCAATGAGATCAAGTTTACTGTGAGACACAGAAACGACTGTAATGCCCTACAAATTGAACCTTGCACCATAAATTAAATCAGAATGTTGAGTAGAAGCGAAGTTATGAGCAGTTATGTGTCAGATGCTGATCAGCTTATTTTTTAGCTTTAGCCTTTCAGTGATTTCTACACACTACATTATTCACCTGTACTCACGCTAATAATCAATATGAAGAGCTCAATTCATCATTTAGAGCAAAAAAAGAATATAATCTGTTTTGTTTTTTCGGATCTCACAAGCGTACCGTCCATTTGCACCAGGAGTTCTGCTTTGACTCGTCTGCTGGCTTCGTGCTCTTCTGAGGTTCCCCTGCGGCTGCACATGGAGTCGATCTCGTCGATGAAGATGGTGGTCGGAGCATAGAACCTCGCCTGCAAGTACACAGCAAACACGCCGGAGTCATGCTTCAGGAGGAAGCGAAACCGAGTCGAATCAAACCGCTTGATGATGAAGGTGGACTCACCATTTCGAACAGCAGGCGCACGAGTTTCTCCGACTCGCCCCTGTATTTGGAGGTGAGAGTCGAGGAGGAGACGTTGAAGAAGGTGGTCCGGCATTCTGTCGCTACAGCTTTCGCCAGGAGAGTCTTGCCTGTTCCCGGGGGGCCGACCATCAGCACACCCTGCGGCAAACAAACAAAAACTAGAGTAACACCCTGAAACATGCAGGAAGTTTAGAAGGGAAAAAACTAAATATTTATGACCAGCAGATGGTGCTGCAAACAGTTTTATTTTCTGGCCGTGTACCTTCCACGGTCGTCTGATCCCCTTAAAGAACTCGGGCATCCACATGGGCAGGACCACCGCCTCCTTCAGGAGCTTCTTCGCTTCCTCCAGATCAGCGATGTCATCCCTGGGCAAAGCAGAGCTCAGTCAATGACACGACACCGTCACATGCCGATCAGGATGTATGCGAAACACACAGGTTCATTAAAATAACAGCGTCGTGACCTGAGGAAATCCTCCATTTAAACATTTAATACTAATAACAGAAACGTCTGGTTACATCCACATGTGGAAGGGAGAAAAACCAACTGTTTTCTGTAAACATTTTAAAGCAATATGATACATTGAAGAAGAGAATATTACGGTGGTTGAGAAGTGAAAAGGCAAATTTCTGAATTGTTAATTTGTTTTTCCGGTTTGACTAAATTATTGAGATTTTATTTTTTCATTTGTTTTTGGTTTTGATATTTAGTTTTTTTTGTTTGTTTGTTTTTACAAAAATCTGTTTTTTTACGTTTTGGAATTTGTTCATTTGTTTTCGGGTTTTGTTTTTAAGTTTTATCAATTTTGTTTTTTAATTAATTTAGTTTTTCGGTTTTGTTATTATGTTTTTGAATTTGTTATTTAGTTTTTCGGTTTTATTATGTTTTTGAATTTGTTATTTTATTATGTTTTGGGTTTTATCATTATGTTTTAGGTTTTGTTATTGAATTTATTTTGTTATTTTGTTTTTGAATTTGTTTAGTTTTTCAGTTTTATGTTTTTGAATGTCATTTTGTTTTTGAATTTATCATTTTTGAATTTATTTTGTTTTACACTTTTATTTTGTTTTCAGTCTTATCATTTTTTTTTTTTAAATTAATTTAGTTTTTCGGTTTTATCAAGTTTTTTTATTTGTTGTTTAGTTTTTCGGTTTTATGTTTTTGAAATAGTTATTTTGTTTTCATTTTTGTTATTTTGTTTTGTTATTACGTTTTCATTTTTGTTATTTATGTTTTCAGTTGTCATTTAAGTTTTTTATTTATTTTGTTTTTGAATTTATTTTGTTTTTCAATTTTATGTTTTTGAATTTGTTATTTTGTTTTCGCTTTTGTAATTCTCAACCCGCGTAGAATATAGATAAGTAAGTAAAAACATGTTCATATTATTGTGGCGAAATATATTAGTTTTTTCTGAACAAAAACGCCACAGAATAAAAAATGTGTCAGTGTGGGACGACATCATGCAAATAAGCCTGTGCTACCTGCTCCAGAGTAACGCTTATTATTATTATCATCATCATTATTATTATTATTATCAGACTGATTAGCAGCAGACGCACCACTTGACGTTGGGGTTTTGTGAGATGATGTCTCGCTCCAACGCCTCGATCAGGTCCTTGTCTTCTCCTCCTCCTCTGTCGAACTTCTTCACCTCGGACTCAGAAGCTTCATGTTTGTTCTGGAGGTCGGATGAAATTACAGGTGTTAAAGCTAAACAGTGAATTATATTACAGTGAAAAACAAACAGTGCTGGTACAGCTCATTCTAAAACTCTCTGTGCTTCCTGTATTTACTCAGATGGAAGAAAACCGGTATTGCAGGTTTGTGTAAATCCACAAAAGTAAATAGAGGCACAAGGATATCAAACACCACGTGTTGAGTTACAGCAAGGCACTGAAAGAGATACGGCTTCTTTATCTCTTTAACCACCAACCTCTGTTCTAACTATGTATCTACTTGTACTATAATGCAGGAAAAGAAAGGTAACGATGTACACAAGAGGAAGAAATCACTTCTTTTGACACCCTCAGTCACCTTGTCGTCTTTCTGCTTCGACGCGTTGTCTTTCTTCTCTTTGCCTTTGGGTGGTTTCCCGCGGTCGCCGTTAGAGATGCGTGGTGACTGTCGGTGTTGTGAGCGCGGCCCGGCGCTCTGTCTGCTGCCGTGAGCTTTACCGTCTTTGTAGGGCAGCGCGGCCTTACGTACAGGACACGGAGACGCCCTGCATGCAATCACACACACACACACACACACACACATTGCTGTTAGTCTCAGTAAGAATGTAGTTAATGTCATTCTTATATTTTATATTAAGGGGAAACATTCTTTAAGGTTGAATATTTGTAAAATTATAAGTAAAGAATGAGTTGTTTCTACAGGATGAGACTAGGGTTGGGAGTCAATATGGCACCGGTATAATCGGTACTAGAACTGAATCAGACTGCAGATTTTGGAGCCGCACTTCGGTGCCACTTGAATTAACGTTTGCATGAACGCAGTAATCACTCTTGTTCTGACGGCAGCAGGTAGGTTTGGCTCGTTAAGCTAAACATGCTTAAATTAAAATGCCTAAAGCGATACATTCTAAAGTGCGGCTGTATTTCACAACAAAGGATTCCAACACCGTGACCGGCCACAAATGACTTTCAGCAGTTCTGCGTAAAGGAGGGAAACACGTCAAACCTACTCTATGGAATAAAGTTAAAAGTAGAGGGTTGCACCGGGTTTAACAGCTTGTGGACGGACATGTGATAAGTCAGGAGAGGTGTGTTTCGCCAGATAAGGGCGAAAAATCTGAAGCTGTTTTGTAGCACACCACCAAGAATACCAACGACTGTTACTGGTGTAAAATTATTGTACAGTAAGTCCCCTACATACAAATGAATTTCATTCTGAGTGCTCGTTCGTAAGTCCGATTTGTTTGCAAGTCTGACCAAACATTGTCTATGCCAGGGGGCGGCAACCTTAAACACTCAAAGAGATCCAGAAAACACCGGAAAAACCATTTTGACATCTAAAATGAAGATAACACTGCATATATCGTTTTTCAGCTTTATGATTTTATATATATATATATAGTACAGACCAAAAGTTTGGACACACCTTCTCATTCAAAGAGGTTGAATTTGTATTATGGCAAGAAAAAAAGCAGCTAAGTAAAGAAAAATGAGTGGCCATCATTACTTTAAGAAATGAAGGTCAGTCAGTCCGAAAAATTTGTGTCCACAAGTGCAGTCACAAAAACTATCAAGCGCTACAAAGAAACTGGCTCACATGCGGACCGCCCCAGGACCTGGAAGTGCCATCCTTGAAAATGTGGAAAAAAGAGATATTGAACTGTATCGGACTGGAGAGACTAACATATATTGCAAAGGGCAAGCAGAGAAACTTTGAACAGCTTTGGGAACCATACATAAATATTATGTAAAGGTGAATACAGACTTTACTGGACATTGTACCGACTTCTACTTGGACATTGCAAATACTATGTCTGACTAATTTATTTATTTATTTATAATTAATTACTTTGTATATTATATATCTTATTATTACAATTTATTTATTTTTTATTTCTTTGTTTGTTTTTTTCTTCTTCTTCTCGTAACTAAAGCGTCAATTATAAATTGAGCATGTTTGTAAGGAGTGGTGTGTGATTGTATTCCGGTTGAAGTGTTGTTTGTTATGTGATTATATGAAAAGTCAATTAAAAATAAATAAATAAAGTGAGAACTAAGTGGCTCGGGGACCAAAACGTTGAAATTTTGGGTCCATGGCCTGGAAACTCCCCAGATCTTAATCCCATTGAGAACTTGTGGTCAATCCTCAAGAGGCGGGTGGACAAACACAAACCCACTAATTCTGACAAACTCCAAGAAGTGATTATGAAAGAATGGGTTGCTATCAGTCAGGATTTGGCCCAGAAGTTGATTGAGAGCAGCGCAGTCGAATTGCAGAGGTCCTGAAAAAGAAGGGCCAACACTGCAAATACTCATCACCGCACTAATGTCCACGCACGAGTTACTCGACTGGTGAGCCGTGGATTTGGATAACACCAGTACTCATAACCAAGAGCTCATTAACAACACTAATCCATTATTGTTTTTAAACCTTCCACTTCAGACACCTGCACTGATCTCATCTCAGGTGAAACGAACCTCAGCCACATGGACGTTAATCCAGTTCACAAGCCCGGTTAAAAGCCTGTGTGTTGCCCGCTGTCCCTGAGTAATGAGGCGCAAAGCAAAAACAAATATCGAGCTAGATATGAAATCTGTACCACATATCTGTATCACATCAAGGACAGTTTTCAGGCATCGTTTTTTAAATATGTGCAAAGACTGAAACCGTTTGAGTAAAAATGTGTGTGTACGCGTTTGTGTGAAACAAACTGAACTACAATTTGCCACGTGATTTACCACAGACTGATGTTCCTTCATACCTGCCCTTGTATGTCGATGCATGTAAAATGCAAAGTGTGTAAAATCCAAAACAGCTCATTTGCATTTAGCGACGCCCACAAAACTCCATATAAGGTCAAGTGCACTCACAGCTCTTCGCTCTCTAGTATCTATTAACCAGACCTGTTCAACTAAAGGAAGGTTGATTTGTCCAGTGTATTATACGAGGGGCGTTCGAGTCAAAGCGGGACCTTTATTTGCGCAGTGAAGAGAACAGTAATGAGAATAAAAAAACTCCCTTTATTACTTCTCTATATAATCCCCTCCTACACCGATGCACTTACATGCTTACGTACTTTGGACACTTTCAAAAGGTCAAAAGTATTGACTCTGTCTGTCTCTCTCTCTCTGTCAGTCACTCGCTGTTCACCCGGCGATTCTTTGATATTCAATACGCACCCTTGGTTCTCTTTTGATCATTACTCTGGCATTTATCAATCTTTAATGACTATAATGATGCTCAGATTTTCCGCAACTATTTATAAAAAGTCCTTTCATTATTATTTTTTTGTTTGTTCGAAACACACAATTAAACTTTATATGATTTACATTATTAATAATGATTTGTATGTCATATGTCTGATCCGGTCTCAGTGCATGAAGCTTATACAAGTTCTCTCTCTCTCACACACTCACACACCCATACCTGTGTTCGACCTGAACGGGCATGATGTCGCTCTCTTGGCTGAAGCCGCTGGGTTTGGAAGGAGCGTTGTCCATCTGAAAGCTCTCCAGCGTGGTCATGATGTCCCTCACATGCTTGTTCTCCTCGTTTATCTCCTGCCAAACCTGTCCGCAGGGGTTCAGAGAGGTATTGAAAGGCCCTGTCGTTTTCTCAACTTGCTCACAGCAAACTGCAGAAAGTAAAAGGGGTTTACCTGCTGCCATTTCTGCTGTAAAGACGAGTCCCGCACGGAGAGCAGGTACTTCCTGATCTGCTCCAGCACCCCCTGATAGCAGACAACGGCTGAGCTGTAGTTCCCCAGCAGGGCGTACTCCCGGGCCAGCTTCACGTTCTCGCTGATCTCCATCAAACTCATATTCCTGTAAGAGGTTTAACATACGAGTCAGCTGCATGGACTGGAAAACAAATCCAGTGTTTTAAATTAGTTTACATTAAAAACCCATCCACGACATATTCCCCACTGCTGTTGGTGTTATATTGGGTAAGGCATTATTTAATAAATAATAATGGTCTAATATAAAAATAATTTATTTGGAGTGAATATTTTGCATGGGTTTCGCATCACACCACAACAAAGTAGTCATGGGAGTCACCAGTCACCTATCGATACCATATTATCACAATACGTCGGTGCGATTCTCTACAATCATCATGATTTTATAAATATCTTGATGTGATATCACATTTCCCCCCGATTTTGTTACAATTTTAAACCTCTCAAAAAGTTTAATAAGTAATTAAATGTAGCCTGTTCCTTATAAACAGCAGCATTTAAACAATACAAAATAAGAAAAGGTGAAATTAAGCACAAAAAAAAGCTACATTTAACCGAGCAGTGTGTATTTCTGTCATCCGCCATAATTATTATTTCCAAACAAACTTGGGAAATAATTCACACCCATCACAAGGAATGAAAATGGTACGGCGTGCGCCACCTGCAGGATTATAAAGAAACAGCAATGATGAATGCCTAAAGTCTCAAAACTCAACTTGTGAAAAAGTGAGAGCCTGAGCATGTGCAGCTGCTAACGCACATGATTTTTGACTAATTCGCATTCGTGGTATTTTGAGACGGGTTTAATTGCTTTTAACATGAGTGATTTTTGATAACGTTATGCCGTTAAAATAAAAGTTTAAAAAATTTCAAAGCTTTTGTGCTGAGTACAGAATTATTTATACCCGAGGCTGAGCTCAAACTTAACACCAGCAACTGGTTGATCGTAAAAAAGTTAAATAAATTTAAAAAAAAATCTATTTTGGCATCAGAAACACGAGAATGGAGATTAATAACTTAAATCATCACACACGCCCCCCATCTCTACCCCATAGTTGTTTATTTTTCTTTAACAATACCGCCAAGATGTGTTTTACTTCCTATATAAACCACTCAAATGTGATTCTAAATATCGACCCTAATATCGAATCACGTGATTTAGCTGAAATATCGCGATACCGATATTATACAAATATCACACAGACCTTACAGCCAGTGCCTTCACCATTTCTACTGAGTATTATAAACATCTTACAATGTGAACCTGCTTTTCTTTTTATAGTAATTAAACACAAAATCTAACGCCTGTAGGTATGCAGGTCACGTATAATTTTAAATAAAAATGGCGTTGACGAGCTACAGCCCTAACCTGAGAGTCTAACTAACACACACCTTAGTGCGCTGCTAACTTTTAAAACACACCCAAGCGTTAATTAATATCACCACGACTTAACTTACTTGTCACGTCGTTGCCGGAAAACAAAGCATATCCGCTGTTAATCCGTATAAAAATATCAAAACATTCACTTTATTTAAAGAACAATATCCTGCAGTAACAAAAAAAAAAAAGCTACACACTCACTCACTAAGCAACGATGAAGTTTAGTAAAGACGTCGGAAGTGAACCGCGCATGCGCGAGGAAAATCAAAAAAGATGCGCATGCGTGGTGCAAAGCGCTAGCTGTGTTTCAATCTTTCAGCACTCCCTATTCTGGGGCACTTAAGAGCGTATGGAATAAACGGCTTCTGACCTGGTACGAAGTGGACCTTGTGTTCAACATGGAGTCATACTGTATGAAACGCGTCCAAACGCACACGCGCCGTTAAACCGGGAACGCCTGTTGAGTTTTTGAGCTAATATGAACGCGGTGTCAAGGTATTGGCACCCCTTGGTGTCCGTTAACCTCCTTCCATAGGTCACCAGATGATGTCATTCATATTATTTCTATTAAAGAACGAAGTTGCCTTTGATCATAATAGAAGCTCATAAACTCTAACTCTTTTAATTTCATTTTTTAAATAATTTACAAGGGCGAGTCGAAAATAACTCGCACTCTGGCTGTAGAATTTATTTCAATTAACTTTTTAATTGAGACCAATATATCATTATTTTGTTCAACACAATCTCCTTGCTTTTCAACACAATTTGTCCAACAAGTTTCACATTCCTTCATTAAAAACGTAGGTCAATGCCGAGCTACGAGCCACGAATGCACTGCCGTCTTCACGTCTTCATCAGAAGTGAATCTTTGTCGTCGGAGACCTGTTTTCAGGGGACCAAACAGGTGACGATCACGACACTGTTGGACATCAGTCTTCAGCTCTTTAATAAAAACCTTTTTCCTGATATTATTGTCACAATAGTGGCCCTTAAGAATCCCAGAAAATTGACTTTTTTTTTTACTTTTTCTTTAAGAAACGTTTACCTCCCTAAAGACTTCTTTCTAAAGCTAGTAAAAAAAAAAAAGTTCTGTGTATGAGATCGTCTTGTATTTAAGAGATCAAGCATAACATCAAGGAAATCAAACGTTTCTTTTACTGTGTCGAAAAATTTTTTTTTCTGTCCCACAAAATTAGTTCATTGTAAAATTTCAAGTTTGAGGGGGGCACATAAAACAAACAAGTGAGAACAATTGTATATTTGAAGGATTTTTTTTTATTGATTTTTACAAGCTCGAATGCAGGATTCACACTGTAAACCGAAACACAAGTCCTGAAAAGTATGGACAATTCTGTCATGGATTAGTCAGGTCTACTGTAGATTAGAAGGTCTAGTTAGTGAGTGTGAGAGAAACAGCGAGAGAGAGAGAGAGAGAGAGAGAGAGTGATGGTCTACGCATGTAGCTCAGGTTCGCGTGTACCGTATGGACATGTGACACATGATGGACAGAACCGGCAGCCAGAATCCTACAAAGACAGCACAAGAGATGATTTTCTGTCATTTTATATCCAGACATAGGAGTGGGCTTCTTCAAAAGGCACGTTACGTCCGCTGGATTTCTGCAAACACATCATGACCATAAAAAAAAAGTCCAACATGCACTTCTGTGTACTTTTTTTCTTTCTTCATACAGTCCCATTCACAGTCGTCATGTTTAAAAACCGGATGTGTACAAGGAAGTATGAGCCTAAAAGCTTCTCACGTTCTCGTTCTCTCTCGTTATGTTGAAAATTGTATTTAAGCGTTGCTCAAAAACGAAGAATCCAAGTGAAGTGAGGAAGATGAGAATAAAAATACTGTTGGACTCCAAAGCTCTTCAGCTTCCTATTGAAGGACTCTAAGAGCAGCAATTCCTATCAAACTACAATTTCATAAAATGAGACCCAAAACAAAAGAAAAGGCACATGTACAGCAGCCGGTCCGGAGTTCCGTGTGTGTGTGTGTAAGTGTGTGGATGTGTGTCCTTCTGTGTACGTCTCCGTATCCGGGAGGCTAGCAGCACTGCGAGGATTTGTGCAGTTGTGGCTTCCTGGCACTCTGTTACCGGTCGCTGGCAGTGACGAGCTCGAACCACTGCCTCAGAGCGTCACTCAGAGTCTCGGGCAGGGCGTTAACGTCGCGCAGGATCACGTAAAACGGAAACGGGAACTCGTCCATGTAGGAGCGGATCTCTGGGAGCTCGCCAGGTCCTTTAAAGATGGGGACCTTGATGTCCAATATGGAGTCCTGCAACAGGGACAAAAAAATAAAATGCTCTATATTAATTTTATATGAAGAGGAGTCAAATAAAAACTTTAAATCACATTTATCTACATAATCTTCATTTTGTTCAATGTGAAAATTTCCTCTTGATGAAAAAAAAAAAGAGTAACTGAAAGAGGTTTTTAATTTGTGAATTAACTTTATACTTCTAATACATTTTATTTCTTAATTTTTAACTGTAAGCTCATTCAAAATCAAAATCAATTCTCATTTTTTATATTTTATATTCAATATACAATAAATGCCTACGTCCTTAAGTTCTAAAATTATCCATAAAATTTGTTTCTAGGTGTTTTTTAAATTTAAAATGCATAATTTTTTAAAGGTGCCCTATTACGCAAACCTGACTTTCTAGTTGTGTTTACATATATAATTATTTCTTTATTTTTTCCCATTTTTATATTAGTCAGGGCTTTAACAAGCCAATTTAATTTTCCCCAAGTTTTGACCTCATATATGAAGAGACCCCCGCCCCCCGGCTCCACACAGATCTGCTGTTATCTGGGTGCCATTTTAAAAAACTTAAGTAAATAGCTCTTAACTTATTAAATTTCATCTAATATAAAAATGCCTCAATACTAAGACAAGTAAGTTTAATACTACAACTCTGACACAGAAGTTTTTATTCTTTTTAAATGTTCTACCTTAATCCAGATTTTTTTTAAATCCAATTTCCGAAGAAAATTATTTTTCCTTACTTTCTAACTGTATCTAATAATTTTGTATTTAATACAATCTGCTTGAATCGATGAACTGTGACCCAACAGTATTTCACTAATAAACATTAATATTAGTAATTCTTTTAGTAGATTGAATCAATACTGAAAAAAATCCAAAATATACAAAAAAACAAAAAAAAAAATTGGTAAATCAATGTAGAAAAAGCCTAGTCCAAAAAACAAAAGCAGAAAAAAAAACCTGTCTAATTCAGAAACTTGATAAAAAAAAAAAAAAAACATGAACCTGCGAAGGTTCAAACTTGTCACCCATCACATGCATTTAAATAATTTTACCTGAAAGTATCTCATGAAAATTTTTTATTTTTTTTTTTGGAGTTGGAAAAAAAAAAAACATTGTTGAATGACTGTTATTTTTATATATAAAATGATAAAATTATTTTTTTTAGGTATTGAAAATTTGGGTTAAAATTTTTAGCTATTAAAATTTTAGGTAAAAAAAGCCCTGCTTTTAAAAATTAGCAGTTAAAATAATTCAGCATAAAAAAATTAAAGGTTGAAAAGATTCCTCCTCAAAAAGAATCTGAGATAAGGAACTGAAATTAAGGTTTTGAATTTGACTCATACAGGTATATTTAGAATTAACTTTATAATTACATTTTTTAATTTCCAATTCTAAGCTCGTTCAATATCTGATACATTTCTATTTTTTCTAGTCTCATTTTTAAATTGTAGTTGTTTTATATTCAATATAAATTTATATTAAACATTTAACATGCTTATTTAAAGTTTTCATTATTTTATTTATTTTTTTAATCTATACAATTGTTCAGAGTCAAAAGTGATTCAATATAAAAATTCACAAAAACTTTAAATTAATGTGTATTACTAATGAAAATTATATTACATTTACTAAACATTATTATACATTTACTAAACTGTAACTTTGGTCAATATTCCCATCGTGTTACTTCATCAGGAACATGTTCTAGATCCTGAGAAACTGAAATGTTTAAGGATGATTAGAAAGGGTCGCACTCTGGAGTTGGGGTTATCCAGCACTACGAATATGACGAAGACGTTGACGCTGCGAGCGGCCTGAACCGCCGCCATCACTCGCTCCTTGCCCTCCAGGAACAAGCCCCTGCCATCAGACACGATCAGCAACAACTGCGCCGTCTCTGGACACGGAAATGGCAGGATTGAATAAAGAGCGGAGAACAATACAGTATACACAGGAAATCCTTCTGTATGAAGTACGAGAGTAGATTTGGTCCGAACCTGTATTTGCAGCGCTCGGATTTTGATGTTTGGCTGCTACAAACATGTTGGCGGAAGTCTCCAAAAACTACAAGAGGAGACAACATTGTTATAATAACGATGTGAGGAATAACAGAAAATGACAAAACGTTCACGACGTGGAGCATCACCTGAGCGATCCTCGTCTTCTTCTGCTGGAACTGGCAGAGCCGCAGGATTCGGGCTCCTGATTGGTCGTTAAACTGCTGCTGAAACGGGTGGAGCAGCTGCACGCTCTCACCGAAACTGGAGAAAAAACAAACAAAAAAGACAGACAAAACCAATAAACAGCTGCCTTAACCATAATTACACAAAAACAGAAACACAAAAACAAAAGTTCAACCAGTGTGTTTTTGTTGGGGCAGTGTTTGGCCATTTTCCTCCCACCAGCCAGCTCTCGCTTATCACACGGCAGCCACCGACCAAGCAGAGAGGCTGAAGACTGATAAGACACTTCCTCCAAGACACACGCAGCGTGCTGATCAAGCACACACTTCAAGGAAAATGCTCTCTGTCGTCTTCCACATACCCGACGCCCTTGATCATCACGCCTCTCGGTCTCAAAACGCTGATGAGAATGACATGAGGACCTAAAGGACAAATGTCACCCCTAGTATACTGACCTGCACACTGCCACCTGTCCCACCTCCAGCAGGGACAGCGCGTTCACGATCACGGACACCGACTCGAACGCCAGCTGCAGGACGGCAAGACGTTTCAGTATTACTGTAATTATTTTAACATCTGTCCAAAAAACAAAAAAAATACAATCAATCAATCAGTGTACCTGTTTGGAGTGATTGTCCACCATGCTGGACGAGTCGTCCACGGCGAGACAGATCTGATAATCTCTCTTGCTGGGCTTCGTCCTCCTCAACCAGATCTTGTCTTTCCGGAACTGGCTGGCGATGTAGGGGATGACTTTACGCATGTTTAACCGCTTTCCTGTGCGGTAATCGCCTCTGAACAGGACACACACAAATACTGCGTCAGCCAGGAGACTTAAATCATAAATTAAAAAAAAGTAGGAAAATAAATAAATAGATGTGGATGTGTTAGGGAGAGGGGGTGCACGGGACTGACCTGAGCTTGGCGGCCTGCGTGGGCTCCAGGATGAGGCGAAGCTGCTCACACAGCTGCTGCGACAGAGGCGCGGTGAGCGCTTGGTACTGCTGCCACATGGCTGTCGCTGCACTCTCCTGCCACACACACACACACACACACACACACACACACACACACACACACACACACACACACACACACACACACACACACACACACACACACACACGGTGTTGTTTGCATCGTGCTGTTCTCATTCAGAGGAGAGCAATTCACTTCAGAAAGATCTGAGATTAGTATTTGGTAAGAATGACAAATATTATGATGAAAAAAAAAATCTGTAAACATCTGTATTTCTTCTGCAGGTTATGTTGGTTAGGTATTAAGTCGCACAGGTTGTTTTTTTTTGTGCTACGTCCAATAGAGTGGCGTAGGTGAAGAGTAAAATCTTCAAGATTTGGTTGATACAAACTTTATCTTCCTGATTCTTCAGCAAAATGAAAATTCTAATGTTTAAACCTTGTTTTAAAGCACTTTAATGACTGGTTACTCTAGTGGCCATAGAAATACATGCAACTTTTGTTTTCCCTAGCTATAAATCCGCACAGCTGGTTAAATAACTTTTAGGGCTAGCAGGGAAACCCTGATGTCAAAAATACACTCCGACACAGAATCCTCGATTAAATATTCTATGATTTGGACCATTTTCCCCCTCCCAAGGCTCTACAGGTAAATAAAATCACACCGCCTGTATCTCAGGGACCAGGCACGATACCCGGACAGCAATAAACCTGACATCAAAATAGAGCTTATTAAACCAGGGGCTGAATATATGCATAACTCAAATGCGACTCTATACCTGATTTGATGGGATGGGTCGAACTTTGGAAGAGGAGTAAAGCCAAAAATAACTAGAGCATCTTTTAATCCTGAAGCTCATGCATCAAAAAAAAAATATATGTATAGATGAATGAATAAATAAATAAATAATGTCTCCACCTCCATTGTGTCTCAAATTGACTGTGAAAGTACGATTACTGTGTTCCTGTCCGAATACTTATGGATCTTAACTTATGTACAGTGGTTCCTCAGCGTACGAATTAAATCTGTTCTGAGACGAGCTCTTAAGGTGAAATGTCGTCTTGTGAAACGCATTTTTCCATAGGAAGTGATGTTAATGCAGATAATCCGTTCCAGCCGGCCAAAAATATTACCAATATTACAAATAAAAATGTAAATGAAGTAAAATATGAAATAAATAGTCATTAAACCTTAACTTATGATTCCTCTTTGCACCGAAAAAAAAAAAAAAAAAACACCCAAAAAAAAACACCCACTACAATTTGTAAACTCTTTTCGCTTGGCTTTTTTGAGACGGGGTGTTCGTATGCCGAGTTCTCGCTGTACTGTTCTTGACTATAGTCCTAAATTGTAAACCTTTAATATGTGTGGGTCACCATCTGGTCGTCAGAGAAAATTGTGGAATTAAAAAAAAAAAAAAAAAGTTTGATATCGTAGCTTGTTCACCTCTTCCAGAGTTCCTAGAGGCTGACTGTGCCACGCTTCCAACTGCAGCTCTAAATCTCTTCTCAGCAGGTCTGGATCTTTAACCTGGAGCTATTACACACACACACACACACACACACACACACACCAAACACACACACATTCAGGAAAAATGTTCGACAGTGAAACGTTGTGTGTTTCAAAGCTGAAATCACGGCACCTTGAGGATTTCCGTCAGTAACTCCGGCACGGTGTGTATAGTGGACTCTCTGCTCCTCTCCCTCGTCTTCTCTTCATCGTGACTCGTCTCCGTCTCTGGTTTCTCCTCTTCTTCTTCCTCCTTATCTTCACCTTTCTGGGTGTCTCCACTTTCCATACCTAGAGAGAGAGAGAGAGAGAGAACAAAAATCAAAGACAGTAGAAAGTGAGAAGTATCACAAACTACATAAAACAGAAGAAGACAGCGGGACATGTGCTGTACATCCACCTCTCTGAGAGGACTTTGAGCTGTCCATCTTCTCCGGCTTTAGCTCTGGAGCGTCCACCGCCTGCATCTCTTTCTCCTCATCGGTCTCCATAGCAACATCATCAGCATCACCGTCTTCATCGTCGCTGTCCTGCTTCATGGACGTTGGTTTCTGTTGCTCTGCGCTCGCTGTGTCTAAAGATGGATACAAATGAACCAGACTGAATATTCCTGATGATGATGTTTCTTATTCGATCCTGAGTGAATTATGACGGTCTGTGAGAGCAGGAGAGCTAATCAGAGTCTCACCGTATGTCTGCGTGTCGTACTTGTCCTCGCCGTGTCTGACGTGCTCGTACATGTCAGACTCCTGCTGGGCGTCGCCGGAAGTGTGTTCCTGCTCTCTCCGCTCCGCGCTCTCCACCGTACGCAAACGCTTGTGCACACGCTCGCTGGCGTCGCCCAAAGAACGCTCGTTATCCGCCCGGCCTGGCTTCCGCTTAAAACTCTGTACACATGCACACACGCGCGCACACACACACACACGCATAATATGATCAGCAGCAGGACTAAAGATTAATAATGCTTTGTCTTAGAGATGAGGTAAAAAAAAACAAAAAAACATTGTCAAGATTCCCTTGTATAGAGATTCATGCACTATGTTTTTTTTTTAATACAGTGATGAACGTGTATCCTGAATGGTTTTAGAGTTGTGTTCGTGTTTTTTTTTTTATTGTATTAAAAGCTTGCAGTTCCTCCATGATCCTACAGGTGGAGCACTCTGAACTCTTCACTCAACAGCGTACAAGGAGATAATTGTTCGCTAAATTTGTTCAGAATTTCAACAAAATTTGAAGAGAGAGAGAGAGAGAAAAAAATATATTGTAATATTTAAAGTATCGCAATACAAATGGAATCGGCACCTTCATATCGTGATAATATCGAATCAGGTCGTCCCTGAACCATACTCTGTCTCAAAATGTCATCACGAACAATTAATTTACACATTTTAACACAGTTTTTAACTTTCAGACACGGACCTGTGTCTGTTTGTGCCTCTGCCTCTGAGAGCTCATTCTGGCCATCAGCGTGGAGTCGTGTCCCTCGGCCTGACTGGCGTCGGCTGACCCGGTCCCGTGTTCCTAAAGGAGATGAGTGAACGAAGTGTCAGAATTTACCTCGAGTCCTTCTGCTGACGAACCAGGGAAGTAAACCACTCTCACCTCTTTGGCCTGGTCTCTTTCGGATGCGGCTCCTGCCAGTTCCACTGCCGTGTCGCTCTGGACGTTTTCCTCGCCCGTCTGCCCGTCCGTCGCGTGTTCCTTCCTCTCGGCAGATTCCGCCTGGTTGTCGTCTTCCTCTGCGTCCTCATTCTGACGAACAGCGCAAGAAAAATTATCACTCTTTTTAGGTAATTATTAAATCGTGATATTTACAGAATCGCAATACAAATCGAGATCGTGATCATTCGGTATTGGGTCGTCCCTGGCGATTCTCATCCCTGTTATATATAAACTAAATCAACAAACTGTAAAACAAACCTTTGGTTTCTCGCCCTGATCGGCAGGAACGGCCTTGTCCTCCTCTCTTCCTTCTTCATGTGCATTCTCCTTCTCTTCCTCATCTCCGTCTCCTTCTTCATTTTCTCCTCTCTCATCTGTCTCATCGTCTTTATCTTCGTCTATGCCTTCTCTTCCCATCTCTTCGTCCGCGTCCTGTTCCTCTTCACCTTGAGCGTCCTGCTGATCTCCCATCATCTCTTCACCTTTCTCTGTTTCTTCTTCCCCTTCTCCTCCCCCCTCTCCTTCGGCCTCGTCCACCTCCATTGGTTTGTCCTCGATGTCATACGGGTTCTCAGCTACAGAAGGAGGAGAAAAAAAAAAAGAAAGAAATGCACTGCTTTTAGACATAGTGTGATTTGAGATTTGTCAATGGATCAAGATGTTTGTTTTTTTTTCACACTAACCGTCTCCTTCTTCCTCTCCCTCATCGTCCTGTCCCCCCTGTTCATCCTGGTCCAGGTTGAGCTCCTCCGGGAGATCCATGGCCTCTGTCTCGGCTTTCTGCTCCTGCTTACCGTGATAGGGGTCCACCTCGTTCTCGTCAAACTCGCGCTGCAGGCGTACACAAGGACACGTGAGACATTTAACGCAGCATATAATGATGTACATGTTAATGCTTAGGAGGAAAAAAAAAAAAAAAACACTTACCTCATCAACCTGCTCATGAATTTTCTCCTTCTCATCTTTATTGTCCATCGGATTGTCTTCATCCTTGTTTTTCTTGTCTTTATTCGAGCCGGCTTCCGTGTTGTCATCTTTGGCGACTAACTCGGACTCTCCCTGCAGAATCCAAACAGATGTGATTAAAATAAATCTTTCTAGTAGTCGGTGGTTGGATTATATTTTTAATTATTGTTTTTTTTATTACTTATTTATATACAGTATGTTTGCAGTTGAGGTTAGAAAATGTTGTGGTCCCCCTATAATCCTGCAGGTGGCACTCTCACATCGACAGGCAGCTCAGCATCATGTACTGTATGGTAGGAGCGAATTATGTCCCAAGTTTGTTTTGAAATTTAACAATAAAAAAAAAAAAAGTATGATATCGGATCGGGATTATTTATCAAGTCGCCATACTTGTACAAATCGAATTGGTACACAAGTATCACATCAAAACAGGTAGTCCCTGATTTACGAACAAGTTCCGTTCCGGGAGCAAGTCCATAAGTCGGATTCGTTCATAAGTGAGTATTATACACCTTCGACATGAATATACAATGTAAAGTGTCATGACTAAATATCTCAGTCCCCTTTCCCCACACTGCCATCATGAGGCCAAAAACCGGAATCGCGCCTAAGGGAATGTGAAATGTAAGTGTTGTCTCTACGCCTTTAAATCGCGAGGGGAATCCCGGACGCCATCTTTGTTTTCCACTGTATTGGACTGTGAACTGTGATTTGTTGTTTTCCAAAATTAGGATTATTCTCCATCAGGACAGCCTTACATTTACATTTTTAACTAAAAAAAAAAAAAGTCGCGTCATCACCTTTACTATATAACTCATTAATAAATACAGGAGAGGAGTTAAAAAAAGAAAAAATGTCATGTGTCACTACCTGGTCCATTCCAGGCCCGGACTCGTCCTCCTCGTCACTGCCGTCCTGATCATCATCATCTTCATCATCACCCCACATTCTTTCATCCAGGGTGTCAGTTGGTCCGTCTCCCAGGTCTCCCATCTTCTTATCCAGCTCCTCGTCCTCCTCTTTATCAGAGTCGTCTTCATCACCTGGATGTGGAAAAAAAAAAAACCCTGTCAGAAGTGTTGGCACCTACTAATTTAATTAAACATGAAGCTACGTGATGACGGAAATAACATTTTTAACAGGTTTACAGTACAACTCTGTCTTTTATAGGGAAATATGATGAGCAGAGGAATTGTTGCATCACAGACGATATTAGCAGCATGAACTCGGTCTGCTCACACACCCGACTCTCGCGTCTCCCCGTCGTGCATCTTTCCATCGAAGTCCTCGGACATCTCGATGGCATCGTCTTCCTCCTTGATATCTCGCTTGTCCGGCTCCTCTTCGCTCTTTTCTTGTCCTTCCCGGAACGTGTCCTCGACCTGCAGCAAAATGTGTAAAGATTCATTCATTTATTTATTTATTTATTTTTAAACATCTGTCCTCTACTTCAAACGAACAGGATTTAGACAGACGTTACCTGATCTTCGTTTTCGATCTTGTCGCTGACATCTTTGACGCCCTCTCCCTCTCCAATCCCGCCGCCCTCGTAGTCATGGAACTGTGTGGCTCCTTCACCCTCGCCTCCACTCATCAACTCCTGCGGCAAACAAAATCCCTGAGAGAGAGAGAGAGAGAGAGAGAGAGAGAGAGAGAGATGTCATTTAAGAAAAATATATTAATTAACATTAGGACTGTGAAATTCCTGTTTCGTTTCTTCAGCATTACCTTCTGAGCGAGTTCGGTGAAGACGCTGGCGAGGACAGACAGCAGTTTGCCCGTGCTGCGGTGAGCGCCCATACACACTGCGACGTACCAGCGCACCAGCTCCGAGTACACACACAGCATGGGCTCCAGGCGAACCAGATCTTGGCAGGCTTCCCGCAGCTCCTGAAGGAACCAAACCAAATCATTAATTAAGTTCTCTCAATAGTTTTATTTTAGATTTCTAGTTTTTGGTGCACTTCTTGTCTTCCCCTGGGACACGTCCACTAAGGACAAGCTCACCCCCAGGTGCCGTGCTTTACACGCGTCTCTGTAGGATCGCAGCCTCTCCAGCAGCCTCTCCGTGACCCCGATGACCTCCGCCAGGGAGAGACACGACACGTCTTCACTCAGGTCCTCCTCCAGGAGCCGGCTCATGTGTCCGGGCTTCAGGAGCTCCTCGGCCACCTCGGAGTCGCTCTCTGGAACGGACGCAGACGCGGTTTGTTTTATGTCAGTTGAGAAATTACACCGGACTAAACAAATAAAACATTCATTCAATTAAAGAAAATCCTGGCTGGGGAGCCTGGAGCCGATCCCGGGAGACCTTGGACGCGAAGCGGGGTAACCTCTGGACAGGGTGTCAATTCATTGCACTACGGGGCAATCAGCCTAATCCGCATCTTGTTGCACTGTGGTAGGAATTGAACCCGGACCCAGAAGGTGCGATGCGACGGCGCTGACCACTCCACCACCGTACCGCGTACTTTTATTGTACATCGTTTTATATTTAAAACAGGAAGCCTGTACGTGGTTCGGTTTCGACTGCGCACCTTTCCTGCTCTCCTCCGGACGCTCTTCCTCTCTCTCCCGTTCCCTCCTCTTCACCAGACTCTGCACGGCACAAAGAACCGTACTGATGGTTCCCTCCAGCTGCTCCGAGATCTCGGCCCGGAATGACGTCGAAGAACCTGCGAGAGGGGGGAAAAAAATAAAACTTGTAGTAGTTCCTCCGTACCAGAGCGCTATCCTGATATCCTGATGAAGTTTACTTAAATGTAAGTTCTTCGTGTCCTCACGTTTGGACGATGTCCTGAGCGGTGGCAGTTGTGATTTCCAGGCGGTGAACTCCATGACGCACGTGTCCACCTCCACCGTGACGGCGTGCAGGCCCCGAGTCAGACACAACCGCGACTGAGGCGCGTCAACGTCAAACAGGCGCTCGAGAGACGCCGCCCGGGTCGCCAGCGCCCCCAGACCGTGCACGCACGAGCAGCACTCCTCCAGGTGCCTCCTGGGAAAATAATAACCAGCACTCTGAGCTTTTATTATGATACATCAGTTTGTACGGCGACGTTTAAAGCGACTAACTGGAGTCTGACCTGGTTTGGATGGCACTGAGGGTGGATTCCTGCCCCAGGGCGTTAAGTCTGTCCTTCAGCTGCACGCTCTCGCTCTGCAAAGCCTCGACACTCTCCATGGCCTCCATCCAGCTCGCCTCGCCCTGCCTCATCAGACACGCCCGAGGTTGGAGGTGAGCCGGCAGGGGTGTAGAGTGGCTCAGTGTGGCCTCGCCCTCCCCGGACGACACCTCGGGACAGCACCGCAGCACCCAGGAGAACTGCTGCAGGGCCAAGCAGTATCGCTGCGCCAGCATCCGCGCCTTCGTCACCCAGCCGCTCAGGGCGCTCTGAGGCGGGAGACAGCGCCCCTCGTCCTCTCCCGAAGCGATCTGAGACCGGACGTCCTGTACGGCGTCAATCAATCTCCTGCAGGAAGAAAAATAAAAAAATGCACAACTGAACTGGGAGGTCAGACGACATGGTTAAGATCGAGAGATATCTGATCTGAGGAGGGGCGCGACCTGAGATCCGTGAAGTGTTTGTTTATCGTTGCGATTCGCCGCCGTTGCCTGAGCAGGAGTTTGAACAGGTGAGAGGAGAACCCGCGGCACCGCTCCACGTTACCCAAACCCAGCTCCTACAAGGTTGAAAAAAACATGCTGTTATTTAATTAACACCATCAGTGAGCAAAAGACAAACTATTGGCGCCCTGTAGAATTAGAAATAAGTGATGTAATGGCCGAGCTGCGTTACTGCAATATTGAGCGCACTCTGTATGTATGCGGAAATATATACATTTTCCTCACAAATATAAAATGAATAAAAAATAAATAAAAATTGGAGAAGATAAAATCTCTGCAAACCTTCACGGCTGCCTGCATTGCCGCCTGCATGGCGTTACGTCTCGCCCAGGAGCGGTAGAAATATTTCTGACAGCCGTCCCATGCGCTGATCATCTGAGCAAACAACCTAGAGAAGAGGAGGAGGGGCGAGGGGGCGGGGACAAAACTTTTATGCATTTTTTCTCTCAAGTAAATAGAGAAAGTTGGAACAGACACTCGTGCTGCACTTTGCAAATGTGGTCAAATCCGATGCCGCCGTTGCTCTGCCGGCTAACCAACATGAGCTGTGTTGCCACGCCCTCCCGGGGGAAGCCTCACACTGGTCACCCTACGCTGAGACAAGCACCCTTCAAGACCGCAGTCTCAGCTCGTCTGTCTCATGATCTAACCCGATTTTCCCACAATGTAATAATGAAGGAGCACTTGATTTCCTTTAAACCGTCATCTCTGTCTGTGTCCCTCAGTGCTTAGTTCATACTGGACAGGACAATGCAGGTCATGCACTCGCTCATGGTGTTGAACTTCTACAGTCAGAATTTCTCCCCATTGTGCTTGTCGCATTTATTTTCATTAACCTCTAGATTTCATCGTTTTCGCTGTCTTCACATCAGAAGTGACTCTTCATCCTCGTGGTTCTGCTTTCAGGGGACCAAACAGGTGAAAGTCTGACGGAGCGAGATCAGGAAACAGGACTGTAGGGAGGACGCCTTAACACCTTCGAAATGAAGATCGTGTCGACGGTGTGGGAAGACGGAGTGGACGTGCATCGTCATGTTGGACAGCAGTCCTTTGTGTTTCATCCGAAGTTTAGTCTTCAGGTCTTCGATAATAAACGTCTCGCTGTAACGAACGCTATCGATTGTTTTTCCTGATGGTGTTCCAATACTTCTGGCCCTAAAGAATCCCAGAAAACTGTAAGCGTTGATTAATTTTCCAGCCGATGGTTGACTTTTTATTTTATTTATTTATTTATTTATTTTACTTTTTCTCGGTAGGTGATTGAGGATGTTTCCGTTCCGTACTCTGCCATTGACTCTCAGACTCGTAGTGGTGAATCCGAGTCTCGTCTTTAAGAAACCTTCACCTTCCTTAGGGCATCACTCCGAACTGGGTTTGCAGATATCCAAACACTCCTGTTTATGCTCTTTTAGGCCACGAAAAAACAAGAACACAAATCACAAGTGAGGCGTCCATTTTTGTTCGCAGTTACTAAGTAACCGATGTAAGGCATTCATGCCCGCACAGCGGTGACTGAAGAGACGGCAGCCTCGAAAGCAAAGCGCTGATAAGACCAACAGAAGTTTTACCCTAACTGGAGTGCGAATCATTTTTGACTCACCCTCGTGTGTGTGTGTGTGTGTGTGTGTGTGTGTGTGTGTGTGTGTGCGCGCAAAGCATGCAAGATTGAGAACGTACATGTTGTGTGTGTGTTCCTGTGTTCTTAGTGCAGCCAGTGTCGTTCCCATCTCCACAGGCTGCAAAAACAGCGGCTCTTCTGGATCCGCTGTACGACCCCACGTCAGGCCCTTACGATACGACAGACCTGAAAAACATCAAGAAAAAAATCCAAATTATTGATTTATTAGTGTCATTGTGCTCCAAGACAGATTTGTCTGAATCTGAGAGATAATACAGACATTAATAACACTGACAATGAACAATTCTTGCAGCCTGTTAACCGTAAGCATCGGTTGCTAAGCAACAGAACGTTTAAAATCAGGAAACCTCTCGATCGATCGAGTTATCACCGCACTGACCGATCTGCGCCAGCATTTTGAAGAGGTCGGCCAAAGCGCGCTGTTTCTGCAGCAGGATCTGTTTGGCTTCCGCTTTCTGCCGCTCCTGCTCCAGAGACCGATCCACCGTCAAACTCTGCAGCGCCCGAACGTTGGCGATGATCTCCGCTAGGAACGCGCAAACCAGAACAAAAGCATGAAGTGGCGCGACGCGATGACCTTTTTTTATCACGGATTATATAAACGACTTGGGTTTCATTTGTCGTTACCCGTGAACTGGTCGAGATCCTCCGACAGCTCGGGCACGCGAGACTTTTTCACCAGCTGCATGCACATCTTCCTCATTTTCTTGGTCAGTGAAGGCAGACGAGCCCGCAGAGATGTGGGGTCTGAGCCAGCCCGGGCCTCGTCAGAACCGTCGCTCTGGGGGGAAAAAAAAAAAATTATACATATTGTAAATTTTTTTTTAAAAAGTCATTCTTTTTGAGTATGCTGAAATATATATAGTCTGCGTCACACCTGCAGATCTCTGCCCCGCCCCGGGAGGGCGCTCTTGAGTGCACAGTGGAGCCGGTGCAGTGGTGTGTCCTCCGGTTGAACGTCCACGCTGTCCATGTTGTCCGTGCCGCCGCTTTTCTGCTCCACCAGCCAGGGAGCGCACGGCTCGGACAGGACCGCCTCGAACTTCCTCACGAACTTGAACAAAGTCCTAAGAGTCGCGTCACACAGAGTATTTATTTTTGGATTTCTTTCGCACATCTATACTAGGAGGCGTCTGCAACGTCTGAACTGTCTGCGTTCCTGACCTGTGTGTTTTCTCCACGGACTGTTTGATAGCCCAGAAACTGACGTCGTTCCACTTGGAGATCTTCACAAAGTCCTACCATGAGAAACACGTCCATTAGGATTGAAATCAAATTTAAATATTTGAAAGTAAAAGCACTGTGTTTTTGTAGTGGCAGACACTCGGCACTTGCCTTGAGCTCTTTTTCGATGGGCGCTCTCAGCTGTGTGACTCTGGCCTGGACGCTGTCAGAGAACTGAGAGTAGTACTTGTGTAGGTTCCACAGCAAACTACACAGCGAGGCTGAAAAACACAGAGAGAGAGAGAGAGAGATCACAGCGGTGCTACTTGATTACGGTACGCGGCAAAATATAAAATATACAGTATTGAAACTCGTGCATCTCAGCTAAGTTTTTTTTTATATTTCATTCTTAATTTATTGCATAATTTATTCCTTATTGATCATTTGTTTTGTAAGGTCTCGTCCGGTCGTATAAGCATGTCACTGCATATCGTAATGTGCATGACTGTGTACGTGACTAATAAAATTAGAATTTCAATATTGTTCATCTTTTTGTTTCAGTACTGTATATTTTGGCGCATTACTGTAAAAAATGAAAAGGGAAAAAAAAAAAAAAAAACTAGGAGACAATGCGGCGCCTCTCACCGCGTCCTTCCTGCTCGGGAGCCAAAAGCACGTGGCAGTGGAAAGCGAGCAGCATGGCCAGGCGTGTGTGGAATTCTCCCAGTGTGGATCCCTCCATGAAGGCCTGCAGTGTGGAGGAAACCGAAGGCAGGGGCAACTCTGCGACATCTAAGAACAAAATGAGAAAACGGGACAGATGCAGGTCGGAGAGACACCGATAAACGCATCAGCAAAGAATTCTGAACGGATACGACGGACGCTCTTACCGTGTTTTACGTCGGCCCTTTTGTCCTGCAGGTGTCTCTCGATCAGCTGGTAGACGGAGAACCAGTGCTTGTTGGACTTCTCCGCGTGCCGTCTCTGAGCGTTACCTAGGCTGCTCGACCAGCAACTGCAAACGCAAAAAAAAATAATAATAATATTGACTTTTTTTTTTTTTTTTTTACCCCCCAACTCAGACTTTTTGGCTCAGACATACGGAAGCAGTATTTCAGTTCAAGCTCTGTGCATTTAAATTAATTTAAATAAATAAACAAACAAACACCCGTAGTAGAATGTCTTCTACGTACTTAAGCTCGAGTTTCCTCCACTGGATGATGAGCTGTGTGATCGGCTCCAGCTCGCTCCTCAGAGACACGGAGCGACTGGCGTGATTCTCCCAGTCCTGCACAAAAAAAATAGCAATACATTCATACAAAAAAGGTTATTAGATGATGATGATGAGCATCATGCCGTGTCTCGTATCGTCCCAATCAAAAGTTTGGACACACCTTTTAATTCGAGGTCTTTTGTTTAGTGATTTATTTTCTACATTCTACAACAACACTGAGGATTTCAAATCTACGAGATAACATACGGACGAACAAGACCTCACCTGTGATTTGCTGAGCAGGATCTCCAGCCCGCTAAGAAACTTGGCCAGTGGGCTGGACAGACTGAACGCCAATATCCTCTCAATCACCACAGTGATCTGAGAATCACATAAAAACAAAGAATTAAAAACAACCACACACACCAGAACATCCTGTTAACTTCTATACACATCTCCTGCTCTCACCTGCACCAGCGCCGGGTGATCGGGCCAGTCGTCTAGACGCCGGCGGACGGTGTGGGCCAGCTGCTCGACGACGGGAAGGCACAGCCGGGCCTGGCACATGTTGGGCTCTTGGTAGAAGTCGTACGGTCCTTCGCTCTGGAGGAGGAGACCTGCCGGACCGCCGGAGCCCCGGACCGTGTTCTGTAGCACAGAGCCGAGCAGCAGCTGAGAGCCCGTCAGCTCAGGGTCCATTTCACAGTCTGTAGAGGGAGAAAGAGAGAGATGTGTTAAACATGACCTTGATTACAGAGAGAAAGTTTGTGGATTATAAAGTCTCAAACTGTGCATACCCAGGAGATGATAGAAACGTGCGATTAGAGGTGCGGTGATCTGATAAGACGTGACCAATGTGCTGAGGTGCTCTTTGGTTCGGTTGACCGGCGGATTTGACCGGTACCACAGCGACCGAGCGAAGGCCAGGCACAGCTTCTGATGCACCTGGACGATGGTGTTCTGGCAGCTGGACGCTTGTAAGACGCTGTTGTCACAGGTCTCTGTCTCTCCATCACATTCTTCATCGTCCTCAATAATGATTGGCTGATCCAGACTGGGTTCTGTGGTTATATCTGCAAAATCCTGAAAGGGGAGTAAAAGAGTAAATAAATAAAAAATAAAAGTGTTGGTGCATTTGTTGAAAACAATAAATATTGCTTAGACAAGACTACAAAAGTAAAGTAAAAAAAAAAAAAAAAAAAACATGCTTGGGCTACATTAATATAGTGTTGGCTGTAATATCTAGGGAAATCGAGGGCGCGCTTACTTTGTGATATGTCGGGAAGCAGCGCCTGAAATCGCGCTCCTCCTGCTGGTCCTCACTCAGGCCTCCTCCGTGTACTTTGGAGCGGCTGCGGTACAAACTGGCCTCCATCTGCTCTTTCTCCCTCGCTCTCCTCTCCTGCTCATCCCACTCGTTCACCAAAGCCTGAACACACACACATACACACACACCGAAATGTAAGCGCTCTGAAACAAACAAAATAAATAAAATAAATACGTGCAGAAAAAAAATTACAGTGGAAACTTTTGATCTGCAAGATGAACAAAAAATGTAAATACATTTAACTTGATAAACGAGTGAGGTCTTGATATGCGTGTAAGCTTTGTCTGCCGAGAGTCAAATGATCAGAACTGAGCCAATGGACCTTCTCTCCCTCTCTCACCCTGTGGGATTGTGGGTAATCGTCTCCCATGCTCGGTCTCAGTATATTTTGTATGAAATCATGTTTATATGAATATTTTGGGTTATGGAACAAAATCATCAGAGTTTTCATTTTTTCTTATGGGGGGAAATTCACTTTGATATACAAGCATGCTTCTGGAACGAATCCAAGGTTCAACTGTCATCACTTTTTATTTTGCATCAGCTTCGACCCTCACCTGGCAGACGTGTCTGAGGAGATTCTGTGCCTCGGTCCCGAGCTCTCCCGCACTCATGGCGTGACTCTGCAGACACAACAGAGCGCTGAGCAGCAACATGACAGGCTTTGGGACCACGCGTTGCACCTCGGCGTCGGGAAGCAGCTTTTCCAATCCTCTAAGAGTGTCCACGCATGTCCGAGAGCACAGGTACTGGGCGCGCTCTAGGTCGGAGGTCAACGGTGGTGCGGGAAAAGCCAGCAGCATCGAAACGAGGCGCGGGAGACCCGAGAGCGCGGTCAGTGCGGACGCCACCTGCGAGGCCAGCAGACGCATACCGTGCTGCAGCTGCAGAATAGCCGAGCGCAAGGGCACCACGACATCCGGGTACAGAGGGTACTCGTCGACCAGGCGCTGGGCGAAGCGCTGCTGAGACGCCTGCCACACGGCCTCCTCCTTCAACAGGCCCTGAACGCCTGTACGGGATTTGGGGCCAGAGCCCTGCAGGGCCTTGACAAGATGCGACAGGAGGTCGCCGACCGCCGCTGGCTGGCCGATGCTGCACAGGTAGTGCTGGAGCTCCTGGTACAGGCGTCCGTACTGCGGCTCGGCGGGACGACATGCCTGTTTACGCCCGAGCTCGAAGATCTGTTCTTTCACCTGCTGCATGCGAATCCACAGGTACCTGCCACACAGAGCACCGTCACTTCCTCGCTTTCTAGTGTTTAGTTTAGACATGACACATTTTTACAAAAACCGTAGACTTACCTGATTCGGGGGTGTTGGAAAGCATCGGTGGTGCTGCTCTCTTCAAGCTGCACCCCTGTGAGCAGCTGAGAGGACAGACTCCGCCCATCCCATTCATCTTGAAGTAAAGCAAGCTGAAAAAACCAACAAACCAAAAAAAAAAACTTACATTCATATAGAACGTATAAACACTATATATTTTTGAAAAGTCCGCCGCCCCACCTCGTCCTGCGCGTATTTGAGTTTGTACGCCCTCTTCACTGCCGGGTCAAATATCGTCTGCGGAACCCAGACTTGGATCTGCAGCAGGCCCATGTTTACCCAGAACACCCCGGACCGCGCCAGCTGGACCGAGTCACACGCACGGTTACCGGAGAACTGATTTAAGCAATTCACCAAGGTCTCCAGGAAGCCTTCCGGGAGAAGATTCTCAGACAGGCCATTTTTCAGGGCGATCTGAATGTCGTGCGCGGCCCTGGCGGGGTCGTCGCCTTCGACGAGAGCGTCGCAGGATTCCGCGTAGCTTTCCTGAAACCCTGGAGACAGGAGGTCCGAGAGCGCGTGCAGCTGCCGGTACAACACCAGACCCTGCAGCCTGCGGTCTGTTAATCTAGAGAGATAGAATAAAAACACGTTTTTCACCCCTCAAATGACATTTAAACAAATATACGTAGTCCCTGACTCATGAGCACATTCTTAAGTTCGGTGTGTCCTTAAGTCCTACAAAGTGCGTCTTACACGCATGGATATACAATGTAAAGAGTACCAATCCACTTGATTTACTCAAGTCCCATTTCCCAACACTGCCATCATGTGGCCAAAAACCGAATCTCATACATGAAATGGAACAGTGTTCCTCTGCGCCTTTAAATCGCGAGGGGAATCCTAGACGCCATTTCGTCTCAGAGCTGTTTTCCACCGTATGGGACTGTGAACCTTGAGGATTTTCCGAAATTACGATTATTCACCATCAGGACAGATTTATTGAAGCCGGTATGGCCGACTCATTTCTCCCGAATGTTCGTAGAACCGCAGTCCGTTCGTATCTTCGGGAATTCGTCAGGGACTACCTCTTCTTATGTTAGAAACTTAGTAGTGTGTGGATATGCATGCGCGCACGCACGCACACACGTATCTACCTGAAATCAGCAAGTTCAGTCATGGCCAGGTTGTCCCACAGCACGGCACTGAGGTCCTGGAGTTGCCCGATCCTCTCTCTCCACTCGCCCAGCGTCACCCGTGATGAGGTCAGGAAGGAAGTTCCTGACGGGTCCCAGCGACCGCCTGCTTCACTGCCGCTCAAAACTCCCAGCACGCACCGCGACCAGACAGCTCGACTCAGCATCCCCGGACCCTGCGCAAAAAAATAAAAATAAATAAATAAATAAATAAAAGATTACGCAACAACTATACTCATGCTTCTAAGGCTTCTTGAAATCACTTCATCTCAGTCACGCACCGTATCAGATGGCCCGAGCAACGATCGGAAGTTCTTCGTTGTCTCCTCTTCTTCGTTGTCGTCTTCGCTAAGAGGGCTCCATTTCAGCCAGCGTTCGGGGTCCGAGGTCACGCTGCCACTCCAGAGCGCCGCCAGAGTCTCAGAAAGCAGCTCACACCACACTAATGGCAGCTCATCTAGAGGCTGGAGACAGTATTAAATGTTAAGTTACATGTGAGGACGAAATTGGTGTCAATTACACAGAAGTGATTTACACGCACTCGTTCTGTCCTGTGGAGGAACCAGAGCGGCTGGAGCAGACGGACGCTCGTCGGGGTGGACTGTATGCAGAAGCGCAGGTGGTTGGATAGGGATCCTCTGAGGTCTTCATCCTCATGTTTGCTTCCTCTGTGGAACAAAAAGTGGAGCAAAACCAGGTCAGGAACGCACAGTGAAATAAAACTACAGCCTGGATCTGCACGTAGCCTGGATCTGCCAGCCCGGCGTAAGAAGCTAAACTACTTCCATGAGTGAAGTAGAAGTAGAACCGCGATCTGTGTGCATCTGCAGAAATGCGTAACTCGAATGTTCGGGGACTACCGTAGTGATCTTATATAATAATTCCAGGTGCAACGTTATTTCCTAATTCAACCCTCATGTACCTGTGTATCGAGTGTTGCAGCAGATCCGCTGTCACTTTCATCTGGTTGAGGATGGCGAGTTTCTCCAGGACAGGCCAGAGCTGAGCCCTGCGAGCCAGTCGAAGTACCAGCTCGCGATCTGGACCTGCAGCGTCTCCCGTCTCGTCTTCGTTCTCGGGTTCGGACAGTGTATCCAGCAGGCCACAGGAGGCCATGTGTCCCTGCAGCTGCTCCACGCTGAGACGTAATCTGTCCAGCGCACCTGAAACATCCAGCGCTCGTTTAGAAACGCGGACTCTGAGACGAGTAACTGAGTCAAGTTACAATGCAGCCTTACCGGTACTCTGCGGATCGAGAAGAAGGTTAGCCTGCAGAACCAGACCCCAGGCTTCCAGCAGGGCTTCTTTGCAGTCGGTCCTCATGGCGACGCCCCGTAGGCGGGTCACTTCCTGTTTCCACAGCGACGCCATTCTGTCGTTCAGACGCAAGTCCCTGACGTCGAGAGCCTTGCTGAAGAGGTGGAGCTGAGCGGAGCTTTCGGTCACACCCTCCGACTACATGGAGAAATGGATGACACGTTCACATTTCGTTTTTTCGCAAACTGTCAGCGTCAAAAGTTATACCGGCGTTACGTTTACCTTAAATGGAAGAGGCTTTCCAAGGGTTTTTTGAATGTTCTTCAGCGCCAGAGCGACAGACACCGAGCTTGAGAGTGTGTTCTGGATCGCTGAGGAGATGGTGTGCAGCTCCTGCTGTCCTCTGCCAAAACACAAACGTAAATATTTTTTATTTTCATTATTTTTGTTAAAAAAAAAACTTTTCACATAATAGAGGGTGTTTACGATTGCTTACTCGTAGTCTCCGTCTCCCATCAGGAGCTGCGGCAGGCGTAGCACGAGGTGCTTGTGAACCCACTGCCAGTGCAGGGAGAGCACACACACTCCGCGGGCGTCCGCAGGCACGGAGTTGCACACGTTCCAGAAATGGTCTCGCCACCGGAGCAGCTGCAGGATCTTCACAAAACATAAAACAAGCAAGAGTTTTAAAATCAACTCAAACACACATCAACGCAAGAGACAAGAGGAAAGAGCTGCTGACCTCGAACACGAGGTGGTCCGAGATGTTCGGCTGGTCCGACTGCACGGCCTGCAGCACGAAGGAGTCCCACAGGTCGAAGAAAGAGCGCAGGTGAACCAGGACTGGATGCGGCAGCTGCGCAATATCTACCGTTCCTTTAAAATAAAAGGGTGGTTCTTATTGTAATCCGTAGTAAAGGCTGTATAGAATAAATCTGAGTAACATCTAATTCTTAATCCATAGAGTTTCATTTTTTTTATTTTATGAGCAGTCATGTTGGAACTGGTGTGGGGTCGTTTTTCAGGAGTTGGGCTCGGTCCGTTCGTTCCAGTGAAAGGAACTCTTAATGCTTCAGCATACCGAGACATTTTGGACAATTCCATGCTCCCAATATTGTGAGAACAGTTTGGGAACGTCCCCTCATGACTGCGCACCAGTGCACAAAGCAAGGTCCATAACGACGTCTAAAGAAACGAGCGAGTTTACTGTAGAAGAACTTGACTGGCCTGCACCTTAACCCGATTGAAGGCCTTTGGGATGAATTAGAGCGGAGACTACGAGCTGGGCCTTCTCAGTGTCTGACCTCACAAATGCGCTTCTGGAAGAATATTCAAAAATTATCATGAACACACTCTTACAGTAAATCTTGTGGAAAGCCTAACCAGAATGGTAAAAGCTGTTATAGCTGCAAAGGGAGCGGGTCCAACATCATATTAAACCCTATGGATTAAGAATTGGATGTTACTCAAGTTCATATGCATGTGACGGCAGGCGAGCGAATACTTTTGAAAAGTTTTGTTGCTTAGGCTTGAAACCCAGATTTTCCGGGAATTCACTTTGTGACTTGGATTTTCATTGTACTATATCAGTTTATTATTATTATTTGACTTGTCTTGCAAATACAGATTTTGAGATTGTTTGTGATTTGCCTTTTTTTGTTGTTGAGAGAAATAAAGCTACTGTAGCTTACTGCACTAAAGTCCCGGTTTGACTTGAACGCCCCTCGTATATACACAATCTTTCTGATATCTATCAGAATCTTGCTTTGATATTTGAATTTATACCAATACCTTTAGAAAAGGCAGTGGCCAGTCTCAGTGCACTGTTACTAGGTGATGTATTTCCTGTGCTGCTACATACAGCTGCTCTCTCCTCGCGGTCCATCAGTATGATGATTCTGAAAAAAAAAAAAAAGAGAAAGAAAGAAAGACATGTATACTATGAGACACGTCTAGCGATTTAAACCCATTAACTCAATACCGGAGCCTGAATCGAACCTGTTGGCGACGGCATAAAGAGCCTCCATAAACTCCATACAACGTTCCTCGTCCTCGAAGTTACAGGTGTTAGCCAAAATGTCCAGGTACTGTTTGTTCCAGCGCATGTCTACCAGGATCCGATAGTCATCTGAAGACAGGAATAAGGAATCATCAATAATCAGCGCCAACTTGTGCTTTATTCACATTATGCTTTAATGTGTATTGAGCCTCTCGTACCCGTGCTGTGGGGTTGAAGATGCTCAGTCAGGTATTTGCCCTTGCCCACCAGCTTGCTGTTGAAGACGGCTTTGAGAGCCTGATTTTCTGCCTCCACCTGGATCAGTGCTGCTTCTGAAAAACGTACAATCACAAAACGTCCTTTTTTGCAGGGAAACTGATGCAGATAATACAGGTAGTCCTCAACTTACGAACGAGTTCCGTTCTGGGAGAATGTTTGCAAGTCCGATTTGTTCTTAAGTCCGACAGAGAGTTATACAACTTTGATATGAATATACAATATAAAGCATGCCAATCCCTTTCACCACATGTGGTCAAAAACCGTAATCGCCCCCAAGGAAATTAATCTCGCATAGGTCAAACGCAACAGTGTTGTCTCTGTGCCTTTTAAATCGCGATAGGAATCCTGGACACCATTTTGTTTCCGCGCTGTTTTCCACTGTATTGGACTCTGAATCTGAATCCGAAATTAGAATTATTCACCATCGGACTTTAGACATACTTGCACGCTGAAAATATTGTATATACTGTAATTGTAAATGTTGGTAACTGGTGCACTGCGGTGTCTATTTTTGTTACAATAAACATGAGCTACTTCTGTTATTGGACCGGAAGTAGAACCGCGATCCATTTGTATCTGCGGAAACTCGTAACTCCAATGTTTTTAACTCCTCTATTTTACAGTTTTTCAGTTCTTCCTAGGTAAAATTATACAATTATCCCAGGTATAAAAACTACTAACTGCCCCTTCAAAAGTTAAGGTGTTACACTTTAATAAACAACAACTTCGGAGTTCCGTGCTGCGGTTGCGTGTCGACATACCTGGGACGTGTTTGTAAGTTTTCGCGAGGTGCGAGAGCCAGCTGGTACGCAGCACCCAGTCACTGTGGGACGCTCTCTCGGTCAGGATCCGCACCGCCGTCGGAAGGAGCTGCTGGGCGTTACTGATCCCGTCACACGCCCTGCTTTCTGGAGAGAACTGCAGGTTTTCCAGCGACGCGCCGCTCTGCATCGCCCTCTGGAGGTCGATCAGGCTCAGCGGTCGACTCCTGTGTGGACACGTGGGTTAGAGGTAGGTGTTTACTCACATGGCGATGGTATCGTTAAATACATGTATACCGTCATGTATGTACTGTATGTGCGAGTCAGACCTTTTGCTGTGCAAACTGAGCGTGTTCAGACAGTAGAGCAGAACCTGGCCGTCTCTCTGGACACTGGAAAAGCACGAGTCTTCTGTGGACTGCAAGGCAGAAGGGACGCGATCCGGCCACACGCCGGCGCACAACAGCCCACTGCCCCATTCTTCCGAGTCCAACATCGCCAACTGCCTTTCTATCAGCTCCTGAGCCAGCTGGGGAAAGAAGACACGGGAGAAAGTAGCGACTATGAGACCTGATGTCATATCTAAAATGCCTAATAAAATGTGTGCATGGCGTACCTTCTGGTTGGAGGTGGTGCGCTGACAGAGGGCGTACGCTTCCCCACACGCCTGCAGCAGCGCGCTGGGCAGATCCACACCTCTCTGCAGCTGACTGGACAGCAGCGCGGCCACGTGCAGAAGAGACGACACGGAGGACGCCGGCGAGTCTGAGACAACAAACGCGACAAGCTCTTTTAGGGATTCTGATATCAGTTATTTCTCTGCACGCGCTCGACACGCCCTTATGCGGAGCGCTATTTTGAAAAACGCTCACCCCAGATAGCCGCCTTGATCTCTGAATGGACGGTTGTCAGCAGGTCGCACACGCAGTCGCCGGTCACTCCTAGAGTGTGTAAGATGGTCTTCAGGTCCAGAGAGTCCCAACACGCTCCCTCGTTCTCTCCCGGGATGTAGATCTCCACACCACGGTTCCTCATAGCTCGGGAGATCTCTCCATGCGCAGGGTCCATGGTGAGAAACAGTCTGGAGGAACGTAAAGCAAAGGAAGCAGACGTTAGGTAGTGACGTCAATCAAGTTACATCTGGACTGAAGGTGTGAGATTGTGATGTATTAAGTAGATTTCAATTGCACACTCATAAGCACATGTACAGCGCCATCTAATGAATTTTGAGGTGAACTATTAATTTTTTTTTCAAATTAAATTTTTTGACATAACGTTTTCCATTAAAATTTCAAAGTAGCATATATTCTCTTCCCGTGGGCTGACTGTGGTGAAACAAATCCTGTATGTTACCTCAGGCTCGGCTAGATAACACTGTGAAAAACCCATTCAAATTTGTTCAGTAGTTTTTATGTGATGCACAAAGAAACAAACAGACATGTTCTTGTTCTTAAGTCCGACAAAGTGACTCTTATACGCCTTTGACACGGATATACAATATAAACCATAGCAATCCACTTGACTAAATCTCTTTCCCCTTTCCCCACACTGCCATCATGTGACCAAAAACTGTAATCGCTCCTAAGGAAATGAATCTCACATCGAAATGTAACAGTGTCGTCTACGCGCCTTTAAATCGCGAGGGGAATCCCGGACGGCATTTTGTCTCAGAGCTGTTTTCCACTGTATTGGACTTGGTCTTGTTGAGGATTTTTCAAAATTAGGATTATTCACCTTTATAAGATAGACATTTGCTATAAACGTGCTCCTGGACTGATTAATTGTAACCGGTGAAGAATGAGGACGACCCCCCCCCCCCCACCCCTCACACACACAATATACCTGGACATTTTATACAATCACTTATACACTAAAAATATTGTGTATAATTGTAAATATTGGTATCTGGAGCTACTTCCATGATTGACCCATGGTCCGATCGTATCTGTGGAAATGTTCCTAAGTCGGGGACTACCTGTATAGAAATACGGGTTATTATTATAATACCTGAAGTTAGGGTGTGGAGTGATGCTGGGCGTCGTGCCGTCTATGACCCCGCGCTCATTAATGGTCAAAGACCCGCCCGGCTCCAGGAGCGCGTTCAGGCGATCCAGCACAGACGGGCTACAAAACAACACATGAAAAATCTTAACTTGTAGTATAAAAGCGATAAAACACTTTGAAAATGGCATTCTACAAAAAATAAAAATAAAAATAGGTGACCGTGCCTTTCATGTCACCACATTATGATGATGTCATGCATCATAGCACGTACACTTTTTATTCTTTGTCAGGGTTGTATTATGGCATCTCAAATATATATTTTAAAAAATAATTAATAATAATCAAACTAAATGTAAGCATTCAGGTGAAACTGGTGACTATTAAAGTAGCAGCTGTTGACTAACCTGCAGAAGTTGACGTTGTCCATGAGGAGCCAGTCTCCAGCCTGCAGAGCCTGGACCAAAGTGCCGTCCAGCCATTCGAACCCGCCGTGACTCCAGCCGTCCTCCATCTGCGCCAGGCGCTCCTTCAGCAGCGTGAAGTCCATCTGCAGCTTCGACATGTCTGCGGCAAGAGGAAACATGACTCGAGGTTTAACGACTCGTCTCCTGCAGTAAGAGTCAGTCATGCAACCCTTCTGTTTTTTTGTTTTCTTTTCGTCCTGCTGTACCTGTGAACACCTTGAGCTTGGTGTTGAGTTTGTGCAGCAGCACGATGATGACCTCCAGCTTGTTCAGGGCCTCGAACGTCACGGTGCCGTCGGCTGTGTCGAGTCCCTCGTCCCTCAGCCAGCGCCGGAACGTGCTCCACGTGGTCAAAAGGAACTCGGTGTCCTGAACCGCTCCGTCCAGGGACATCAGCCCGCGCCGTGTCACCATGGCGACCACGTAGTCCATGCTCTCCAGGACCTGCTGCCAAGGCCGGATGATGTCCACCTGAGCGAGCAAAGAGAAAACTGTTATTAAAGAGAACACCATAACGGATTCTCAAAAGTATCGCTTCTGTCTTCTCGCCTGTTCAAACCCGCCCAGCAGTTCGGTGGTGTCCATGGCGCTGTTCATAGCCATCACTCTCAGCCTGTGTCCGGTCAGCAAGGCCAGCAGGTGCACCAGACTGCTCTTTCCGCTGGCGCTCGGGCCCACCAGTATGGACATCCAGCCCATCTTCACGCATTTCATCAAGGACTCCAGTGGCCGCAGGGCTTGATGAGTAATCGACAGAGGGGGATCCATGACGACGGGGGCTCCGCCGCTGCGCTGGAGGACTGACGAGCCCACCTGGACGGAGCCAAAACAAGAAGATTGGGACACCATGCAAACCAACCATAACATCGGCTTCATTTATGTTTTTTATCATATCTACTGTCCAACCTGAAGATTCAGAGGAGTGATGTGGAACTGCCTGGAGCCTGAGTAAGGCTCGAAGTCTTCAGCAAACACCTTCCTGAATACGGACAGCACCTGCAGCAGCGTCACACATACGCCGTTAAACACCACTTCACTTCAACTTACTTAAAGAGCTCTCTCGATATATAAACAGGAGCAGAGACGGATACCTGAGCCTTATCCGCGTCCGTCCTCATCCGGTCTGCGTACACCAGTCCCACGTGCTGGCCCGGATTATAGAAGGCTGGCGATTGGTCGGCTTGCATCAGCTGACACCAGCGGAATAGATCTCGCAGGTTGAACTCCCACGGTCCTCCCTTCTGACCCCATTTCCTCTCTAAAGTCACCTCAGCCACAAGCTGGAAGGAGGAGAAAGAAGAAGGATATTAATTTACTTACAAACATAAAACATTTATATACACTGTCCGGCCAAAAAAAACCTACAGACTAATATTTTATTGGATCGCCTTTTGCTTCGAGTACGACCGTGGCATCGTTTTAATAAGCTTATGCAATGTTGCCATCAGAGTCGCATTAATTTCTCTCCAAGATCTCATCCTGATGATGCGATTCATGCATGAAGATGACGTCTCATGCCGCCTGAAGCACTGCTTCACAACTTATGTGCAATGAATCCTGACAGGATGCTGACAGCTGTTCTCTGAGGACATGACTTCAGTCGCTTGATGGTTCAGAACTGAAATTTCCTCCATTCTACCTGACCCTCCAATAATGAACTGGACTCCATATTAATTTAAACACTTAAAATCTCCTGTTATACTGAACTTCTAGCTTCCTGACACACAGAATGATGCAGATCAATCCCTGCTACGCGTTATCCCTAAAATGAGGATGGGTTCCTGTTGAGTCTGGTTCCTCTCGAGGTTTCTTCGTATTGTCATCTCAGGGAGTTTTTCCCCTCAGCACCGTCGTCCTCGGCAGAGACACTTTTTTCACATTTCACATAAACTTCCATAATTTTCTTATGTTTGTGTAAAGCTGCTTTGTGATCGCTAAAAGCGCTATACAAATAAAACTGAATAGAATTCAAAAACCTGGTCATTCAGTACTTTCAGGTCGTCAGCTGACTTCATTTTTTGTGCCTATAACGTTGCTGAACCTGGACCTGACCAACAACAAGTCATTATGAGGAGTCCATCACTTCTGGCTATCCTGACAACGCTCCGCATTCCATTCTTACACAGTCCATTCTTAGACCTACTGTTTTTTTATGATTTGATTTCACTTTTCAAGCTTTTAAGTGATCTCTCGTTACAGATTCGCATTCAGGATGTTTTTCCGACTGCATTTCTTCCTCCAAGATGCTTCAGCACCGTCCTTCCAGGTTTTTAATAATGCATTTTTTATTTCTATTTTTATTTTTTTTACAGTTCTTAACTCAAATTTAGTCTTTTCCGCAATCTCCTTGATGCACCCTATATGACCCTTCTGAAACAGAGGAACATCTTTGCCACTCCCCCAGGATATGCTTTCTGAAATGGTTGTTTAAGAAACAAGATTCCAGCTTGATTAATTTTTCAGTGGAAGGCTCTTAACTATTTGCTTAGTTTGCTTTATTTCGGCCGGGGCTGTGTATTTAGAAACATAAAGAAATCGTACCTTGTTGCTGAACTGGACCATTTTAGAGATGATCTGCTCGCTTATGTTGGGGAATATGGAGTTACCGATGAACTGCATATCCTCGCAGGTGAGCTGGTCCACGTAAACCTGCAAGAATCCGAAATCATAAGGTAAAGCGGGAAAACAAAACAAACAAAGTGGTAAAATTATCCATGAGAGACGCGCACCTGAGTGAACCTGTTGAGGAAGGACTTGGGCAGACCTTTGCGACCTCCTCCTTGCGTGAAGGGGTTCTGGCAGCCGAAGATCTTGGTCTTCTCGTGCTGGACTTGGAAACGCATGCTCAGTTCGGGGATGTAGATTTCTGCTCGGTGGTCGAAGCAGGCGTTCAGACCCTCCAACACCGACTGAGAGGCCAAGTTCAGCTGCGCGGCACAGAAACAACCTGGCTAAATCCATACCCTTCACAACATGCCGGCATCTGGCTCACGTGATAAGTTTTGAGGTTACCTCATCTAGCACAATCCAATGTCCAGCCTTTAGAGCAGCCAGAAGAGGACCGTCGCGCCAGGCAAACTCTCCTCCTTTACCGCCCTCTACTGGAAGGTCTGTTCCAAACAGGTCTGTAACATCCTGAACAAAGCGGGAAAAATCATCATCAATGACGACCTACAAGTTGTGGCTTTGGCAAATTCCTTTCAGTCTGAGAAAGTGTTGTGTTTCTTTCTCAGATTTTTCTAATCCATAAATACAAGGAAAAATTTTATGGTTAACCTTCATTTTTTTTTTTTTACTTTTTGATGACAAGAATGCACTGTTGCAACTGTTGTTGTTGGAATTTTGATAAATAAATCTTTTTCAATATATTTTTCAACATTCAGCCCCTTTTAATTTTGTTTGCCTAGAACATGATGTCACATTTTTTGAAAGACGCTGCATAATAAAATTGCTAAATTGGCATGACTTTACACTGAAGATATTTGCAAAAAAAAAAAAAAAATCATTTGTGGGGATGTGAGATGAGTAATAGAACACATCAAGATTTTGTCTTTTGTCTGTTTGTTTGTGCACACATCACGTAAAAACTACTGAACGGATTTATATGAGGTTTTCACAGGTGTATTTGGCTGAGCTTGAGGTAACACACAGGTTTTGTTTCGTCACAATCGGTCCACGGGAGGAGAACATATGCTACTTTAAAATAAAAAATTAATCGACCTTGGAAAAAATAAAAAAATAAATAAAAATCAATAGTTCATATCAAAATCCAACAACTCAACTCCACAAAACGTGGAAAAAGTTCAACTAGACGAAGACGGGGTTGCATACCGTCTGCTCGGAGAGGTTGATCCGGACGAGCTGGTTCCCAGACGCCTTGGCGAGCGCGGCCACCAGGCTGGTCTTGCCCACTCCGGGCGAACCCTCCAGCAGGATGGGTCTCTGGAGCTTCAGCGCCCGTAGGATCCTCATGGTGTTGACGGCGGTCGTGCCTGCACCCAGGGCGTAGTCCAACACACTGCGGCTTTCACTCTCAGGATCTCGGGGGGGGGGGGGAACCAACATTCCTTTTAAGCAATGCCTTAAAAGCGCATGTTAGCGCTGCTAGTAAGAGAGCACCGCTCACCACCCAGGATGTAGAAAGGCTCGATGCCGAAGAAGTCGTCGCCCCAGCGCGGCTCCCTGAGCAGGCCGGTGTCGTAAACCCTCAGAGCCTCCTGCATTTTATCATCCAGCTTAGTGATCCTGCGTAGCTTCCTCTCCAGGAAATTAAGACATGTCCTTCTCGCCGTCGCTACGTTCTCTGCTGCCGACACCGTCGTCCCTGAAGAGCAGGAAGGATCGGGGTATTACATAAACCATCATAGAGCAAGATCATCTGTATTAATATCACGTTTATTCAGCGCTCACCTGATCCGATGCCATCGATGTAAACGAGGCAGGCGGCGTGGATGAAGGCGGTGACCGTGTCCAGCCTCTGGTCCCATTCCGGCTCCTCCGTCTCCTCCAAGCCCAAGAAGTTGCTCTCGTTCCGGTCCTCGTCCTTCTCGCACACGGCATTCATGAAGTCCACCCACGACAGGATGTCCCTTACACTCAGGATGCATCGCCTTCCAAACTCCTGATTGGTCAGCCAGTCGATGAAGTCCAACATGAGCTCGGCGACGTCCTTACCTGGACAAGATGAGGAAGAGATGAGGACATAGGTGGGCGCTGGGGAAAAAAAAAGTGTGCTGATGAAGTGCCTTGAAGGTGTGTTCCCACCTTGGTGATCGTGCTGGTCTAAGGAAAGTCCCGCTCGCAAGTTGTGCTGGACGATCTTGATCAAATCGCCACGGCTGTTAGACTGCGGACACCAGATCTCTGTGAACCTGTTCCTCAACGCTGGGGAAAGCTGCATATACGAGAAGATACAGTTTTACACAAAATATACCGTATATCCATTTTTTTTTGTTCCCAGATTTTCTCCCTAATTTAGTCGTGTCCAATTCCTCCCCGTCAATAATTTAACCTTCTACTACTACGAATCGGTCAAGGAGGGCCGATGACCATCACAGGTTTCTTCTGAACCACGTGACGCCAGCCCGATTCACCTTTTCAGAACCGCTCGCTCACGCACCGTTGGGGGTGACGTAACAAACTCGGAGGACAGCACTTTCCGCACCTACCACTATACCCGCTCACCTGTGACACGAACTAGCGATCTCCGGATTATAGGGCGAGCACTTTACTGCTAGACCAAGTTAAACAACCAACATGTAATTCTCCTTAATCTATTCAGCTTGTTTGCTTTTGTTTTTTCTCCAGGACGAACCTCTTTCTTGCCGAAGTCTCCACCGGGGTTCATTGTGGCAACCAGGCGGAATTTCTTCCCGGCGATGATGAGCTCGACGTCATCGTCGTCGCCGCTGCCTTTCTCCGCCAGGACCAGAGACTTCTCCGTTTCCAGTACGCTGCAGAAACACAGGAACAAACATTTTATACACAAGTTGAGGACGAGAAAAATTAACGAATCAAAAAGTGTGTATATTTATTTCCCCCCACCTGTTGAGTCTCTCCAACACGGAGTCATCAGCCAGCGAGATCTCGTCCATCAAAAACACACCGTCCTGTTTCATTGCGAGCACCAGGGGACCGTCGCGCCACTCAAACAAACGCCCGTCTTCAGCATCCGACTTAAAAAGAGAAACAAAAACGTCGAACTAGGTGCTCTGACCGACTGGCCGACTGACTGCGCAGTGTCCGTCAGTGCTCGTTTATCTTACCTGGCCTGTTCCCGTGTGTCGGACCGGCCGCAAACCGCCCAGGAAATCAGATGTCTCCATGTGCAGGTGGCAGTTCACAGCGAAAAACTTCTGTCTCGCCAGAGCGGCGAACAGCTGGCATATTGTGGTCTTACCACATCTGTACAGACAATTCAGACGACTGTATGGTCATAGGTTTCATATACGTCATAATTTATCTATATATAATAAACAGTAAACAGTGTGTTTGGACGAGGAGTGAAACAAACAAAAACAAAATATGGGACATGATATTTAACTTTAAATCCTTTGTGGACAAACTTGTACTATAAGAGCAAGAGTTTTTAAGAGAGATAATGTTTTTACCCGGTGTCTCCCACCAGCAGGACAGACTCTCCGAAATGGAGGGCGCGACCCACCAGCACGGCGAGCCTCCGCATGCCTTCGGTCCAAACCACGTGACCGAACTCCTCCGGCATGCCAGCAATGCAAGCAACAGACGGATCTGATGATCACACAAACATAGAAATATACAGCTTTCACCAATGACAAACTGGAAATTCACTTAACCGAAGATACATACATCTAATTTGTGTTGTAATCAGGAGGAACATGTACAAATGCACGTCCTGGGCTGAACTTACTAAACTGGGTGGTGACCAGAGCCTCAGAGAACAGTGCATCCGGGTTAACCGTCCTCTTAAAGTGCTTCTCTAGAATGTTCTGTATGGTTGAAGCCTCCTCTGGTTTACGAACGCGGCCCGCCAGCAGCATATACCCTGATTACGACGGAAAACAACTCGGATCAAAATCAAAGATAATTTCAACAGACGCAAAAATAATTAACGCAAACAAAACACTTATTAACTCTTATTAAATGTCAGATTACCGTCGTCGGCTAGATGCTGCAGCCAGTCGCGTGACGAGTCGGTCGGTTCCTGCAGTCTGTAGCGCTCGGCCCATCGGAACAGATCTCTGAGCGTGATGTAACCACGCTTCCCAGCGAACACGCTGGATCCACGCCGCAAGGACTGAAACACACACGCAGAAATGTTTTAGGAGATTACTATTTATTTATTTAAAAAATTATGTGAAGCAAATTAAATTGACTAAACGAACTGAACAAGTGCGCCCTCTTGTGGTACACACGTGAATATATACATGAGCTACGGAGAAATAATATGCAAAACAAACCTTAACACAGTGTTACGAAAGTGTGGGCCGAAGCCCCCTGGAGGGTTGTGAGGGTACTTAAAAATTAATTAGTATGAACTCTTGTGGTGAGTTAAATAAGCTGATAAATGAGCTAAGGAGAATATTGTGCCAAACAAACCTTAACACAGGGTTTAACCAATGTGTGACGGTGCTGCAGCTGGGTAGCGAGAGATAATTTATAATAAATAAATAAATAAATAAATAAATAAACCTTTTTTTTTTTTATTGTAATCAGGTTTTGACCATTACCATAAACAGCCACATGTTAATCATTTACGATTTAAAAAAGTAATAAAAAGTAATAAAAACAAAGTCAAGGTTTGAGAGGGCCACGACTGAGAAAAAAAAAGAGTGAGTTGATGCGTTTTGAATCTGTAAAATTCTTAACAACAATTAATCGCCAACACTTTATATACAACTAGAATAATGTTATATGACAAAAAAAAAAGAAAAATACAAGCAGACAGCTTATTACTTCAACGCACTGGACTAAATAAATGTGATCAAATTACCCCAAATTTGCTGAAAATCCAGTAACATAAAAGTTCTTCCTCGTTTACACGTAAACAAGACGACTGAACGTTCATGATAATCACATCATAATGCTTAACATCATTGCTGCTTATGGCTACCTATGTTTTGTTTCATAGTGACACTTTGACTGGGAGCGCTGACTCTAGTCAGATGATTCACATCTGTCAGAAAAAAACAAGGTGGAAATTCATTCCTCGGCAAAAAAAATTTATGCAAATGAATCCGAGTGCAATCTAGAGTCGCTTTGTAGTGGCTTCAATTACAGGTTGTCCCCAACTTATGGACGAGTTCCATTCCAGGAGCAAGTTCGTAAAGACGGATTTGTTCGTAAGTCGGGGACCGACAGAGTGAGTCCTATACGCCTTCGAAACAAATATACAATATAAGCATGCCAATCCACTTGACTAAATCTGTCCCTTCTGCCCCGCCCTCTCCCCAACATCATCATGTGGCCAAAAACCGGAACTGCACCTAAGGAAATGAATCTCACAGTGAAATGTCTCTGCCCCTTTAAAATAATGATGTGAATCCCAGACATCATTTTGTCTGGAAGCTGTTTTCCACTGTATTGGACTGTGAGCTCTGTTTTGTTGAGGATTTTCCGAAATTAGGATCAGGACAGCTTTACAGGACAGACATTTTCTATCATCGTGCTCCCGAACTGATTCATTCACTGATTCAACGGATCCCCCCCACATACAATATACCGAACTTGGGACATTTTAAACGTTCACTTATACACTGAAAATATTATTTAATTGTAAATATTTGTATCTGGTGCAGTGCAGTGTCTACTTTTTTGTAAAATACACATGAGCTACTTCCGTGATTTGTTCGCATCTACGAATGTTAGATATGAACCGCGGTCCGTACGTATCTGAGGAAATCCGTAACTCGAATGTTCGTAAGTCAGGGACTACCTTAGCTTTTAGGCAGCACTATAAATTATTCAGAACGTTGCTTGAATGTGATTTTCTTAGCGTGCGAAAAGGTCTTGTTCAACATTTCATCAACTAGTCTTCTATTGTGTCAATGTTGTTGTCACTCCATGACTCTCACCTGAAGGTTCTGCATGACTTTGACCAGTTTGGTGCAGTAAGACGGAGGAAGGCTGCAGCGCTGGTGAAGGATGGTCTCCAGCTCTTTACTGGGCAACTCGTCAAAATGCAGCTCCACAAAGCGATTCCTGAATGCCCTGGACAAGACCTACGACGAGACAGAAATTAGGAAGGAGATCTACAAGATTATACGTTACAGCTAACGAAACTTTCACAAGAAACGCAAAACACGAACTGTTCATAAACACTCTCGGTACCTTTCTGCCACCATAGAGACCAGGGGGATTCTGGGTAGCAAACAGCATGAATCTCGGATGGGCTTTCACTACTTCCTGGGTCTCGGCGATGAAGAGCTCCCTGTTATCATCCAGCAGCCTGTTCAGGGCCTCGAGGACGTCAGTGGGAGCGAGGTTCAGCTCATCCAGGATGATCCAATAGCCTTTGCGCATGGCATCGATCAGGACGCCTACGGAACACACAAACTCTTGTACCACACACTATATATTCATATGAAGATCTCAGACTTTGACTCGGACACCGAACAAATCCTGCGCACCTTCTTTGAAGACGAGCTTCCCGTGCTCGTCGGACGAGTAGCAGCCGATGTACTCCTGGATGTCCGTGTGCTCGTGGTTGTTGATCCTCACACACTGGTTCCCCGTGGCGCCCGCTAGCCATCTAACCAGGCTGGTTTTCCCGACCGATGTTTCACCTTGGATCAGCACTGGGTGGATGCTGAACACCAATAAAAAACAACATCGGTTTAGTTCCTCTAACACAGCATCTCTGCCTGAATATTACTCAGTGGTGTGTAAGAGTGCGACGTGATTACCCAGCAGCCACCACGCGAGCCAGATCCCGCAGGTTGAGGTGCACAGAGGGAGTGAGGATGTAGCTCGGGTCTAGTGCGGGGTCCATGTCGCCCTGACCCAACCAGTAGCCTTCTATCTGCAGGCAACCACGGGCACGGGGCTCGGGGATCGGCTGTAGAGATGGAGACAGGGCAAAGGAGAACAAATTTTATTAAAAGATTGTAAAGTCCCCGACTTACAAACAAGTTCCGTTCGTAAGTCGCATTCGTTTGTAACTCAGACAAAGTGAGTCTTATACAATTTTGACACAAATACACAAGGTAAAGCATAAAAAACAAACAAACACAGAGGTTTGGTGTTTCGGTTCCACATTATACTCCAAATCACGAGGGGAATCCCGGTGACGCAGTGTGATCAGCTGACCTCATTTAAAAGGAGCCTAGGAAGACGTAGGGGGGAGGGACAATGCTTTACTGTGCGCTTGAACCTACGCCATTTTGTTTCAGCTCCGTTTTGGACTGTGAACTCTTTTTTCCGAAATTAGGATTATTCACCATCAGGACAGATTGACAGAACACACATTTTCTATCATCGTGCTCCCGGACTGATTCGTTGAAAACGGTGAGGCTGACTCATTTCCCCTGAGAAATTGATCGTAACAACAATTACAATCGCAGCTTCTTGCTAAATGTTTTAAAACTCTGTACTCTGGTACCTGTTTAAGACACTTGATGTTTCCTCCCAAAATGTACTGATGTACCAATTTCTCCACCATGGGATGAGAACTGCGGTCCAACTGTGTTAGAAAGCTTAAGCAAAAACCCTGAACACACACACAAAAAAAACGCACAGTTTTAGCTCGGAATGCAAAACTAAAGATTTTCCAAAATTATAACGAAAACAGTTTTTCTGGGACAAAGAATAAAAAGGACGTCCTCACCTCGTAGAGAGAGCGCTGGACGCTGTAGCAGGGGTTAGCGGCGGCGTACTTGAGAGCACGGCACAGCGTGCGTAAACTGTAGTGAGGCTTGTGGCCCGTGCCGTCAACTAAGTGCGACTTCGCCTCCTTACGGATGGCCAGATAAAAGCTGCACAAAAATAAAAACAAACGAGAAGAGCTTTGGAGTTGAAAAGCAGATTTTTCACTTTCGCACAGCGGCGCTTGCTAGGACTACGGATGAAACGGGTCGGTTCGCAAACCTGATGATTCCCTGGATGGTGCTCCTGTTCAGGTTGAGGCCTTTGAGGTAATCCGAGACCAGGATGCGCAGGTCGCCCTCGCTCTCCAGTTCCTCCACGTACAGCTCGGTAAACCGGTTGCGGAGTCCCAGGGGCAGGTTCCTCTTGCCTACGTCGGTAGCCGGGTTCATGCAGGCGAACAGGCGGAAGTCGGAGTTGCGCACCAGAGGCTCTGCACGTGTGATTTCATGTTAGAGTCGTTCATTTTGTAAAAACAGATAACCAGCGATCATGCGTTGCATTTCTTTCGGCTCACCTGTATCTCCTCGGTCCAGCAGCACCAGAGAGCCGGCACTGCCCTCCAACAGGCTGCTCAGACACTCCAGGGTCTCGGCTGCGGCCAGGTTGATTTCGTCGAGCAGGATCCACTCTCCCTTTTTGACCGCCTGCGCCAGCGTACCCTAAACACGCAACATGGACATGAGTTTTTTTTTTTACGTACCGAAACATTTTTTTTAACCGAAGCGTACAGTTTTTTTTGTGCTTTTACCTCGACGAAGGCGAACACCAGCGCCGATTCCCGAGCCCGAATCTGCTCCTGAGTCTGACTGAGTCTGAGAGCGAGTGCCTCCCACTGCTGCTGCAGTATCGCAGCTGATCACAACACACACACACACAGACGTGTAACCCTTCTTCCTTTTATTTACACACATACAGTGTAAACATGTTTAAAGTGTCGGGACGGACTCGGGTTACCGTTGGGCTTGTCTTGCAGCTCCTTGGTGAGAGCCGACTTGCAGACATGGTCCATGAGCTTGAGCAGGTCCTGCCAGCGCTTGCCTCGGAAGCAGGTCTGCACGTGACCCAGGAAGGTGAGGTTCTGCTTGCGCGAGTACGTCTGAGAGAACAGATCCTCGAACGCCTCGCGCAGGGGCAACAGGATGAGCTTATGGTCCACGGGTTTGTACCTGACACACACACACACACACACACACACACACACACACACACACACACACATACATACATACACACACACACAACATTATTTTCTAAGAACTCAATTCACAGGTGCTCTTTTTTGGATTTCTCTCCATAATTTAGTCATGTCGAATTCCTCCCCGTCACTTGGGGCGCTCTCACATTAAGGCTACTACTACCACTCAGCCGGGAGAGCCGTTTGCCTTGAGCTCACAGACGCTCCTGACCGGCTGTAGAGCCGTGATTAATGTGGGAGCACTAAGTACCTCTCATCCCTCCCCTCTGAGAGAGCTCGGCCAATCAGCTCTCTCTAGGCCTCCGGCTGCGGGAGGTTACAACATCACGCGGGAATCGAACTCGCGCTCTCAGGATGATAGGGCGAGCACTTTAATAGGTAAAAATTTTTTTTAGGTTCTTTAATTTTTTAATAGGTTACCATTTCCATAGTATCGTTTATGTCTCATAATTTAACAGATTTTTTTTTTTGTTGTTGTTGTTGTTATTATTTACAAAAGCAAAATCATGTACTCATTATTGGAGTTGATATGGGTCTATAAGATGTTTTTTTTTTTTTAATGGAAGGAGTCTCCAGTTTCAGCAATGTGTAACAGTTTTCCACCACAAGTAAAATGAAAAGTTGCCATTTTTCAATGAAAACATTTTTTAATAAAAAATTAAAGTGAAAAAAAACAAAAACAAAAAATTTAACCTTTATATCTTACTGTATAACTCCCCCACACTCACCCTCCTAGGAGATCAGCAGTGTCGCTCTGCTGGTTCATGTTGATCACACGCAGTTTGTGTCCTGAATGCAATGATAATAAAAACAAATAAAGATTTATTATAAATCCAGTCCTCTAACTCTGTAAAACTGTAAGCTGAAGAGAGAGACAATCCCGCTCGCCTGTTAATCCGGCAAGGTACTGCACGGTGGAAGTCTTTCCGGTGCCTGTTTCTCCAACCAGCAACACGGGTTCGCCTTTCGTGATGCACACGGCCAGCTGCTCCAGGAGCACGGAGGAAGGACGCGTAGCAGCAAACGTTTGCTTATGTCTGTAAGGAAAACATGCGTGATTGTGCACCTACTACATGGGCGTGGCTCCTTTAGCATGATTTACCGCATGAATATGGCATGGAACGGAAGCGCGTCAGTGTGTGGCACTGCAGAGGCGTTACTAAAGACCAGGTTTCTTTGATAGCAGCCTTCAGCTCGTCTATATTGTTGGATTATTCATCTCATCTAATACAGCGTAGATGCTCTATGGGCTTCGGATCAGGGGAGCTGTCTGACCAATCAACACACAGTAATGACATCAGATGTGCTCCATTCCGAAGTGTACCTCACGGGGTTCCTCCGTGCGTTACCATGGTAACAGAAGCACCTTGAAATATTTCACTTTATATGTAACTGGTTTAGACTATCATAATAATAATAATCAAATAAAAACATGAGAAAAAAAAAATTACTTTATACAAATATTGCACACACTAACATGTACTTTCTTAGCAGTCAATTAAACATTAGTTTGATGCCGATTTATCCCGTTATGACCCTTAACGAACGATCTCTGGTGTTTCATAAAACTTTCATAAGAGTCTTGTTGTATAAAAAGAGCTCCTGAAACGACCCTGGGCTTCAGGAAGCCTCCGTTCAGCACGTTTGCCTCGTCTGTTTAATGTGCTGAGGGCTGTGCCGATGTAGCGAGAGATCAATTCAATGTTTACTCAATTTACCAGCAGGGGGGAAAACGGCTGGCACCTAAACCAAAACTGTCCATGATAGCCCGGAGACAGATGAGGGGCGGGGGGGGGGGGGGGAGAGACATGGAGATAAAGAGAAGTGCGGGGTGAGACGAGGTGAGGTGAGACGAGCTCTTACACATCGAGGCGCACGGCGTCGCTCTGTTTCCGCAGCAACATGGCGCGTCCTACGGTCACCTCCAGCTCGGTGATACTGATGGCAGGCTGGTACATCTGACAGAAATGCTGAGCCTGAAACAGCACATTGATGAGTGCGTGACATATCTGACACAGACATCCCAAAAACCTGACAGGATGCTGGACACACTTGCGCCTTATTAAAACTTGCTAGACGTCTCGGTCATGGTTGCTTGTGATATTTCAATATTTTGTTGCACAGAATCTATTTGTGCGAAGAATCGCAATATATATATAATTTATTATTATTATTTTTTTATGTGTTTTTCTTACCTTCTCTTTGGAGATGTTGAGTCTGATGCCGATGATCTCGGCTAGCTTCAGTCGGCTCTCTACTTTCGACAGCATGGCAGTGAAGCAGTCCAGAGCCTAGATCACACACGGCATTTTATTAACACCCACATAAACAGTGATAAGAATTAGTCTTTAACATCAGGAAACAAACTAATTACTATTATTTTTATCATTATTGTTTTTCTTTTTGGGATTTTTTCCCCGATTTTCTCCCTAATTTAGTCGTGTCCAATTTCTCCCCGTCACTAGGGGGTGCCACATTAAGGCTACTACTACCACCACTCAGTCGGGAGGGACGAATACCATCACGCGTTTCCTTTTCAAACTGCTCTCTCACGCACCGTTGTGGGCGGCGTAACACACTCTAAGGTCAGCGCTATCCGCTGCTTCCACTTGCGTGAGCTCACACTGGCTGTAGAGCCGTGATTAATGTGGGAGCACTAAGTTCCTCTCATCCCTCCCCTCGGCCAATCAGCTCTCTCTAGACCTCCGGCTGTGAGAGGTTATAGCATGACCTGGGAATCGAACTTGCGATCTCTGGAGGATAGGGCGAGCACTTTACCACTGCGCCACTCTGAGCCCTTTATTCTTCTTCTTCTTATTATTATTATTATTATGCATTTTAACATTACAATGAATCGGTAACTCGATCCGGATGCTCAAATGAATCAGATTTCTTTTACATAAACAGGGTATATGACAGCAAATAAAGCATGTTAATGATTAATCGTGAATTGATCGATTAAAACTGATAAGGTTTGTTTTGCACAATATTTCTCAGCAGTTCACATACCTACAGTGTTATCATGTACACTGGCATTTCAGGTAATGGCCGTGGATATTTAGCAAGAATGGTCCTACAGGAGCATCTTGTTTATATAAATAATTAATTGATTTTTGATAGGTTATGTCATATCAGGGATCTTACACCAAATAAAATGAAATTTCTTTCAAAACCTTCACTCAATTTACCCTATTTTTAAATAAAAGTTTTATTAATATATGGTTCGGTATATTTTATCTGGATGTTCCCAAGACTTTTGCACAGGACTGTAAATAAAACAGCTGTTAGGTTTTACTGAGCATGCTGGAGAATACGAGTTCTTTTGGTAACTTTGTCACACTCGCTCCTTTCTATTTTCATGCAAAAGAGTCTATACATTATTTATTCATACGCACACACGATTATGAGCAGATATAACCAGGTAAAGTCTGACTCACCTCCAGGAAGACGTTCTGCGCCGTGTTGGAGGAGGAGCTGTCAAAGTTCACGCATATTCTCTCGCACCACTTCAGCAAATCCCTGTTCACGACACACACCTCTGACTCTTAAATACACTCGAAATCCATCTCTCTACATTGTTACAGCGTACACAGTAATCCTGTACCATATACTGTATTTCATTCATATGTTTCATCTGTATATTTAGGCTAGAGAGAGAGAGAGAGAGAGAGAGAGAGAGAGAGAGATCTACAAGCAGCACGTATTCAGGCAAAATCAGATCAAGGTATCATAAGATCACAGCATTTTCTTTTTTTGGGCCACATAATGGCTTCGATCGATACATCACCCCCGTTGGTGTAGATTGATTTCTCCTTTACTAAAAAAAAACAAATAAATCGGTACAACTCTGGAGGGAGTCCAAGCAAGATCCAGTTCAGGGTCACTCAGTGTCACAAAGTGCTTTTTCGTGTTAACTTTACCTCATACAGAGTTCTCGGCCTTCCAGCGGCGCGGTCCGGTCCTCGCTCGGGTTCTGTGGGCCGGAGCCGGGGACGGCGGCTTGGTGTCGTTCTCCAGTCAGTTGGCAATAAATATCCAGTAATCGATCCGCCACCATGGATAAGTTAGGGTACTTATTTAGCACAACCTACGAGAAAGCAAAAAGAAAATCTTGCTGAGTTACACACAACACAACACAAGTATATAACTGTGATAATATCAGAATATATTAGTGCGTGCCTGTTTGAGCTCCTCTCTGGTCATATTCCCGATCTGAAGCTTGTTCCAGTACTTGTCTAGTAGAGCCGCGTGGGTGCTCTGCGGCCGGTGCCACACTCCGCCGCTGTGAAAAACCCTGAATAACAACCGGAACGCATCACTGCACTGGTTTATCAGTGATATTATTGTCAATTTTTTAAAAACCGAAAGTAAAATGATTCATTGTGAATTAATGGCATAGAAATCAATGATAAGGTTTGTTTTGCATAATATTTCTCAGTTGTTCACATATAAATGTATATTGCCTCGCACACCACCAGAGGGAGCACTTACGTTCCTGTTACCACCTACGACGCACGGTTTTATCAGTGATATACAGAGTTGGCTACTATATAATGCGCTACTGTAACCTAATTACTTTTCCTGATAATGCAGTATTGTAACGCGTTATAGTTTAAATGCATGTAATTTGATTACAGTTACCAATGCCAAGAACATTGCGTTGGGGCGTTACAAATGTAGTGTTTAAAAATTTATCAAAATGCATTTAAAGATCACGTTTTGCGTGGCAGCATCAGTTAATGAGCATGCGCCTTAATCAATCAGAGCTTTGTAGTTTGACATTTGATGTTGTAACGGGTTCACTCTTTTTGCACTGTTGGCACCACAGACACACGGAGATGAGACAAGGTCATGCGGGAAAAGGGTGGTTTTAGGTAGAAAACGGGGAAGGAGAAGGTTAAAGGAGGGAGGAAGGGAAAAAGGGGAGGCCCTATGCAAATACACAGTGAGCGCATGGTTGAGGCGCACGCTGTGACAGATGTTTCAGAGTAACTTAAAAGTAACATTTTACCTGCAATAATCAGTAATGTAATCAAATTACAAATTTTAAAGTAGTAATTACTAATTTGTAGTAGATTCCTTTTTTCTGAGTAACTTCCCCAACACTGGTGATATAATTGTTTTCTGAAAGCAGTTTTTAAAATTGACAGCCTTACACATTAAGTACCAAAGACGATTCATGGCAATGTTCGTTTACAATCCTCACAAAACACCACAAAAGAAAAAAACCCTCAGGTTTGGGATTGGATAAGTAACGAATCTTTCTGTAATGCAGCTCGGCTACCACAGATACGTTACTACCGCTTCCTCCTTTTTCCTAAGTGCCATTACTTTTTGCCATTGGCTAGTCTTACTCATCACGCAAAACCTCATATTTTTCCTCCGTTACTGTTTCTTACCGTCTCGTAGCAAAGAACTGGAAGCCAGGAGCAACCTGAATGCAGTCTTCCCGACCTGGAATGGTCAGCTTCTTGTTCTCCATCAGCGGCAGCAGCACAGATATCTGAACAGCGAACACATGACAACACGAGAACTCTATAAAAACTGTCAGGGGGAGAAAAAAAAAAAGCCTGACAGGCCCTTTGTGTTTGGGTTGGAGTCTCACCACATCCAGCGGTGCGTGGTCGATGTCCTCCAGTAGGATCCAGTACCCCTTGGAGACGGCCTGAGTGAGCGACCCGGGCTGCCACACAAACTTGCCTGGGACGTCCGTGCATCTGTACATCCCGAGCAACATCTGGAGCGCACGCGGAGAAATCAGACATCATTTGAGTCGGATTCAGACATTTTTTTTAAAATTATAATAAATAAAAAAATAAAAAAAACGGAACCCTCACCTTGCTGTCGGTCTGATCTCCCAGTTGAACCTTGAGGATGTTGGGGGATTTAATGTGCCCCGTAGCATTTGCTAAATATTCAACAAGAGCAGTTTTCCCACATCCGACAGGCCCTTCAAGAAGAACGGGCTTCTGGGATGCCACGGCCATGGCGAGCCTCCTTAGGTTTCGACACGTGGAGTCGACCAGCACCAGCGTTTTCAAAGACATCTGCAAGCGAGAACACTATTACAACAAACAACAGAGAAGGATTTTCGAGATCCCATATCGTGAGCCGTTGCTACAAAAATACTATAAAAGCATTGCATTATCATTATTATTATTGTATTATTATTATTATACCTGTTCTTCCTGCCGAGGCGTCAGCCTGGGCAAGATCACACCACACACGGCGGTGATGCACGGCGAGAGATCTTCCGCTCCTATCCAACCCTTGGTGAGATTATTTTCCATTTCTACTCGCCACATCACAGAGCCCCGATTGGCTAAAACCAGAGCTCGCTCAACCTCCAGCTGCTGAGTCTCCTCTAACGACCTGACGATGCACAAACAGAGACGACTAAGGCCCAGGAGCACACACTTCGACGTAGGGACGGGAATCACCCGTCACCTCGCTGCCAATTAGATTAATATTGGGATTCTATCCAAGTATCACGATTGTATAAATAGCACAAGTCGATGTTACAATTTTCCCTGATTTTGTTGATTAATTGTTGATTACTGATTAATTAATTAATTAGTTTTCCCACCGAATGCAGCATTAAAACACTACAATCTAACTGCAAATACAAGAGTTTAACGTTTAAACATTTAAAAACAAAGTGTGCGTGACTTACTTCATTTTTAGATGTAGAATCTCATCACTGGACAGAACCTTCCTCAGGAAGATGGTTTTCTGGTTGTCGGTCATGTGAGACACCAAGGCAAGGCACTGCGCTGTGTAACTTGAATCAAACACAATAAGATGAACATAGGATGAACATCGGGCAGGGTGCAAAGTCCGAAAGACAGAAACGAACACGGCTAGGTTTCAGAGGCGTACCCTCGGACCAAGACGTCACTCGTGAGCAGCTGGGAGATACAGACGCTCCAGTCCCAGAGCACACGGAACTTCTCGCAGTCGCTCTGAAGGAAGCGCAGCGTGGCCCCCATCAGGTCGCGCAGCTTCATGCGCCTGGGCCCGTACTGTATAGAGGCGGCCTCTTCGCTAGTGAAAAAGAGTCTCTGAAAGACGGGCGGCGCGCTGGTGAAGTACCTCGCCGCGAACCTGGACATGGAGAGGAAGCGGCTGCGTTCACAAACGACTTCAGAGTGTGACTTATGTTACCGTGAGTGATGAATGATAGATGTGCTTACGCCTGAGCATCAGGGCTGACACTGAGGAGCTTGCTGAGCGCCACACACAGCCTCTCGTGGAGGTCGTGGTTGAGGCGGACGTCATTCTTGATCCGCTCGGCGTTCCTCTCCAGCAGGTCGAGCACGAGAGGGCGGAGGTGCCGGGCGACCAGGAGCGTGTACTCCTTCTCGATCAGGAGCTGAGCCAAACATGACAGGATGGCTTGTCTGTCCTGCTGGCTCCAGCTCTAAAGGAAAGAAGGATGGTTAATAAATGAGGTTAACCAAATCGAAAAGTGAGTGAGATGCGACAGGGTATCAAAAGGTTCGTTTTCAAGTTCGTTTTTTTGTGAACAGAATAGCACCAGATCCCGATGTCCACAGGACGAGGTCTTTCGGCTCTCTCATGAAGGCTGGAGATCCTTGCGACTGCCCTGGTGTGGTACAAAACTAGTCTCGAAACTTTTTGATACAGACATTAAACAGGATATTAACATTTGTGTCAGACTGTTAAAGACTGTTAAATACATACATCACTGTGTGTGTGTGTGCTGAATGTTAAACATTTTGAAATAAATATTATTAATCAGGTGTTTATAAATATTCCTTAGCTATGGGAGTAAACAAGCTAGCTAACCTAAGCTAACACGTGCAGGATTTAATTGATGATGAATGAATACATTATTAACAAATAAACAGTTTCATTTTGGCCCAAAAAGCGTATATATTTGTTACACTCCGAAAAGGAACGTTATGCAGAAGTGCAGCGCGCACGAGCCCCAGCGACACGAGCTATCGTTAACGGTCATCCCCGCGCGCGAGTGAGAGAGAGAGAGAGAGGGGTTACTATGGCAATCGGTCGGCGTGTGTTCGCTGTTGAGGCGCGCGCGCGGCTCACCTGCTTGGTCAGACGCTCGCTGAGCTCGGCGCGGCTCGACCCGGTGTGTGTGGAGATCGCGGTCAGGGACGCCAGGCTCAGCTCCACCGTCTCCATGCCGTCATCCAGCCGCGCGTGTACGGAGGGACAGCAGCCTCAGCAGGTCTCAGGGACACGTGCACAATTTTTTTTTTCTTTTTCTAATTGTATAGAGTTTACCGGATTATGGATTCGGTGTAAAAGGAAATTAGAAGGCTCATCACCGGATCACATCAAATCAGATCAGTCCGGGATGGATGGATGACAACATCACCGAGCACGTTCCCGACAGTGTTAAAGTGCCCGTGCACATGTGAGTGGCGGAGGAGGATCACTTCCGGGTCATTCGCGATAGAACCACAGGTTTTTTTTTTTTTTACTTTGTATTTGTACTTATTTAATATTATATTTAATGTCGAGTGAAGATTTTAAAAATAGGTTAGTAGTTTATGATATTTAATGGGTTAATTGTAAATTTACGATATGTTTAATAAAAGTAATTATCGTGGAATGAACGGCAGAAAAAACATTTGATTAAATTCATTCTAATTTTGTATTTAGTTTGTGTCTGTGCTTTATACAATGTTTATTATTGAGCAGCCGAATGACTAACAACATTCAATTTAATTACATTTTATTCATTTTGTTTATTATACACTACTACTAATAACAATCATAATATTTTTTTACAATACAGTACGTTTAATAAAGGAAGTTATTGTTGCAAACATTTATTTAAGATGTACTTGCATGTTGCATCTCTATGCTGTATATAATGTTTATTTTATTATTCAATTTGAATTGTATTTTACAATTATTATTATTAAAAATGATATAATTAAATAAAAATTGGCCAGAGCAAACATTTATTTAAATGTTTTTTTAATGTATTTTATTATTCCAAAACAATAATAATAACAATATCTTATTTTTTCTTATTACTGTTAATATTAGTACCATTGTTATTTTACAATGCTTAAGAGCAAAGATTTACTTAAAATGTACTTATATAGCATGTCTACGTTTTATAATGCTTGCTGTACAATGTAGGTTGTAATCAATACAGGTTTAGTTTGTTACAATGCGATTAATAAAACTAAACCCCACCCACTCCACATGTTTTACTCTCTTGCCGTTAAACTGAAACCCCGGAAGTTTAGAGACCGCGCGAAAATGTCGTCACTTCCTGTTTTGCGGAGCGGGTCGGGTTGGCGCGGTTGTTGTTGGAGCAGAGCTGGTCTCACTCGGTAAGCGGAGAAAATACACCCAAACGAACGGTTTCTTCATGAGCGGCCGGCGTGATTCGGCTGTCACGGCTTTGTGCGTTAGTAGTTTACACCGGGTTCTGCTGAAATGTTCGTAAGAAGTTGTTTTTATTCGCTTTAGTGTACTATTGTATGCTAAGTGTAACCAGGCGGTATCCCAAACGGCTCGTGACGCCCTGCACGAGCGCACTCCGGCACGGCGCGTGCACCCTGTGCAATAGTACACTAGGGGACAAGGCGGCGCGGTTGTAGACACAGGCAGTGTGCAGCTAGTTTTGCTGGATGTTAGCGAACAGGTTGTCAGCTAAATCGGGAGTTCTTATGTAGGGAATCACGCATGTAATATACATATAAACATATAAAATGCACCGTATTGTACTGTTTAGTCTAATTAGCTGGTAAGTGACACATTTCTGCCGGGATCTGTGCTTTTCTAGCGAATATTTAGAATATATGCTAGCACAAGTGCAAGCCTGCTTCCCTTTTGTTGTTATGGCTTCAGATATCATGCTGAAATTTTACCTGATCACTAACACACTGTGTTTCATTCAGACCTCTCGAGAAATGTAAGCTGTGCACGAGCTCACAGTGATGGAGATGAGTGCCATAGATGAGTTGTATGGTGATCTGGGTCAGGGGCATCCTGGTAAGAAACCCAAAACATCATTATGTGAATTATGAATTGTGTGTGTGTGAAATGTTTTTAACATGCAATCGCAGTAATCACCGTAATGATCATGTGATTACAGTCATGTAACCACCATCACCTTCATAATCGCCCTGTAATCGCCGGTATCATCATGTAATCGTAATAATTCTCATCTTGTAGTTGTCATCATATAATCACCATCATGTAGTAGTAATCATCGTCATGTTATCATTGTCATATAATCATTATGTTGTGATCATCTGCTCTAATTCTCCCACAGATGTCTATTAAACCACTTAGGATTTATTAAACTAAGTTAAAAGAATGTAAATGTAAAAGAAAATGCATTCATTTAATTGTTATTTCTTATCTACCCAGTAGGAATAATAAAAATAATTAACCTTTCCAATGTATTCTGTTTAGTTTCCGTCCTCAATTACGATGAAGACTCTGTGGATATTTACTCAGGACTTGAGGACAGTCCCCGCAAAAGCAAAAACAATGGTGAGTGTGCATTATTTATTTATTTATGCTTTCATTAGTAAAAGTAGACACGTGATTACACTGAGGTTCTTCGTTTATTCTGTTCGTTTTCCAAACGCTGGCGCTAGACCTGGACTTTTGCTTACTTTGTCATCTGTTTGTTTCTCCTCAGGCAAGGCCGGCAGTTTTCTTTCACCGAACACGGTGAAAGAGTCGTTGGATTTGTACGAGGAGCTCATTACCGAAGAGCAGGAGGAGAAGGACGCAACCTATAATGAGGTTTAAATAGTTTTCTTTTTGTCATCCTGTATTTGATTTTTATTCACACCTATAACGAGTAACCTCTTATCTGATTATCTGATCTGATCCATTGCAGTTGAAAGGTAAATTTGTCGCGGCACAAAACCAAGTGCAGGATTTGCTCGCCAAATTGCAGCAGATGCAAACTAAGGTACGTGTTTAAAAGGAAAAAGTGTGTGTATATATATATATATATATATATATATATATATATATATATATATATATATATATATATATAATTATATATATAATTATATATATAAATATAGTGGAAGCCAAAATTATTGAGGCAACATCTGCCATGTATTATGCCATGTATTATAGTTTTCTCTGTGCACAGAACAGTTGATGTCACTAATTAGTTCTAGCCTATCTGGCTAAAGAGTTGTGCTAATAAACAAGTAAAAAAATGTAAAAAAAACTAGCTATGTGACAATGGTATTCAGTTTCTGGAGTCATCTTCATGGCTTGGGTCATCTTAAGGCCTGAACTGTTGGACAATGATGAAGAAGGCAGGAGCAGTCAAGAAATCGTCTTCTGTACATGATCTTCAGGAAGCGATCAAGCAGCCATAGATGAGACAAGTGACACCAGAGTAATGCAGTTGTTGATTTGACACTCTGCCCAGCCTTATCCAGCAGTTTTTGAAGAGTAAAGAGGTTCACAGTAAATGTTGATTGCTGTATAGAATAGAATAGAATATATTTAAAAGACTTGATAGGGTATACTCCTTGTAGACCTTTTTATAGTATATTTTTTTAAATATCTAAATAAGACACACAAGGGAGAAAACACTTGTGGGCTGTGCTATTTGAGGAAACATGATTGGTGGGAAAATGTGATGAATCAGAATTACTGTTATCTTTGTGATGCTGAAATGAATGTTTTCCAATAACGCTATGCTATTTATTACTTACAGTAGCATTTCTATTGAAGATTGACTTTTTATCAGTTTATAGTAATGTTAAATAACTTCAAACTGTAAGTTGTAATGTTAGCTAATTAGCTATATATACACAACTTTAAGACACAAACGCTAACATACTTTAAGTTTTCTGACAAATAAGGACAAGAATCACCAGTGACCAGTTGATAAAATACAATATCACAATACCTAGGTGGCGATTCGATTTGTATCAGGTGTCTGTTAGTATTATGATTTTTTTGATTATGCTGTAATGATAAACAAACTTCAAAAGTAATTTGCTGCTGCCCAATATGTGTATAGCTTGGAGCACACCACCTCCAGGATTATAGAGAAACTGCAACTTATTTTTACATAAATCATATTTACTGGACATTCATATATTTTTTCTTTTATTTCCTATGAGATTTACTCAGATTTGAGAATTTTGTATATTATTGCATTTATAGCGTAGTAATAATAATGGATAAACAAATTTTTAGGAAGGACTACCAGATATTTAGATATAGTGATAAGACATTTTTTTATGCTTACAGAACTCAAGTTTGCACAAAGAGAACACCCTGCTGAAGAAAAACATATGTGCACTTATCAAAACTGCTAAGATGGAGATTGTTAGGAAGGATGAGGAGATAAGCAAATTAAGCAAAAGGTAAATGATCCAGCTGTTCGCTGTGTTTACAATAGATGTGTGTGCGCCATCTATTCAGAAATAACACGTCTTTATGTATTTTCTTTTTCTGCAGATCGAGTTGGGGTGGTTTTCATCCATATGCAAGGGAAAGAAGGCAGGATGCCTCCAACAGGAGGTTGCCAGGTTTGAACAGTCCTGTCTGTCCTGTCAAGGAGTCTCCGGATCTTAAGAAAGTATCAGCCGAAGTGTCCCAGGGTAGAACTTTAAACCAACCTGGTGATTCGGCCTCGGTGGCTGGCGCTCCAGAGTTGTCTGTAGTGCTTCGGACATGCAACCACGAGAGTCCTTTAAATCGGCCAAACAAGGATTCTGGTTGTTTGGATTTGCCGTCTAGTGCTGTTGCACAAGAGCACAGGCCTGTCCAGAGTAACAAGGAAAGGGAAAGCACAAGCTCGAATTCAGAGACTAGCACTAGGCATAATACTTGTGATGAAACTGATAACAAGAAGGGAGAGAAACCATCTGGGAGAGAGAGCACCCCGAAAGAGAAGGGTGTTTCAGAAAAATCTCAAACCAAAATGCATAAAAACAGATTAGTAACCGAGCAGAGGGAAGCTGTGAAAGGGAGCTGCGGATCAGAAAGCGGTCAACATCAGCAGCATGACAATCTGATACCGCTCAGGAGATCCGGTCGTTCAAGGAGTCCTGTGTCTTCGTCCACACCTGAGCCGTCTAGATCGAACGCAGACACGCAGAACCGGAAAGAAGAACTCCGGCATAAGCGAGGACCGGAACGACAGAGCAGGCATACAGAGGTGTCCGGTGGGAGAAGCGAAAAGAGCAGCTTGGACAAGTCGCACCGGACGACGGAGAAAAGAGAAACGAGGGAGCAGCATAGAAAAGAGGAGAGGAGGCAAGAGGACACGAGGAAACGCACCAGAAGTGACGAGGAGTATAAGAAGACTCACAGTGAGGAAAGACATAAATCGGATGAAAAGAATAGCAATAGAGCCGAAAGAAGAAGCACCAGGTCCGAGACTGGCAAGGAATACGAGAGGCAGAGCGCCAAAGATTCAAGTGCTGGCAGGGGGGTGGGACATAAAGCAGACAAAATACGTTCCGATGATGGAAAGGTCCGGAGCCGCACCGACATGCGTGAGAACAGACGCCACGCTTCGCCCGTTAAACCCCACCGCAGTGCTCAAAATCAGAGAAAAGATCAAGAGGACAAAAAGAGAACATCTGGAAGAACCGTTCAGGAAGAGTCATGCAGGAGCAAAGCATCAAGCAGAGGTGTGAGTTCTTATCTAGACAGTGGCAAAGAGAGTATAAAAGGTAAAGGGAGCGGTAGGGGTGATAAAGACAAACAAATTGCCAAAGACAAAGGATCAACGACCGGTCCAGATGATGCAAGAATCCCCAAAATGAATGAGGACAAGAGCGTCCAAGGGGACACCCTTGCAAGCGCAGGAAGAAAATCTCCACCGAGGTTAACCACCAACTGTGATGGTTTGCCCGTTCCAGAGGAGAGCAGTCCGAAGAGGAAATTAACCTTTATGGAAACCCTGAACCTGACCGTTTCCCCGATTAAAAAGCACCACAACTCTGAACGAGTCGACGAGGCAGCAGTTTCCGAGCAGCCACTTCACTCTGAGGACACCCTAGTGAGCAATTCAACAACAGAAAGAAGTTTGTTCGACATAGGAGAAGAGTTCTGCGTCATCGATGAGATCAAGGATGACACCCTGGTGCTCTCGGGAAATCCAGCCACACAACCCTGTGATGAAGAACCATCAGCAAGCCTGGAGGTCAAGGAACCTGAGTTACCCCAAAGGATTGATGAGAACCTGAGTGAAACTCCATCTGGGAAGGCGAGTGTTACAGACTCAGAAATGCAAGAAGATGAATCCGTTACCAAAGGAGATGCTGCAGATGTGTGTTCTACCAACGATTCTCAGAAATTTGTAGCGGCCGATTCTGAAGTTTCTTTACTCTTTGAAAGTGCTAAACCGGTTGCCAGTCCCGCTGTTCCTTTAACTGATGATTCTCAGGCTTCTGCAAAGAAGGATAAGGAGATCAGAAGAATCGATGGTGAGGATCCTAGCAAAGATGGCCAAACAAATAATAAACCAGAAGCATCAATTCAAAATGAGGAATCTCAGCAGGAAGTCAACACCTCAGTCATGGAAACTACTCCAGCCATTATGTGTTCAAATATGGACTCTGCTGTGTCCCTGGAAGTTGTGTCTAGTACTGTTACTGTGGAAAACAACCAAGAAACCATTACTAGTTCAGACACTGAGATCACACAGAGCCTTGAGAACCTGGATCCTTGCCCAGGCCCACTAGTAGAGCCAAGCGCTGAGACGATTAACGTCAACACGACAGCCCAAGAGGAGATAGTACCATCTGAACAAGCAAGCTCATCTGAGCCTGATTCCACAGAGAACAAGATGGAGGTCATGTCCAGGCCTCCCCAGTCTGTAGCAGTTCCTCATGATGAAGATTCCATGATGCTCACCCTGAGCAACATTAAAGTAATTCCAGAAGCAATCAGTCCTCTTACAAGTCCCGTACGCCAGGTAAAGAAATCCCAGCAGCAGCGCTTGGGAAAGGAGACGCATATCAAAAGTCTCAGCAAAGGTCAGTGTTTTCTGTGTTTTATTGTTATGGAATGTCCAATATGGTCTAGTAGGTTTTTGTGCAGGACAGTACAAGAAGTTATTTATCTTTTTTAAGAGAATTTAAAAAGAGCTAAGGTTAAAAAAAAAAAGAAAGTATTTATGTATGTATATGGACAAAAGTATTTGGCCAAACCTGCAACGACGTACTGACAACTGCTTCTGCTCTTCATTCTTGGAAGGTTGTCCACAAGATTTTGTAGTGTTTCTGTGGGAATTCGTGCCCATTCATTCTGTTGAGCATGAGGTCAGACACTGATGTTGGTTGAGACGGCCTGGGTTGCAATGTTCCCTCCGCTCCTTATAGTCCTTGGTTTGTGCACTGGGGCACAGTCATGTTGAAATGGAAAAGGACCTTCCCCAAACTGTTGCAACAAAGTTGGAAGCATAGCTTTGTTAAAGATATCTCGGTATGCTGAAGCGTTAAGATTACCCTTCACTGGAGATTAGGGGCCTGATTGATTGAAACTCCTCAATTCATTAATTAACAGGTTTGGCCCGAATACATTTGTTCATGTAGTTTACATGTATGATGATGTGTTAAATGTAGAACTACATTTTAAAGTGATTTTCAGGTAAGCTGTTTAGACATTATGTACATAATGTTTTTTTCTTCGATTTTTCATTGTTTAAGATTTCTCTATGTCAGCCAGTGTGGCAGATAAAGATGCTGTCAAGATGGACATGAACAAAGAAAACAAGAGACCCGATTCTGTAGCCAAGCCTAGCCTGCCAAATGATCAGCAAGAGGCTCTCTCTTCTACCGCTACCGAAGAAGACTTGGAAGAAGGGGAAATTGTCAGTGAGAGCGAAGGGGAAGGGACGCTAGTCATTCAGAGTCCTCCAAACGAAGTAAGATCAGGTTTAAGGTGTAGTCCCAGATCATCAGGGTTACAGAAAAAATCACAAATGCGACCCGTTGTTCCTCCCGCCCGCAAAGAACAAGAGAAGAACAACGCTTCTAAAGGCAGTCCGTCCTCGAACAAGAGGCGCTTCAAAACCGTGACCGTTCCACCCAAGGCGAAAATTTCCACTTGTGCTGATTTTATGAAAATGTTATCATTTATACGCTCAGAGCTGAGACGGAAGTACATGAAACTTCATAAAAATGTCACCAAACCCGCTTTTTGCTGCATTATCGAAATGTCTCAGGCCTCTTTCACGGAATTTGTCGACAGCGTTAACTTTCACAAATTTTGCTGTCAAGGAAACGAAGTAAAATCTCGGCTCAACAAGATCATCTGTTCCGTAACGAGCAAGGTCTCGAACAACGGCATTGTGAACCGTATCTTTGAGCAACGAGCTGAAGATCTCAAGCAGAAGCTGTGGAACTTTGTAGACAACCAGTTTGATTTCCTGTTCAAGGAACTAAAGGCAGCCCTTAAAAGCGATCCAGGTCTTCCTAAGAACAAACCTTGTTTAGAAGGAAAGCAGTCAAATTCTAACAGTAAGGAAGCTTTGAATGCGGATTTGTGCAGGATACAACCTAAAGAGCCTTTGAGCACAACTGAAAACAGACCAGGAAAAAAAATCGAAAGCGAGGACCAAAAGGTCCAGGAGAAAATTTCTTCTTTAATTGGTGTGCCATGTAGAGGCCTTGGGAGCAGTGGTAAAAACATAAAGGCAACCATGGAAGAGGGGCCCAATGGATCAGAGCTACCCACAAATAACCAGTCTAATCAGCTACAAGAGGTTTCATCCTCAGAGAAATCTCTCCAAGAAGTTCTTGCTGTACAGGAGAACAGAACCTCCTGCTATGCCCGTCGTCTTTCTCACAGTGGATCGACACACGATCGATCAGACTTTGAAATTCTGACCGAACAGCAAGCATCAAGTTTGACCTTTAATCTGGTGTCAGATTCCCAAATGGGAGATATCTTCAGATGTCTCTTGCAAGGATCCGATCTGCTGGAGAGCGTTGATAATCACAGCTGGCCTCTCAACACTCCAAGGAAAGACTGTCAAGCCGGAACGAGTCTCATTGGCATCATGACGCCCAGCAAGATGATCACACCACAGAAGCTTCTCACGTCGTTGACATCTGTTTCACCGTACAAGTATCAAGTGCCATTGAATCCAGCTCTCCTTGATGAAAACTGCATGCTGGAAGTTCCTTCTAACCCATCTGTCCAGGCTGTGGTTACAGCAACTTCTCATCAGCCTTTTTCGATTTTGGCTGAAGATTTGGCTGTATCCCTGACCATACCCTCACCTTTGAAGTCCGATGGCCACTTGAGCTTTCTGCACCCAGCTAACGACCAGCAGCTGTGCACGCCAACCACCATCATTAGCGCCCATTACAGCGAAGATGCACTCCTTGATGGGGAAGATGCCACAGAGCAAGATATTCACCTGTCTCTCGAAACGGACAACTCCAGCAGTCCGTCGACTGCCAGCGGAAATTGGGGGGCGCCGGATCCTGCCGTGTTTCAGTTCAAGCCAAACTTGCCTATGCAGGCAGAGGTGATGGAGAAGTCCAACGATCACTTTATAGTTCGGATCAGACATACGTCTCTAGGCACAGAAGAGGAGCCCCAACAGGAGCGGAAAGAAACACCGCCAGCTGCAGATGTTTTGTCCTCACTTCAAAGTGAGGCCAGGCAAACCATAGCAGGTCAGCTTCAGGTCATCTCAAATGAAAGAAGCGAAGTTGAAATACCAAGTATGAACACCTCAAAAGATGCCGCCGCATTGCCTCAAACCACAGAGAACCCGATCGAGCAAGTTGGTGATGAAGATACTCATGATACTGCCACAGGAGTTACTGCTGCCGCAGACTCTGAGCATGGGCCAAAGAACTCGTGCCACAGGGTCTCCAGGAAGCGTAAGAAGCATCATTCGGCACCAAAAGCGAAGCGTTCTAGAAGGGAGAAATCTCAAGACAAGCCAGAAAAACAAAAGCACAAAAAGAGATCGAAATCATCTAAGGATAAAAATGAGAAGACTCCTGTGAAGAAGATCAAGACACCGTCTCCTCAGCTGTCTCCTAACAGTCTCTCTGCTAAGAACGTAATCAGGAAAAAAGGAGAAGTAGTGGTGACCTGGACCAGGTCAGTATATATTAGGCTTTTCTGCTATAAATCAAAATTGTGTACACAGATGGTCATTGCGAAGAATTAATATACTGTTTTTTGTTTTGTTTTTGTTTTTCTTATCTCAAGGGAGGAAGACCGAGATATTCTTGTTGCGCTCAAAACGAAAGGAGCTTCCTCAAAAACATTTGCCACTCTGTCATCCAAGTTGAGAAAATCACAAGCGCAGGTATTTTTGGTGTTTACATGGTATTTCTGATTAAATAACTATAATCTGAGGTAAAGGCCAAGGCTTTACTTAACATTGTTTCTTTTCTGTTACAGGTTGAAGAGCGGTTCACCCAGCTCATGAAACTCTTTAAGAAGAAAGAGAAAATGGAGACCTGAGAGCCAGGCGAGCCCATTGTCTAACCGTTCTTAATCTTGTTTGTGCAAGAGGGCACGTACCACAAGCAAAGAAACCAGCATAATGTTCTTGTCACCGGATTTTGACAAGCTGGAGAAATTTTTTTCCTTTATTTCAGTGTTATTTTACACTGTATTATTATTTTGTGGACAAAAAAACTGCAAGATAGAAGATCTGCAGTACCATGGTTTGAGAGGGACTCTTCTATTTTGGCACCTCAGTTTAGTTTATAGGTCATTATGTTAGATTCTAAGCATCAGCCAAAATTTGGAGATGTTTACAGTGTCCTGTCTATTCCTACAGTCAGTTCTCTTTAAATGAAGGTGAAAGATCAGTTGTTACAAATGAATGACAGCCCGAAAAAATGGTTTTTGAACAGATCCTGAGGTGATTTAATGGCTTTCCGTTAAAGACGCTGGAGTCATTTTAGCCTAGTATCTACCTCTAAGAGACCGGAATAAGCAGCTTGAACGAGAAGGAAAAAAGTGAGAGGACATAAAGCCTGACAGTTCTTTAATTACCCAGAAAATGTCAAATGTCTCCAAACAGACATTCTTTCCCCTTGTTTGCATATCTTCCAAAAATCTTAGCAATTCAGATGAAACCCATCTTGAAGCAGAGGAAACTGATATCTCAAAGCCTCCAAGTAAACATGTGTTCAGTTATTCATGACATTTCATAATAGTCCCTATAAAAGTGATATTTGAAATTTTTGTTTGTTTTAAATCCTGAGTTCTGACTTATTTTCTTTCTTCTCAGATTATTTCTTGGTCTGCAGGTTTGTCTTGTATATATGAAAAATAGGAAAGTTGTTGGAAGGCTTTTATCACTCAATAAGTGTATACCTTTTTTTTCTCGTTCTAAATGCACCTCTTGTTTTGAATTAATATTCTGTAAATATTGTAAAATGCAGGAAAGTTTTTCACTTTTTAAAATAAAGTTAATTTATTTCAAGTGTTTGCTGCATTATTTTGAAAGCTTTTATTAATTCTGTGGCAGTCAGCTACTTGCTGTCAATTTCAAAAAGATTGTTAAAGTATGGTGTTCATGAAATATTGAAAACTAATGTTTTAAGTCACTGTCTAAGTCACCTCAGAATACATCTTGGCTCCAATATAAATGTCAGGTTAGAAGATTGTTTGAACCTTGTGTGGTTATGTTAAGCATCATTCGTTTAATTTTGTGGATCTGATTATATAGAGTTGTGAAATTTGTAGTTTGGTTAATTTTAGATATATAAACTTACATTATTGAGCAGTCCATAGCTGGTTCAGGAAAAACACTGGGGGGGGGGCCTGGAAGACCGGTTTCCTCTAGGGGTTTACTCTTAAAGATCCTTGTTTAATTGCATTTTATATACTTCATACATTCAATAAAGAAGATTATCACAGTGCATGGTATTGGGACTAGTAAGTACCCCTCCCTTCATGTTGTCGATGACCGAGTTGTGCCAGCTATTTCCCTGCGGGCGTTGTCCAGCAATCCACAGATCAATAGAAACCTTGTATTAATTCACTGGGTGCAATAGGTCTGGGAATCATTTACTGAAGCGATGCCCAGAGAGAGGAGCTCGCCTGCTTTACAAAAGAAGGGAAAAATGCAAAGTTAGCTTTGTTTTCTTCAGAATAACGAATCAGTGCTGAGACTTCTTTAAGACAATCCCCATGGCGTAAGTTTTTCTGTCCTGTTCATTTTTATAAAAAAGATTTCTAAAGGTTGCTTTGGGGTGTTATTAGTTCTAGGAGCATTTAACCCAAAAAAAGAAATTTGGGGTATTACATAGAAACTTTGTAAGGGTTTCTCCCAGATTGTATATTAAGTGTGTGTTTTGCGCTCTTATACAATTCTAGGCAATGTTAAACCAAATATGGGTGATTGGAACCTTTTGGGAAGCATCTTGGAAGAAGTTCATGTCCATTCCACCATAGTGGGCAAAATCTGGCTGACCATCCTCTTTATCTTTCGCATGCTGGTGCTTGGAGTTGCTGCTGAGGATGTCTGGGACGATGAGCAAAGTGAGTTTGTGTGTAACACGGAGCAGCCCGGGTGCAAGAATGTTTGCTACGACCAAGCTTTTCCCATCTCCCTCATCAGGTACTGGGTCTTGCAGATCATCTTTGTATCCTCACCTTCTCTGGTCTACATGGGCCATGCGCTTTACCGGCTGCGTGCTTTGGAGAAGGAGAGACACAAGAAGAAAGCCCAGCTCAAGGTTGAGCTGGAGGGGATGGAGGGCATCTTGGATGAACACAAAAGGATTGAGAAGGAATTAAGGAAACTGGAAGAACAAAAGCGAGTCAGGAAGGCCCCTCTGAGAGGTTCCCTACTGCGTACGTACATATTCCATATATTAACCAGGTCAGTGTTGGAAGTGGGTTTTATCCTGGGTCAGTATGCCCTTTACGGTATTGGACTGACCCCACTGTACAAGTGTGAGAAAGAACCCTGCCCGAACATTGTGGACTGTTTTGTGTCCAGGCCAACAGAGAAGAATATTTTCATGATCTTTATGCTAGGCATTGCTGGGGTTTCCCTTTTCCTAAACATCATGGAAATCTTTCACCTGGGAGTGAAAAAGATCAAGCAGAGCATATATGGCAATCTGCATGGTGGAGATGAAGAAAGTCTTTGCAGGTCAAAGAAAAACTCTGTGGTGCAGCAGTCGTGTGTCCTTACAGACTGCCTGCCACAGAAACTTGCACATATTACCCAAACATCGTACACCATAGTGACTGATGGACAGATGGAAGCTTTGCCATTCCACATGCCCACTAGCAATCCTCTGCCCTCTTCAAATGCACCAACCAGTGATGCTCCTGTATCTGAGCAGCCAAAGCAGACGCGTATCCCGAGTCAGCTTGAGATCCAGTCCATCCGTCATCTAGGGGCCACAGAGCGGCTTTCCACTGTGGACAATCGCGGCCACACTTCTAGCAGTGAAGATTCTGGACCCAAGTTATCCTGCCCTCTGAAGGGGGCCGGTCAGCTACCTCGAGCATCCCTCAGAGCCAGCAACATTGAGATCCCAGCATCAATTCAGAATTTTGCACGCAAGCAAAGTCGGGTGAGTGTTTGCAAGGACCTGAGTGAGGACAGTGATTCAGCAGAACATCACTCCACTGGTAGGAAATCTAGCTTCATGTCAAGAGGGCTTTCTGAGAGCAGGCTGGCCATTCCACTGGAGAGCCCTATGTCCAAAAGTGGCTCAGAGTCAGGAACCCAACAACTGACTCAGAGTGAAAGCCCTGCCACGACCCCACCACCTGCCAGTGGGCGCCGCATGTCAATGGTAAGAACCTACTTTTTGATGATGAATAGAAGGTATATCTTGGAGTAATAAGAGTACATCAGCGAGTTAAGTAAGGAATAAAACACAACAGGGGCATACTGTTATTGAAAATCAATCAACATTTTTATTTAATGTGGCTTGATATCGAGTTACAGTTAACACCTGAAGCTGATTATTGTCCTATAACTGCATATACAGAGTGACTTTTTTAGCTATTACATTTTTTTTTCAGTTAGCAAAGAACGAGTATGTACTGTATACTTCTCACAACTACTACCATTGTTGTTGGTGCAGAAAATGAATCAGCACCTGATGAACAATCAATTGCTTCAGCCAAAGACCCCTTGTTAATCTAACAAAACTTCTATTAGTTCTTAAAGTGTAATTCTAAATTAAATTAAATTACTGTAGTGCTTTAATGTCATTGATTTGTAACTGACAGGCTACCTGTTCAAATGGGGCAGGGGTGGCTCTGTGGTTGTTGGACTGCTGACAAGGAGGTCCCTGGTGCCAGGTTGCCACTGTTGAACCCTTAAGCAAGGTCCTTCACCCCCCAAGTGCTTAAACACAATTGGCTGTCAAGCTAGCAACCCAAACCTGTAAATAACTGATACAGAAACAACAGACATATAGCCCTCGTCTGATATGCTATGCTGCATGTAGATGGAACCACACCACCTGTTCAAATATTTAATTGTTCGCATCATATTACTGTTAAAACAGTTAAAAAAAAAAAAAAGATATGAGCATGGTGGCACGGTGGTGTAGTGGTTAGCACTGTCGCCTTGCACCGCCAGGGTCCGGGTTCGATCCCCGGCCAGGCTCGATTCCCGTCTCTGTGTGCATGGAGTTTGCATGTTCTCCCCGTGCTTGGTGGGTTTCCTCCGGGTACTCCGGTTTCCTCCCACAGTTCAAAGACATGTAGGTTAGGCTAATTGGTGTTCCCAAATTGTCCGTAGTTGTGAATGAGTGAGCGTATATGTGTGTCTGTGCCCTGCGATGGATTGGCACCCTGTCCAGGGTGTACCCTGCCATGTGCCCTAAGTCTCCTGGGATAGGCTCCAGGTCCCTCGTGACCCTGAATACAGGATTAAGCGGTATAGATGATGAGTGAGTGAGTGAGATATGAGCATGTTTGAAGTAGGAATACTAGCTCATACACAACACATCATATGAACCAGTACATGTGGTGTATTTCCATATCATGCCGATCAGCCATAACATTAAACCACTTTCACCTGAAATTGTGTACTGTCAAACAGGCGAGTCGCAATGTGCGGCCTTTGTGGTCTTTTAGTCCAACACGTGATGCTTGATTGGATTGAGATCTGGCGAATTAGGAGGCAGAGTCAATGTCTTGAACTATTTGTCATGTTCCTCAAACATTGAAAGACCACTGCCATTAGGGAATGCTGTTTCCATGAAGGGTTATACTTTTCAGCAACTGTGTTTAAGCAGGTGCTACAGTAACATCAGCAGAACATGACCCAAAGCATCACACAGCCTTGGCTGGCTTACCTTCCTCCTATAGTGGATACTGGTGCCAGGTAAAGGATGCACACACACTCAGCCATCCACATAATGTAAAAAAAAAAAAAAAAAAAAAAGTTTCATCGGATGAGGCTACTTTTTTCAAATTCTATGCGGTCCAGATCTGCTGTTGACGCTCCCATTCTTGGTGCCTTTGGCGGTGAACAAGGGTCAACATGCGTACTCTGACCGATCTCCATGCCACGCAGCTCCATACACAACAACTTGTGATGCACTGTGTGTTCTGACACCTTCCTATTGGAACCAGCATGAACCTTTTCAGAAATTTGAGCATTACCGTAGCTCTTCTGTGAGATCAGACCAGACAAGCATCAGTGAGCATTGGCAGCCCATGACCCATTGTCTTTCCGTGTACTACTTTAGGTATACAGTATATTAACCACTGCATACTGATAACATAGCACAGAATCTTGTGGTTTTAATATTGTGGCTGATCTGTGTATCATAATAACAATAATAATAGTAATAATCATAAATTTTCACATTTTTTCGCTTTCAGGGCATGATCCTGGAGTTGTCTTCGATCATGAAAAAGTGAACCGTCAGCTTTTCAGAAGATTTTGAGTCACCACTTTGGCTTTGCTGCTCACATGCTACACCACTACTGAAATATTATATGCAGTATACAGGTTTATGTTCTGTGTAAACAGTTTGCCCAATTGCATAGAGCTTCCCTAATCAAAATATTCTTATACATACAGATGAACTTTATTTCTAGCTTTGACACAAACTAATTGAACATAATTGAACTCTTGAAACTTGAGCCTATTGGCACAGTGAATTCACGCTTTAAGACCACAACTGTACGCGTTAACCAAGGCCCTAACGTCCTTTATTTTGACTGACTTAAATAAATAATCAATAATTCCATGTACATCTTGGTGGTGGACAGTATTAATCTGAGTTCGTTTAAATGGTGTGTTTTCTCTTTTAAAGCCTTTTTAAACCTTTATTTTTATTACCTCGAGCAACTTTACAATCTAAACTTTGTTCATTGTGCTTTATCATCTTTGCATTTTACACTTATTATTTTAAATGTTGGCAGTGACATCTCTCTCTCTCTCTCTGATCATAACACACTGGTCAGGTTTTAAACTGTCCAATACTAACTCCCATTCTAAAATGGCATTTAACACCAATGAGTGCACTTAGCATTGTATAAAACATCAGACTGCAAGTTGTTGACCTGTTGTAAGGTTTTTGGGACAACCATGTAACATTCTGAATTAGCTCCAGTCATCAATAACTGCCGTCCGAACAGCAGTGTTGATTGATATTGGGCATCATGAACATATGAGAGGCGTTCAAGTCGAACCAGGAGTTTGGATCCCGCACAATAACAGAATAGATTTATAAGATTACAAACTCCCTTTATGTCTCTATAATCCACTGCTACACTGATGGAGTGCTTCGATGCCATCAAGGTAGAACATCCTCTGTACACCAGAGCCATGATCAGACTACCTGCTTCACGTCTGAAACTCTGGCCTATTTAATGTCCCAGACATGTGGAAACGGCTTGGAGCGAAGTCAGGACTGTAGCAATGGTGGATGTAGCAATAACTCACAGCCGAGTTCCTGTAATGTGCAAGTGGTGGCCCCTGTGGAAGTTGTTGCTATACAAACAGTAACATATCAGATAAGGTAACTAATGTAAAGAAGTTTAATCAACACCATCTGACCAGTCAGAATTATAATTGGTAATGTGGTAAACGTAATTCTTATGTCAGGATGGTGGGTTTTTATTCACCTGTAATAGCTATGTTTAATATTCAAACTTTCAAAATATACCATTGACCACCAGTAACCTGATTAAATGAAGTTTCCTGTTTTTTAGGCAGATCCTACATTATTTATGTCTGCCACATTACATAATATGTGTTTTAATGCTTGAGATATACACTGATCAGCCATAATGTTATGACTACCGTCAGGTGAACTGAACACCATGGATTAACATTTATACACCAGCAAACTGGTGACGGGATCATGGGCACCTAAGGCTCACCCACGCTCATGGTAACCAAAGGCCTGTTCAGTCCGATCCCACAGAAGATCCAATGCAGCACAAATTGGTGAAAAAAGTCAATGTTCCATGCGTGGCCAGCTCTAATGCATTGGCTGTTATGCTGCCTTTCCATTTTGACCAATGCACCACAGCTGGTCACATACGGATCAGCAGCGTTGGGCTTTTCAAACTCCCCAGATCCCAATCGGATCAAGCACCAATTGGAAGCGCCAGGCGAATAAGTCCCAACCCACAGTTCTCAAGGATCCAAGGATCTGCTGCCAACGACATGGTGCAAAACACCAGAGAACATCCCGCGAGTCCTTGCAGAGCCACACCCCATGGGGAACAAGGGGAAGAACCCAAATGGTTTTAAGGTCATGGCTGATCGGTGTACAGATACATACCGCAGCATCCTCTATACACCGTACTGTATAAATGAAGTGTATTTTGCTGTCTATGTTTTATATGGATATGAAAAGGGAAAGACAGAAACATGATAAGTTTCTTTATTTCATAAACAGAAATGGTGTCTTGACAAAAAATCTTGTCATTTTATATAACACTAGCAATTGAAATGCATGAAAATGAGTTCTGCACAATACCGTATTTACAATGGTTACGTCATTAAAATTCATTAGGTTCATGTAGCATTTAGAAATGGAAAAAAAAAGGTAAAAACTCTATAACAGCTATTCCCAAATTCGACAATATTAACACAAAACAGTCAACTAGAAAAAACGGGAGATAGAGAGCAAGCAAGGGATGGGGGCAAAAACAAAGAAGAAAAGAAGAACAAACAAAACTACAAGCCGAAGAGCTATTACGTTAGGAAAAAAAAAAAAGATGCACCGAAATCTACTAATACAATAATCTGTGTAAAAAGCATGTAGAAAAACACCTGATGTGGTTTGCTGATACAGTCGTTGACCAGTTATGAGAGGTATGAAGGATTTCACAGGTAGATAAGAGTGAGAGAGAGAGAGTCCGCTCTGCTAGTCGAGAGATGGGGGGGGCCCGGAGACCCCTGCATACACACGTTTTCACGTCAAAAGGTGAACTATGGCCTCTGCAAGTTCTAAGGCAAAAAAGTCGGAGGTGCACTTCTATTCGTCTTACTTTGAAACATCCCAGTCGGGTGAGAAAAAAAAGGAAAAAAAAAAAAAAAAAAACCTCGAAGAAGTACGCATAGTTATATCAAAGGACATTTGTTTTTCTTTTGGTTAAAAAACATACAAAAATGATTAAAAAAAAAACGAAAAACAAATACTAAAACCTAGCTATCCAATCGGAACAACTCACAATAACTATATACATGGCAAGTTTGATTTGACTCGTAAAAAAACGTGTCACCTTGTCTTTGTAAACATTTTTGCTGTTTCTACTTTTCCTCGAATGAGCTCAGCCTCGTTCACGTATAAACGATCACGTATAAAGTCGAGCGGATTGCGGATAAAAAGGCAAACGTTCTTTTTTTTTTTTCCCTTCCTTCCTTCTTTCGTTTTCGCTGATGAGGAAAGCTTTGGAGAGCCAGTGTCAATGTTTCAAAGAAGCAGCACAGAACAAACCAAAAATGAACCCTAGCAACATTCAAACAAAAGCTTAGCTTGTACTTCCTTTATAGCTTTTATATACTAATGCAAAAAACAAACAAACATTGCATTGCCATAGTTTATTAACTGCAGATTAAAAGCTTAGTAGACAATTTTTAAAGTTCAACAATGGAACTTTTTTTTTTTTTTGAGAATCTGCAGCCCTCAATTTTTTATTCAAAAATTTGTGCAAATCAATTTTTGATTTGTCAATTATTAGCTTACAAACTTTTTTTAAGAGAAAAAAAATCCCAACAACATCAACAACAACAGATTTACGACCCATTAGCTTTTTCATCAGAAGACAAGCATGAAATTACCTTTTATTGGAAAAAAAGCGAGTGTAGAGATAAAAAACAAAAAGTCATTGGCACGCACCCTGAGACAAGATACAAGAGCAAAATGTGTCACTGTTTAGCAGATCCAGCCTTGATGAGACACACCAAAGCTGGTCGACGTGCATGTGAAAGACAACAGAGATGAAACCCGATGAGCTTATTGGATTTGAGGTTGCTGATGTGTAAAAAAAAAAAAAAAAAAAACAGGCTTGTGAAGACACCATGCTGCCAGACATGTTTGAAAAGCAGAGACAAATCCGTTAAGCCTGTACAGACGCGGTTATGGTTGAGGCGTGGAAGCTCCGGTGCCTGTGTCAGAATGCCGATCCCTCAGATCGGAGTGACCCTCGGCTCTTAAGGCAAAGCGAAATTCGTTTATACGCAATCCAGAAATATGCTACGCATTCAAGTGCTGCCCAAGAGACCTACGAGATACACAGTTCCTGCGTTGCAATACTGTTTTTAAACACGCCGCCGCGCATAGGAATGCGCGAGGCGTCAGGATGAGGGAACAGTTTCTAACTATAGTACAAGTTAATAAAGAAAAAAAGCAGAGATTTCAAACAAAGATTTAGTCCTGGACATTTGAAAGTCTGAACGTTTGAAAGTTTGAACAGCACACCTGAGTTACTTCTTCAGCTAATCACGTGCGTGTGTCAGAGCACACAAACACACGAAAACCTTCAGTACTGGCCACGAAAGCCTGGAATCCCAATTTGAGTTTGTCGTCCAAAAATTCGAAATCTCACTCGTTCAGGTTAGAATTGTAGGAAATTCTTCAATAGGTTAATGAATAAACGTTGTAAACATGTCACACACAGGTGTCAAACACTGCTAGCATGAAAATCCTAGCCACGCTAACCGATCAATTTTAAAAGTCGAAACAAAACATGACCTGCCTGTGAACTGAGGTTTTTTCCCAGGCCAATTCTGATTCATGTTCAACTCTAAACGTTGACACCTTTATGCTAATGAGCTTCAAGCGTTATATGTGATATACTGCATAATATATTTTTTTTCTCGTCCCACAAAGCAGAGCTCTACCAAGACGACCTGGACGTGTTCAAAACAGCATTGTAATGCAGGCAATGCAATAACTCTAGGTCAATTTTTTTTCTCAACTTTTTCTTATTTGTGGTATTTCACAAATGATTTTTTCACTTTAAACTTTGCTTCTGTGACCTGGCCAATGAAATTTCCAAATGATCCATTTCTGAGAACATTCCAGAATTTTCATGAAGAATTTTCTAGAACTTTCCATATTAACATACTGTATATCCAGGAGCTCGCTGCTCAGCGTTTAATAGCGATGTAAGTCTTTAGTGAACAAATAGACCTTTCACTTCTGTTAAGAAACGCATTAATGTAGTGAAGCAGAAAGTACAGATATTTGCTGTAGGACGTAGGAGAATAAAAGTCGAACATGGTATCTAATAAAACTACTCAAGTAAATTGCATATACAAATATAAGTACAGTAACGAAGCGACAAAGTAAACGTACTTGGTTACTTCCCACATCTGCGTACATGGTAGAATGCATCTGGAAATCTTGATGCTTACAGCTTCAAGATATGTTGAACTTTTCCTCCACTACATTCTACAGAAAATATCTGTACTTTCCGCTTCACTACATTAACGCGTTACATAACAACAGCGGTCTGTAGCATTTGAAGTGGGTCTGTAGCATATTGCATATTGAAAATTTCTTCTAGTTCTACTTAGACTTCTACTTTTACTTGAGTATACTTTCGCGAAAGGGAAATAGATTTAAAATATTTTGCCGTAGTGGATATTTTGGGCTGATAAACAAGAAATCGACATTAGAGTCGCAAATCTTGAAAAACTACTCACTTCTAAACATTTCTTAATTTTTTAAACATTTAAAACGTGTAATTCAGATCAAATAAAAATGTGCAAGTTTGAAAGTATTTACGCGGAGAAAAAAAAAAAAAAGAAAGAAAGAAATTCAATAAAATTTTCATTATCCAGGTCACAAAAGCAAAGTTTGAAGGGAATAATGGTATAATAATCTTCTATACCTTTACAGCAGAAGTCAATAAGAAATACCACCTACAATCCAGGAGCAACACAACAATTTGTGTTATAAAATGTAATTCCAATTCACTCGGGAAACGTTTTGTATTTTTCCGGAAAACAACAAAGTCGACATAATGACACAATGTGCTTATCTAGTGGAGCGTCATGCTTTCCACGCGCACTCTACCGATTCGACGACAAGTAGCGTGACGGACGAGGCTCGTTTATAGGGAAGGATTTGCATAAGTGCGCACAAACGTCCATTCTGACCTCTTTATTTCTTTTTCTTGTAAGTTTAGTTCTTTAGTTATGTACCTGATTAGAATTTCGAAATACTGTCAACAATTGAGAGAAAGAGGGCGCGAGGGAGCAAAGCTAAAAAGTTTTTGTACACAAGAAGAAAATAAGTAAAAAAAAAAAAAGCAAGAGCACAAACTAGCAATCACGACAAGTCTCTAAGATCTAAACTGCTACAACAGAGCACTCCATTCAGTATTAATGTGTGTGTGTGTGTGTGTGTGTGTGTGTGTGTGTGTGTGTGTGTGTGTGAGTGTGTGTGTACGTGTATCAGGGGAAAAATATTACCAAAAATCTTTTTCAACACACAAAAATCAGAGAGTTATTATCATTATTAAATATACAAGAAAAAAAAAAATCCATGGAAACTTACGTAACAGCGTACGTTTTTGGAAACTTATATTGTCCAAATCATCATGAGAAGGTGCTGGAATTCCAGATTCCAGCCAAATATGAGAAAATTATTATTATTATTATTATTATTATTATTATTAATAATAATAATAATGTTTTATGATGTAAAAGTCAAGCAATGAAAAGGTGATGAAAAATAATTGCATTCCTTCAGGATTTAGGTTTTTGAAACACCCCGATGATTAGACAAACTAGAAAATATACAGGCAGCATGCAAATCCTAGCACGGATATGAATCTCTAACAAATATACACTCAGGGCAAATATAGACTGATTTTAAAGGGATACGAAATGCCAGCAAATGTGAAAAAAAGAATTATACTATTTCTTTCTTTTCATGATTTGAATCAGGGCTCAAATTTAGCTTATTAGACTCAGAAATGATCAGTAACATGAATTAGACACTCTCTTGTCTTGTAGTGTTTAGGGTTTTTTTTTCCTTCCAATTTTGAGTTCCTGGATATGGACTTAGTTTTTTATTAAGGATGAGGATGAGGAGCACTTTTAAGTGCGTACGATAAGTGCTTCAATTTCAGACTTTTAGGGTACTGAAAGTGAAATCTACCCTTGAGGAAGTGCTAAATGGTCGAAGAGTGCACCAAGAACAACAACAACAACAACAACAACAACAACAACAACAACAACAACAAACTAACAGGAACCCATGATCAAGTGGATGTAGAGCACACAGTACAGTAGAGAAAAGTCCAGTCAATCAGAGTCCACTGTTGAATCAAAACGTGGACTTCTTAATAATGATTTCACTGACGTCGGGAAAATAACAACTGTGGTGAGCTTTAAACTTCGAAATGAAAGGCTTTGAGCAACTTGATCATGCTTTACGTCAAATATATTCATAGCAGCTGTAAGTCAGAGCCAATCTTGGTAGCTCATTCCATCGGAATCACTACTGACGTTCAGTATTCGCTAGTATTAGTATTAGTATTAGCACTTAACCGGGGTGATTAAACACTTTGTGTTGGCATGACTGTGCCGTTAGGCTTGGAATACATTGTTGTTGTTGTGGTTTTACCTAGCAAATGAATAAACTCCAGCCAATTTGTTTCAGAAGGTTCTAATTATTTGTCTTCATCGAGCAAAGAAAACAACTAGGGAGATCCTGAAATCTCTGGGTTTGGGTTAAGCATTATTAAAACCTAGAAGGACAGCGCTGAGCCGTCAACTTCACGATCAGAGATCACTTAAACAACTGGTGAAGTTGCATTGTTAAACAATTGATAGTAAAAAACAGAGCTACAGTATGTTAAATAGTGAGCAAGAGTAAGAGCATTTCCATACACAACGGGACTAAACGGCTGCGCGGCCATAGGACAATCATTTGTTCGTGATCTCAGGAACGCTGAGAGCGAAGACGGGATCCAACCCAGGATGGGAAGACGGCCAATCATACAGGTGGATGAGTATTTTCTAACACTTCACTATTTAAATTTCACGAGTACAGTTTTAAACAAAAGGTAAATAGATTTGCATGTTTTGTGTTAGCAGTGGACTCTGGCGTTTTGGACTCAACCACATAGACTCTTTTTCATTTAGCACCTTGAAACGTCCTTCTAAAGGTTCTCTGACGAGCATATCAGAAACTTTTTAAGAAGCTCCTGACTACCATTCGAAGAAACCCAGAGGAGCTTTTTCATTTGAAGCAAACCTACGCTGCACACCAGCTTGATCATGGGACGGAGAGAGAGAGAGAGAGAGAGAGAGAGTGTAAGTGTAAGTGCCGAAAGCAAACTCAAGGGGGCAGAAGTGACTGTTTAGCAGAGCTCGTGCACCATTTCCTGTTCCTGAAGGAACTCTTAATACATCGACCAAAGTTTTGAAAAAGTAAAAAAAAAAAAAAAAACACTGATTTTGTTTTTTGAAAACACAAAGAAGCTGCTTTGGGATCTTCGTCACCATGCACTCTCACACACATGCAGCGTCTTAAATACTGATAACAAAAACAAAAAGAAAGAAAGAAAGAAAGTTCATTAGCGGAGATGCGGCTCTTTTCACATTTCATCGGGGCAAATCTGCAGAAGTCCAAATGCCGTGCTATGCAAAGGGGCTCGAAGTGTGTGAGTGAGAGAGAGTGTGGTGTGTTTGTGTGTGCATGTGTGTGTGTGTAAGAGTAAAGCTGTTTTCCTGAGTTTTTAGCACACCCACTGTCGCAGGAAACAGCAAAGGAATTTTTTTTTTTGCGCTTTTGCACCAAAATGCGAAAGCTGTGACAAAAAAAAAAAAAAAGAGAAAGGAAAAGAATTGAAAAAAGAGCACACCTAAAGCACTATCTGTACAGGGTCACTGATACACTCGCCATGCTCCGGACTATATACAATACTCGTTCTGCGCAGCAAGCACTTTTATACGTAACCATCAAAAACGATTCTCAAAAACACAAGAGTATTGCTGATGACAAAATGTTTTTTTTTAAATCTAAATCCGATCATTTCTTGTCTTGTTCTTCGTCCTCCTCTGTTTCAGTGCTGTCAAAGGCAATAGAGGAATGTTTTTTTTTTTCCATTTCTATTCCGGACAGGACCGACTGTACAAATTAAGTGTTGTGGAGACACTACTAATGTGTAACACAGAAGACGTTGTTTTTTGTTTTGTTGTTTTTTTTTGCATATGAACAATTACAGTCTAGCTGTTGTAAAAAAAAAATCTGTCATGTACATAAACTGTATCCTTTTCATGAATTACTATAAGCGAACATTCTGAATATTTCCTGAGTTTCCTGAATTTGCCGTGGCGTTGAAAGAAATAGAAAGAGTTAGCCACTGAGAGAGAGAGAGAGAGAGAAAACGGACAGAGAGACAAACAGAGAGAGAAATCACTGGTGTTAAATACAGTGGCCGAGACGTGAAAACCAAAATAACAAAACCGAAAACAAAATAACAAATATATATATATAAAAAAATAATAATGAGTTCAAAAATAAAAAAATAACAAAAGTGAAAACAAAATATCGAATTCAAAAATAAAATAAAACTGAAAACAAAATAACAAATAATAAAAGAAAACAAAATAACAAGTTCAAAAACAAAATAACAAAACCGAAAATAAAATATCGAATTCAAAAATAAAATAACAAAAATGAAAACAAAATATCGAATTAAAAAATAAAATTAAAAAACTGAAAACAAAATAACAAATTCAAAAATAAAATAAAACTGAAAACAATAACAAAACAGAAAACAAAATAACATTTTTTTAAAAACAAAATAACAAGTTCAAAAACAAAATAACAAATTCAAAAAGAAAAAAAAATACATCATTCACAAACCACATCTACCTTTTTCAGTTTGCTGATACTTACCATTGACTGGACGAGACATCCGTCACTCAAACTGTACAGGAAGTTAAAATACAGGTCATTTAAATGCCGTGAGGCTGCAGAACTTCTTGTATATCTTGAGTGACAGATGTCTCTTCTAATCAGTGATAGAAATGTCATTCGCAAACTCATTTGTTCTCAGATTTTTCATTTGGTTTTCGGTTTAGTTATTTTGTGTTGCGCTTCTCGGCCACCGTATAAATCAGTCTCACAGTGGTGAAGGTTTTACACTGTAACACTGTAGGTGCTCATTTAACACTGCTGATCTTACTGAAGAGAAATAAAGGATAGACGGAGAGAGAGAGAGAGAGAGAGAAGAGGGATATCGAGCTGCTGCTAGGTCCGTAGAGGCTTGGATGTTAGATGTGGTTGGAGCCAATCCCCACCCCCTTGAACTGGACTGTGACCCGGGGAGGACAGCGTGTGGGGGACGATGGGGGGGGGGGGGGGGGGGGGGGGGGGGGGGATTATGTAATATGTGTAGCACCATTGAGAGAGGGTTTTTTTTTTTTTTTCTGTTTTTTTTTCTTCAGCTGTGGCTGAGCCCGAGAGAACCTGGAGTAACAGTATTGCTGCTGTTAAGACAACTGTAGTGTCAACCGTAAAAAAATTAAAAATAAAAAATAAAAAAAGAAACAAAATGAAAGGACATAAATATATAAAAAGCAACCAAATGAACAAACAAAAAAAAAAATAAAAAGATTCATAGAACACTGGCAGAGACCATCTTAACCACCCCTTGAAATTCCAGGGGTTTGTCAGAAGATGAATTGAAATTAAATAATAACCATTTTTAAAAAATGAATAAAAAAGGTAAAAAAAAAACAAAAAACAAACAAGAAGAAAAAAACAAAAACAAAACACTGTCACTAGGTACAGTCCTTTCTCGGCTGTTCGTCAGTGGTACATTTATCGGTCATCTCCTGACAGAAGTCTACCGTCACCGTCTGATTGGACTGTTCTAACGACCGGCCCGTGTCGAGGTAACCCGAGCCGGGCGTCGTCTCCTCCGCGTCGCCGTTCCCTATGTGACACTGGGACGATGCTGGTGTCTGGTGCGTGTCGTTTGCGGCGGGCGGGTTGAGGAATTCGGGTTCGGGCGTGCCGGCCCCGGAGCGGATGGTGAGGTCGATGCTGGCGGGCTGAGCCGGCGGGTGGGCGGGAGAGGCAGGTCGCAGGACGGGGCAGTAGTGATGGAGAGACTGGACTTGCTCTGGGCTCAGTGGGACGTCCCGGCACACCTCCTGAGACAGGCAGGAGAAATTCTCCCACAGCTCGCCCATGCACGCCTTCAGCTGATTCCTCTCGGTGAGAAGCTTCTCCTTCTCACATACCTGACCACACACACACACACACACAGATAAGTACACGACATGTGAAACATCCCACTATGATGCAACTATGACTTTTACTTAGTTTTTAAAACCACAGTTAAAGAACGCTCATGTACCAGTTTGCGTATCTCGCACTCCAGGTTGAGGATGCAGTCGAGTTTCCTCTTCCGGCAGCGCTGGGCAGCGATGCGGTTTTTGCTCCGTCGCCGCACGTCGTGAATAAACTCGAGCTGCTCTGACGTCAGCTTGTGCATCTTCACCATCATCTGGAAGTCGTTGCGTGGAAGATTTGTGATTTGATCTACGGGGAAAGGAAGCTTGATCTGCAACGAGACATGCGGTCGCTGGTTAGTCACTCTTCAGTTACGCTTATGATTTGTTGTAGCGTCACGCAAACGTGAATGATGCTGAGAATTTCTTAGTCCTGGCCTATCCAGTTATATAACTGAACATACAGTACAGTATTCCACTGTAAAGATTCGATTCATTCGGCTCAGTTTATTAATGATTCGACTCACAAAAGGTTCAACGGTTTACTTTCACTCCAGCTGGACAAAGAGTGCGATCTTCCGACCAGTGACTAAATTAGTTCCGTGAACAGATGATTAAACATCTATATAAAGACTGGAAAGGATTTGTCTGTACATTGGTCAGAACTCGCTCTTCCAATGATATCTTTACGTTTCATACATTGGACGACCGGAAACCAGTCTCAGAAATTTGTCTGTCTGTATGTCTGTCCAGCCAGATTTTGTCACAGCATCACACAAAACCGGCTGAACAGAATTTAATGAAATGTTTGCAGTACTTGGATATCTGCCTGAAGTTTAACCTGCACCATAAGTGACATCGAAATGTTGAGTAAAAGCGATGCTACAGTATGAACAGTTATGTGCCGGATTCAATAATCTACTTTAAAATAAGCTACTTGCTCAATCTAAACAAAAACCTGCATCAATAAATATTAATTAGAAAAGCTAAACTGAATATTTTTAATAGGATTAGTTTATATTTTCATTTTGGCTGAAATAAACTATTTCTACAAACTATTTAATGATCAGTGACATTAAAGAGATACTTACTCTAATTTACTATACAGCTTGCTTTTTCTCACTTGTTTTTTTTTTTATATCTAAAAATCAATTTCAAATTGAATCCATAACCTCCTTACAACCCAAATCATATTTACGCTCAAGTATGAAAAGTTTTAATCGAACAGAATCCAGTTCCAAGGACTAAAAGCTTATCCCTTGCAGATCACTTTTCCCACCACTAGATGGCAGCAGCGATCCACAAAGCTCACCTGAACTTGAATGGGTTATCACACCCAATCATCACACCTTAATCATCTAATTCTAATTCACAGGTAATGAGAGACAAAGAGAGAGAGAAAGACAGACAGAGACAGAGAGAGAGAGGTAGAAAAAGGACAGAAAAGTGAGCATCTCTCCATCTGTCAGTGTGACTGAGGCAGACAGCAGCCGGTAACAGGAAGCGGAGAGACAGCTGGCTCACTCATTTCTTCCTCCGTCTCTCATTCACGCTCCTGCTGGGTGATCACTAGCAGGGATGAGTATGCAAATCCGTACCGCTAACGAGCTGGGGCTACAGGGGCTGGCGGCGCAGTCTGTCTGACCATATGACGAACGCACACATCCGTACACACACACACACGCACACACACACACGCACACACACCGGCATCCATACCGACTCATACATAAAACGCTGGGAAATATAATAAAATCCTTATCCGAAGCATGTCGTGGTTAGCGCCGACGCCTCGCGTCTCGTCTCCAGGGTCGAGGGTTCGATTCCCGCCTCGGGGTCTGTGTGCATGGAGTTTACATGTGCATGGTGGGTTTCCTCTGCATACTCTGGTTTCCTCCCACACTCCAAAGATATGTAAGTTAGAAAGGCTAAGTGCTGTTTCCTCCAAAAAAAAAACAAAATACAGAGTGTGTGTGTCCCTGCCTTCCAGGCTTCCAGGCTCCAGGCCATCCCACAGCCCTGTACACAGGATAAAGATGAATAAATATAAGAACGTTCTGTTTCCAGCAGGTCTCACACCGGAAGACAGACAAGAAGAGAAGGAAAGGCTGAGGACAGAGCGCTAAGTTAACATCTGTATGGAGCGTGGATGAACGAGTGTTCTCCGGGACAGACTTTGAAATGTGTCCATGACTAAAAGAATTCATTGTATTTTATTTTCCAGGTATGAAAATGTATCTTACGGAACATTACTGCTACCTGTAATAACCATAATAAGCTTTAAAGCTCGGTCGCTTCTCTATGTTTAAAAAAAAATAAATTTTATAAGCCTACACCAACTCCAGCAGGAGAACCTCTCCGTAGCGAGACGTGAAGACGAATCGTTCATGCGTGTGTCAGAGGGAAGTCTGTATTTAGTTCAAGAGATGACAGAGTGAACACTAGCGGCGCTCATAAATCCAGACCTGCCGCACGTTCTCGCACACTTCCTACACCATCCTCTCAAAGGACCGCTGCTCTGGAAATGGGTCTAGACTAAAAAAAAAAAAAAAAAAAAAAAGTAGGTCTCGTTTGTTACTCCGAGCATCTTGGCCCATTTTTCTCTTACAGCTTGGACAAATGAGGGATTATGGGAATGCGATGGCGGACCAGGAAGGTCATGAGGTTTGTGAGTAACACACCTGTCGGAGGCTCGGGAGTCTCTCCAGCCTGGGATTCTGTAACAGATGAGCGGCGTTCTGCTTCTGCGCACAGGTTTCAGTATCGAGGCGAGGCTCACTGTGACACAGATAGAAAGTGGGCGGATTTTGTCCTGGTTTTTCAGTCAAGTCTTAGAGACTAATGGGACTAATGGGAGCACCATGTACGCACATGATTGGTCACCACGAGGTTCTTATTTTACTGGAACTTTAGCAGCTCGGTGCGTTACGGATGGAAAGGTAGGCGGTTCAAGCCCTACAGTATGTTACCGCTGTTGGGCCCTTGAGCAAGGCTCCCGGGTCGCTGTATAAGAGCTGACCCTGCGCTCCTGGCCTGACCCCGGCCTACTAACATGAAGTCGGGATATGCAAAGAATAAAGAATTTCACTCCGCCGTAATGTATATATGGTATCTAACTAATAAAGGCTTTCAAAATGTAAAGATCAGCCAGACGTCTCGTCTCTAGTCCAGGTTTCCTGATCATCACAGCATCGCTTCTACGATCTTCGCTGTTCTATCACTTATCGCCTCCACCGGCTCTCGAAATCAGCTCGCATGCAGACGTTGCGGTTAAGCCTAGACGATCTTGAGACAACGCCTGGGATTTGAAATCGCATTTAGCGCGAGCTCTCTGGCACGCGGTCTGGTGCGGTTTTCCGATTTTTCTTAACCAAAAGAGCCGTCGCACAATAATAACGAGACCACAGCAGGCTCATAGCGAGAACGCCGTCAAGCTCTATTTGAGTATCGACTTCACTGCTCACTTCCTCCGAGCAGCTCTTAAGGGGTTAAATTATCTTGCAAGCCAAAAGAGCACTTTCTGATCACGCCTACGCGCTGATATCGATACTGCTCACGGGCTGAGGTGCAGACACACAAACTCAGGATTCACGAATCAGATGTTTACAGCAGTGCAATTGACTAACGGATCGCGGACCGTATATATATATATATATATTGACTACGATGCCGCTCGGACGCCTCCTACAAGCGCTCCACCAAAGAAGAAACCGTAGTGAAGCAAATGGAAAGTTGATCAGACCGTAAATAAACACACTTATCTTATTTGTTTAACATCTGCTTTTTGTGTATTTGTATTTTAAGCATTTTACTGTGATATGAGTTGCAGTTTAATCCTAGTTCAGCATGCGGACTGACTGTATGATTGATGATTTTTGCATCTGCAGTCTTATTCACACATGCAAATAAGTGCTGTCTTCAAAAAACCCCTGTAAACTGTAATTAATTAGGCAAAGTCAGTGTTTGGTGTGACGGCGCTTTGAAGACGCTCGAGTCTCAGGGACAATTTGTGCAGTTTTATAAGGAAACTGGACACTAAGTTTTACCGAGCATCCTGAGCATCCTTTTTGTCTTTAAAGTGATCGCTTATATAATATTCTGCTTTCCGTTCTGACATACAAATATTTCCCTGAAAATGAGAAATTTTGTACTGACTCAGGTCATAAAATAAAATTTCTATAACAAAGTTTGTTTTTAACAAAGTCTGATGTTATATGCATATAAGACAGAAAATGTGTGTACCAAAGAAGCTACTTCTGAAGTTTATGCGACGTGGAAGTGACCGATCTTGCTTCCCTAAAAATTTCAAGTTGCTCACGTTTGCCGTTTTGAAGAGATGTGCCCCAAAAATGACATCATACCGTCTCGTTTCAAAGTAATCCCATTTCTTATGAGTATTGATACTAAAATTGGTGTACGCTTCTACAAGCACATGACCGGTAAAAATTCTTGCTTAGATTTTGAAGCATTATGTGCCCCAAACAAACAAACAAACAAAAAAAACATGTAGTGTCCGTAACCATGTCAAATTCATGTTGGGTTTTAGAATAATACACTTTTTACACACTTTTTATGTCTGTTCATGTGGAATCCAAATCGGCCGAGTTTCATCTGAATGGCAGTTAAGACCGTTGAAAGATTTGAATTCGAAAAAAAAAAAATAACGGACACTACGGACATAAAAGGGTGTTACGATATTGATTCTTTGCATTTTGTGCTTTTGTACATGTCTCTGCTGGTGATGGGATTGGGGGTGTGTCTCTCCCTGGATCTTCTGCCATTTCCTGCAAATTGATTGGTTGCTCTCCTGTTCTACCTGTGTTGATCCCGCCCCTTTCCAGAAGATTGACATGAAAGTGGATTTAGCAAATGTTTCTTTATATCTGATCAAAATATAAATGTGTATGCGTATTTACAAAAAAAACAAAAAAAAAAAAACAATGCATGGATCAGGAGATAATATGCATTAAGTATTAAAAAAAAATGGTGGTCTCAAAATTCACTTTTTCACCTAGGTGAGACACTTTTTAGCACCATGATGCCATACCTTGGCCGTGTACATGACATATATAGGTTGTTTTATGAAGCAATACGTCAGACTTGAATTCAGCCTCATCAGTCCTAGACAAGACTCCATCAGTGCGTCATCTTCATAAAGTACCCCAAAAAACGCTGAATTCTAGAACTAGTCAGCAAACGGGTTGCGCTTCGCCTCGCACTATGACCCTCCTGCCCATGAGCCTACACTTTAACAACTTCCTTCCTTCCTTCGCTAAAGTTCATTGTTTCCACTGGGGCTATTTTTAAAGCCGTGTTTCACTCAGGTCCTCTCAGGATCGCTCTCTCTCGCTCTCGCTCACTCTCTTGCTATTTCCTTTATAAACACACAGCGGCAGTGTGAGCGCTTTTTCTTGCACCTGATAGGAAAAGTAGGCCGAGAGACATAAAGAAACAGAAAAAGAGAGATAGAGAGAGAGAGAGAGAGAGAGAGAGAGAGAGAGAGAGAGAGAGAGAGAGAGCGGATCCTCTAGGGAACATAAGGTTCATCTTATTTTTTCCATACAAAGCTTTACACATCACAGTGACTTCTTACGGTTGTTTTATTAAAGTTAATTAGACAAGACGTGCTTTGTGACAGAGGTAAGCAAGTGAGCATGTAGGAGCAGGAGAGATGGGAGATGATAGAGAGCGCGAGTGTGAGACAGGTCACACCGATGCGCAAGAATGCGGTCCTATGAGATTAGAACATAACAACACATGAATCTACCTATTTATCTATCTATTTATTTATTTATTTATTTATGAAAGAAATAATCAGCAAGTATAATTCAGGATTTTTTTCCCCTGCACAATATCATTATCATTTACAGTACATGACTGTCAGAATTCTCACATTTGTTTCGTCAGCAGCTGATTATTAATATGGATGGAAGGAGTCTCCAGTGTCAGGGACTCCCACGGTGAGGGAGTTATAGAGTTAAAACATAGTGCTGGTGCTAAAAATGGTCACTCCTAAAAAGTGAAAAAGTCAATTTTCAGATAAGATCATATACTGTAACACCGTTTTTCATAATAGACACTTAATCCTTTTTATCTCCCCATCCATACTTCGTTTTTCTGTAAATACGCATACATATTTATACTTTTATCAGATAAAAAGAAACACATTTGCTAAATGCACTTTCATGCCCTTTTATGTTTTAGTGTCCGTTACGTTTTGAATTTAACTGTCTTAACTGTCATTCAGATGAAACTTGGCCAATTTACTGTAGATTTCACTTGAGAAGACAATTGTTTTTATTCTAAAACGCAAAATCGTTGACATGAATTTGACAAGGTTACAGACACTACAGATTATTTTGGGGAAGAGAATCCTTAATTTTGCATGGAATGCTTGAGTTTAAGCAACAATTCTTTACAGGTCATATGCTTCTAGAAGCTTACACCAATTTCTTTTTTAGTATCAATACTCAGGGAAAAATGAATAATTGGATTATTGTTTGAAGTGAGATGCTGAAAATGGACCGGAACTTTGGAATCTTTTGCACACAAAATTTCTGTATTATATGTATAACATAAAATAATAAAATCAGCATTAGCAACATTAAATAGACTATACACACACAGAGTCAGCCAAAAATAAAGGTATACACACTCCAGGAAAAGAAAATAGTATGATGTATATCATGTATAACATAATATACATCATAATTATCATTATAAATGATAAACAATTATCATTCTATTATTAAATGTATATATTAATATATACATTTATTGAGATAAGTTTTTCTTTTCCTGACCTGTGTATCCATTTTTTGCCTGACTGGTACAAACTTATGAATAAGAAGCCTAATAACTTCCAGGTTCATGTCTCCTCCTTCGGTGGTGTTAATGCACTATTGCTCTGGTCATCACCCCAGTGTGTGTGTGTGTATGAGTGTGTGTGAGTCACCCCGACAAAAAACGAGCTGCCTCATTTCTAACGGGCGCCCGTTGCCGTGGCAACGGGCCAGCTGCTTTTCCGCCCAGCCCCCTGCTACGCGTACGATTACACGAGGTCCGATCATGTGAAAGCGCTCTCTCTCTCTCTCTCTCTCTCTCTCTCTCCTTTTCTTCTCCTCCATCTCTTATTCACAAACCCCTCTCCATTCAGACTGCAGGAATTCATTCTTTTCCTTAAGAGAACAGACTCATCTGTCTCGTTCCTATAATCAATCGTCTGCGTAACGCTTTGATCGATCAGGTTTAATCCTGACCCGAAGCGCCTGTTCTTCAGCAAGGCACGATGAGAGAATTTAGATGAACTGATATATAAATGAAAGGAAACTATATGACTTAAATGATGAGTGTGTGTGTGTGTGTGTGTGTGTATGGATATGTGTGTGTTCGAGGTCTTAGCGGGGTTGAGCTAGTGTGTGCGTGCGTCTGGTCAGGTGGATTACTGCAAAATGAGAGGATTGGTTTGTCATCCATCTGTGTCAGCAAAGCGAGTGAGAGAGAAAACGAGGAGGAAGAGAGGGACAAAAATAGAGAGGAGGAGGAGAGAAAGAAAGTAAAACAGAAGGAGAGAGAGAGAAAGAGAGAGAAGAGGAAGCTGCTGCTGTCATCCTCACTAATACTAGCAAGCACCACTATAATAATTTATAGTGAGTCAGCTGTGTGTGTGATTGGCATCAGTCAGGAAAAAACAAAAAAACACTGGCATGTTTAATATACTGCAATACGCACACACATAGCCCTAGGAGGACCTAATTATCAGACAAAAAAAACTAAGCATACATTAGTTTTAGAATAAAACCTGCAGCCGTAAACTGACACATGTTCAAATCTGTAACGTTTTCCTGTCCTCGTGGGGCTATTTTTGTCACACCCACGCATGCATTCACACTTTCGTTCAATTAGACGTGATTGTGCATAATCGGACCACCTGGAGAAACTCCACGTGGATATTAACGTGAGCTCAGGATTGAACTAGGGACCATGCAAGGTGGCAATGCCATATTTGACAAGTCCCAAAAGAAGCAAAGGTGCTACCGACATGTCAATGACACGCACACATACACCACATGAACAATCCTATAATCTCCAGATTCATTGTGACTTGGCAGAGACTGATGTACGAGTGTGTGGACAAAGGACACGCCAGTTTAAGACCTTTCAGTAACAAGCTATGAAAAATATCACAGATCCATCTTCTTTCCTTTTCTATCCGACATAGCCAGGCTCTCAGGATAAAAGATGGCGCCTCGACCAATCGGAGCACTTGTTGAGAAGCCGCCCTCCTACTCGTTTCTAACACGCGAGAAGCTTCATTCAGCCTACGCTTGACTCCATCACATGACCGGGCTTTTACAGCGCACATGACCTGCCTCACAGACTGCAGATAAATATCTCGGCGCTCACAATACCACTGTAAATCACGTCTTCACCAGGATCTCTTACAGACACACTTATCATTGTTGTGTTCATCGCCACATCGTAAATTACTGCGCTGGACATTGCTAAATCATCTGTTCAGCAGGAGGTAAACAGAAATGATAAACAGAACAACAGTGACCTTTGCAAAACCATAATCTAAGCAGCGAGCCGCTTGCTGCTCCCACTGTCTGCCTGGCAGATTAAATCAGTAGTAGACAGATCACTTACTTCTGTTCCTTGCTCCTGAACATGGCAGGATTCGCTGTCTCCTTCTGAAAAAGATCCAGACTCGTCGCTTGAGTTGGTTCCGTACGCCTGCTCACATTTGATTTTTGGCCTTGCTGGGCCGAACAGCCCGTCAGTACCTGGGCCCAGTTCTGGAGGGTCAGTTGGCATGCAACGAGTCATGTTGGAGCAGGGTGATGAGGAGAACTCGAACTGCGGGAGACTGCAGGGAGAGCCACCGCTGCCATCCTCGGCATAGGAGTACGACGAGCAGGAGCTGGAGGTGCGGGTGCGTGTCTCGGAGGGTGGTGAGCGTGGGCACACCTTTATGGGCACAGGGCAGCTGGTGTTGGGCCTTTGGCGGCAGTGGAGTGGCGGAACTTCGCCGGAAGCAGCACCGGAAGAAAAACTTTGTGAGCTCGGCAGCGACTGGCTACCACTAAAGCACTGTCCTTTGGGTAGGTGGTCAGCCAGCTCCTTGTCATGGGAGTTGCTGCCTGGATAGGAATGGGCAGGTGTGGGCAGCTGCTCGCAGGCTCCTGATGAAAAGATGACACTGCGCCGGTCTATCTCTCCTTCCTGTTTACACACACCATCACATGATGCCGACCTCTGAGACAGTCCCGTGGAGAAGCTGTCAGCATCTTTGGGGAAGGCCACAGGCACCAGTGAAGGCCGGTAGTCCTTTTTGTGCTCTCCCTGAGTGCTTTCTTTGACCTGGGAACAGGCCAGTCTGCTGGCGTTAAGCTGCTGGGAAGTGTTGGATAAGTCCGAGATGCCGCGCTTCAAGAGACCGTGCAGTCCATTACCATCCAACTCCATGTCGGTCGTGCCATTGTCCTTGTCCCTGCCGTCATCCTCATCGCCTGACAGACCCAGTGTGATGGGCTCGTCCTCGCCCTCCTGCGGCTCCTGCTTGATGTGAGTCACAGCTGGCCCGCTGAGCAATGTGCTTGGGAAACCTGAGGTACTACTGGTATATGAGGAGCTCTCGTTGGTGCTGTGCTTACTACAAGCCTGCTGGTACTTCCTGTATTTGGGGCATCGTGGCAAATCCGAGGAGACCTGCTGATCTGAGTCCAACTGGCCATCTGGGAAGTCAGCGTTGGGTACCAGGCGCTCGTGGCCTGGCCGCCGCAGAGCATTGAGGGCATCTGGATAGCGGCGAGAGCGTGGAGAAGCGGCCCAAGTTGCTGGTGCATTCGCTGTCATGGCCGATGGCTCAGCTTGCATGTTCTCATCTTCTGAATGGTTGCTCTCTGGTGCCACCTTTGGGCAGGGCAGTGCCCCGTCTTCCTCACTCCGCAGCTGTGCCTCCAGGAAACGGAAACAGGAGTCCTCCAGGTTGTGCATGTGCAGGAAGTCGGCACAGCGTATCACTTCCTGGATGTTGTCACGGCTGAGCAGCAACTTGGCTGTGTAGGCAAACTGCAACAATGGAGCGAAGCCCCTGGCAGTGACCTGCACACACACACACAAAACACAGTGGAAAATGTTAACGATACCATCAGCAATGCCATTGTTCTTGGCACTTGGAGTGTGCCGAGGCAAACTGACAGCTCTAATGGCCATAACCAAAAAAAGTCATCTTACGTTGGGTCAGCACTGAAAGTTCTACAGTAAAAAGAAAAAAGGCCAAAAATAGCAGTATCATACCAGCAAGTAACAATAAACCAAATTCCACCTCTTGTCCCAGACTGACTGTTTTCTGTCCTGGGCTGGCCTTTTTCATCCTCAGACTGGCTGAACAGATGGTGCCCCCTGCCTAGCCTTGGTGGTATGACAGTGCAAGGAGCACAGGACCATATGGAACTGTCTGGGCACTGTCAGTCCAAATGCATTGGGCATGGGAGATGGATAAACAGAAGGGGAGGAAAGGACAGAGATTGAAGCGTACCCTTTGAACCAGTGAAATAGCTGAGTCTGCTGCGTTACAGTACAATGTACCTGTCTATGTATAGAACTAATGAGAAGCTGGGTTAAGACTTAGGCTCCACAAAAGCAGTTGTTCCTTTGTCTCTGGATTTTGCTCTCCACCTTTTTCCTTCCTGTTGCCCCTCTTGAAGGTAAATGATTGATTCTTATAATTTAATTTAATCGGTCACTTCTCGTGTAACACCATTACATCGGGAATTTATAATAAGTAAACTGAATTATACTAAAACTAAAAAATGTGTACAATTTATATGACAATAAAGTTGACATTGGCTCTGCCTGTCTGAGTTGTGAGTCATGTTTTGGCCCAAGGGTTATTCCTGTGAGCCACACACACACACACACACACACACACACACTACTAGGTGTTCTCTACTCCACAGAGTATTGCAATGACTCAACTTTGATCTGGGCCAGTATTGTTTCCATGTACAAAGCAGTCCCTTTTTTCTGCCGGGGTGACATAAAATCTGGCAACGTGACTTATCTCGGTGCAGACTCTCAAGAGCACTGGAGAAACACTTTGTTCCGATTGGTGCTGGAGAAAGCCGTCTTCATTCATTGTTTATATCTATTGTTTGCACAGATAGCGGTGCATGTGAAAGCTCCATGAACACTACAAGCATACTCTGGATGAGGAGGTTGTCCTCAGGAGCCTGAATCTGGAAAGATTAAAGCCCCATGAACTGCACCGGTTGCCTTGTGTGAATTTTTCCATGTGGAAAAAGATGCAAATTTGGATGGAGTACAAGGCCAGATGTAGGCCGAAGAGAATGCTTGAACCTGGTGAATCATTTGCAGAGATATGTGTCTAAACATGACTTACACCAGGACAGGACACACTCGGGGCAAATCAGATGCTGTGGGGATGCTATAAGAAACAAATCCTGCTCAAAAATGCTCAGAAGGAGAAGCCCAAATAAACCTTTTTGGTCCTTTAATATCGGTCAGACCATAAATTCCCCATTATGTCTACATGACTTTTATAGCAGTTTGACTTTTGTTACTAATTAATTCAATTAATAGTGACCAAATATTAGGGTAAACTGATACCTTTTGCTAGTTATGGAGTTTATACCTTTTATACCCCTCTATTAGAAATAGCACCAACTTACAGACTTAAAACTGGAAAATGAAAATTGGGGCTGGATAAAAAGTTGAAAAACATGAAAAAAATCACATTACGATTATTTTGACGCATATTGCGATTGCGATTGCAAGCTCACTCTCTCACTCATCATCTATAGCCCTTTATTCCATGTAAATGGTCACAGGGGGCCTGAAGTCTCTCCTAAGAGGGCTTGTTCACGAGGCGGAGTACTCGCTGGACTGGATGCCAATCCATCGCAGGGCACACGCACACACACACTCATCCACACACTAAGGGCAATTTGGGAACGTCCGTTAGCCAAATCTGCATGTTTTTGAACGTGGGAGGAAACCGGATTACCCGGAGGAAACCCACCAAGCACGGGGAAAACATGCAAACTCCACGCGCATACAGAGACGGGAATGGAACCCGGATCCTAGATAGAGTCCAGACAGTATTAATAAGGGACCCAACAATGTCAACCTGGTAGAGGCGGGGCTTGAACTGCTGATCTGCCTAAACCCACTGAAGCTAGCGCTGTTCCTTAAATAAAATTATAGCTGATCCTCCACATTAAATGTGTTGATCATTAACCAAGAAAGGTGTATAACATGGTGAGTAGAGCTTTGAATCTAGTCGATTTTCATTTATCACCTGATTCGTTTCAAGCAGCTATATTACTAAGTACTAAAAGTATTTTAATTGCCATTAAACTTGCATTGTTATTTGTTTAAAAATCACACCCCTCATAGAAAACGATAATCGTTTTTATTCCTGCCAATCTTGTGCGCCACACTCCAGTCCAGTAGGTGGCGGTAATTGCACCGAGTTTCCGGGTACTTTGTGCAACATGCAAGCGGGTTGTCTTTTCTGCAAAATTGTAATCAAGTTTACACAATTTGACGGTAGTAAGTTTACTTATTCAATTTAGAAAACGTGAATTGATTTTTTGACCCAATGAATTGAATCGACCAAAACTGGCATCATCGATTCAGTTGCACGGCTGAGACCAACTTTTCTGTATTGAAATGTCTAATACTAATAATCATGAGTCTTCTCTATCACTGCTTTGCAAGAGTTAAATATTTTCCTTCTGTTTAGATCTCATCGTCTCTACCACTTTTAATCTGTATACAGGGGCAATCTCAGGAGACTTAGGACATGGGGCAGGGGTACACCCTGAACAGTGTGCCGATCCATCACAGGACACACACACTCACACTCTACGGGTAATTTAGGAGCGGCAATTAGCCTAATCTGCATGTTTTTGGACTGTGGGAGGAAACCGAAGTACCTGGAGGAAACCCAACCAAGCACGGGGAGAACATGCAAACTCCATGCCCACAGACCCCGAGGCGGGAATCGAACCCGGACCCTGTAGGTGCAAGGTGACGGTGCTAACCACTAAGCCACCGTGCCGCCTTTTTCTGTCTAGATTTTTACATTTTTTTAAGAACGTTTATCGCTGCTATAACATAAGCAGAGAACTAACTTGTTTAAAATGCGTTCAATCCCTTAACTAACTACCTCGATGTAGTGCTCGCATCGACAACTTACTTTTCAGCGCTGTTATCTTGAATCTGAACATCTCCGCGTGATTCCATTTCACACACACGTGTTCTACGCCTTGCACATGTGTGTGCGATGTTATCTGATGGAGACAGACTTGTTTTCAAAAGCAAATCTGTGATGTGAAGCTGGATACCAACAGTGGAGTGCAAGAAATATGTCTGTGTGTGTGTGTGTGTGTGTGTGTGTGTGTGTGTGGGTGTCTGAGGGAGGGAAACAGAGTGGGTTGGGATGATGTCATTATGGAAGGACTTTAATAGTACATTCAGTCCTGTTTGTAAATTCGCTCCTGAAATTAGAGATCGCAGCGCGGCGGCGTGCCGGAGGATTTTCCGATGTACATGACAATTATAAGGCTTAAACACATATCATGGGCAATAAAGAGCAGTGAGACGGGCAGGGCTGTCTGGCTTCCAGTAGGTAACTGTAGGAGCTGGCAGAGGGACAGAGAGAGAGAGAGAGAGAGATGCAGACAGGGAGAAAGCAGCAGCAGTGATCAGTCATTGTTGAGAGGAAGCTGCTGACTCGTAATCTCTGGTGGGGGATGGAAGTGTGTATGTGCATGTGTGTGTGTGTGTGTGCATGCATGAGTGTAGAAAGGGGGCAGGGAAGAGCCTCCGACTGGATGCACATCACCATGCGACGGAGCTAGAAAAAAAAAAAACAAGGATGGAAAAAGCTAGATAAATTCAAATCCATTTAAAGTGCATGTCTCTCTCTTTCTCTATCTGTCTTTTTAAAAAAAATATTTTTATCCGATCTCTCTTTGTCGGTGAGCAGAAGTGCTGAGCGCATGCTGGATCTGCTTTCAGCTGACATCAGCAGCTGCAGCCCACATCAGCACATCACTACGGAGCCTGCACCATCTGTGACACACACACACACACACACACATACACTATGAAACATATATACACACACACATTCCACCTTTTCTATCCAGATGCACCGACTGAGCTGAGATAAGAGATGCGGAACGAAGGATGAGGAGAAGGGATAAAAGAGGAAAGAAGGATCGAGAGACAAAGGCAGCCACAGATCGCTATGGAGAGAGAGAGAGAGAGAGAGAGAGAGAGAGAATGAGGAAATGAAAGACGATTACTGAAGGAAAGTGGGGAAATTAAGGAAGCGAGGCTCATTAACAGAAGGACTTTGACATATGAAGCGACGTTCTCTTTAAACAGCGAGTACTATACGTACACAAAGACCCCCATACATCAGCGTGACAGATTTGGGTCATTTATTCTAATCTAGACCTGCTCCCTCTCTCTCTCTCTCTCTCTCTCTTTCTCAGTCTGTCATCACTCGTCTCCCCCCCCCCCCCCCCCATTCCCCCCCCCCCCCCCCCCCCCCCCTAAGTGGTCGAATCATAGGAGGAAATAATCCAAAATGATCTCACACGAAAAAACAAAAACAAGCAGGAATCCCAGTCCGGTCATGGAACGCATTCGACCCTCAGGTCTCTCTCTCTCTCACACACACACACAATCATCTCGCCCCTCCCGGGCACTCTACATACTTTTACCCTTGCTACCCGTGCACTCCTCCATTCTCCTACATCACCCTTTCAACCCTCTATAGCACAGACGTCTAATAGATGCAAATGCGCTCGGGCGAATTCCTGCATGTCATGAATACTAACGAGTGCGAGGCACCACGCATGACAATGATGTTCAATGTGCGCGCACATTTATATGAACACACACATACACACACACACACACACACACACACACACACACACACACACACAGAGAGCACACAAACTGGGAGATGTCTGAGACATGAAATCTGCTGACTAACCTGACTAGACTTCAAATCCAGACACAATAATAAAGCATGTCCCGTCTCACTGCTTTCCGGATCCGCTTTAAAGACGAAAATTCCAAAATTCATCCCAAAAATGACGCATTAATTACCGACATTTTATTTTATTTTATTTTATTTTATTTTTGTTTTACGTCTATTGTATAATATATGGGCAGCATCCATTTAGCTTACAGCTCTGGTATCGCTGTCAGTAGTTACAGCGAACTGACCATAACTAATCGATACTGCAAGTGAAATGCTGTATGCTTGTAAAGACCGTTTTCCTTCTTATTGACTTACGCACTGATTATTTTATCACTCACTCACTCATCTTCTATATGGCTTCATCCTGTATTCAGGGTCGCAGGGGGCCTGGAGCCTATCCCTGGAGGCTTAGGGCACGATGCGGGGTACTTTATTTACACTCATTCACACACAACGAGCAATTTGGGAACGCCAATCAGCCTAATCTGCATGTCTTCGGACTGTGGGAGGAAACCGGAGTACTCGGAGGAAACCCACCGGGCACGGGGAGAACATGCAAACTCCATGCACACAGAGATGGGAATCGAGCCTGGCCGGGAATCGAACCCGGACCCTGCAGCTGCAAGGCGACAGTGTTAACCACTAGCTCATTTTATTATAACAGTTATATTAATAAATCATGGCACTTCCTTCATCATAAAAGAAAATATATACGGTGTTGCCTTAGACCTCCATTTGGACTTTGCATGTTTTTCACTGAAACAGCAGTGCTCCGGTACTTTAGGGCGCCCAGATTTGCAAAGATTATAGTTACAGCATCATGTGAAGACAGAGCGATCCACCATCTTGATCACAACAATTCAATGTGGGCAGTTTACATGTGCATTGATGACGTCAGAAACAAAATCGCTCGGCTGAAAGATTTTAAGTTTGTTGGAATTTTAAGGAGACAGTTACTGTGGCTTAAAATATCAAATTTGTTCAGCTAATTTGAAAAGTGTAATTTCTACAAACCTACTACTTTTTTTTTTTTTTACAAACCAAAAAGTTCTAAATCCTCATCAAGGTCTATTAATTTGAACTAATTGTAACTGTTTAAGTTAACAGTGCTCAATATGTTAAACTGCTGGTTTACACTGTAGTACTACGGTGTACACTATTGTATTTTGGTGAACATCATGGCAAATATCGGGAACCACGCTAACACTATAGTATGTTAAGGATGTACATTTACTATAGTACATTATTGCTCCCGTTAAGGGGTCGCCACAGGTTGGCACCTTGGCACAGCTGGATGCCCTTCCTGACGCAACCCTCTCTCTCATTTTACCTGGGCATCGGACCGGCACTGCATCCAGTGGCTTGATGTTTCACTGGTTTGCGCGAGAATCGAACCCAGGTCTTCCACATGGTACTGTAGGTGAGAAACCTACCACCGAGCCACTGATGCCCACATACCATGTAAAAAATTCTAATTCAGCTTTTCCACAGAGTTGACGTCACCTCCAGTGTCACTTGTTCCTCAGATTTTATATATATTAGCAGGGATTCAAGTTAAAGTTACACTTACGGTAATAATAATAAACGCGGATCAACCATGGAACCAGATCAGGATCTCAAATCCGGAAAAAAAAAAACGGGTAACCGTGCGGTGCTGATGTTTACATTTTTAATGTTTAAATTTGTTTATCAACTTATATTCTCAGTTCTGATTGGTCAGATATTATACTGTGCTTTCAATAAGTAAAATGTCTTGTGTTCTAGCACCACATGCGACAATTCTCTCAGGAGCGTGATTTCCCTTTTAATGAACACACACACACACACACACACACACAGTGTCACACTGGCCCGGTGGTGGCTATGTGGATTAAATCAGAGTGTAATAAATAATCCCTCCAGACTGTAGATTTACCGCTACGCTACAGACGGAGAGAGGTCACGACCTCGGTGTTGCCAAAATAAGGACATCCTCGGTGTCTCCGGAGACCTCACACCGGTACTGCTTTTGTTTTAGCACAGAAACGCGTCCTTCCTGTCTCAGCTGCTTACTGTGTGTGTGTGTGTGTGTGTGTGTGAGAAAGACTCCTTCTCCCGCTCTTTTTGCTCCACCCCCCCCAAAGTCCTTTTTTCTCCAGTCACCCGTGTCTCTTACTCCTTCTTTATCCGTCTACTGAACTTGCTCTGTAAATAAACACTGCAGGCTTTTCAGCACCTGGACGTTCTTATGTTTTATTACTGTTTATTCACGTTTAGTGCTGCAGACGAAACAAAAAATGGTAAATGATTGCAGAAGGGTTCCATCAAAGAGCTGCACTGTTGTTTTTAAGGAGTCGAAAGTCAAAATAAATGCTTTATTAAAGCGCAGGTGCGCTCAGGGAGTAAAGGTGTTCAACCTGGAGATTTGGATTTAGTTTTTACATTTTTCAAAATTCAACATTCACATCGAAATAGAGAAAAAATCTGTATTTTGGATTTTTGTAAATATATAAGTATATACACATAGAAAGTTATAAACACTTCAGGAAAAGAAAATGTCTGAAGCATACTGTATGTATATATCTGAGTATGGTGTATATTATATTAACATAGTATTACAAATATAATTATAATATTATCATGATCAGTATATAATATTTAGCAATAAATAAGTATTAAAATATTTATACAAGTTTTTCTTTTCCTGAAGTGTGTATACAATTCTTGGCTGACTAACTTTTTATGAATTTTTATTCGATTTTTTTTTCACCATAAAGGATGTTTTATTAAAAAATAAAGGAGAATTAAAAAAAAAACAAAAAGGTGTGGGGGTTTGCAAGTGTTTGTCAGGGGCATGATGGCACAAAGCTGGTGAGCTGTGGCAGTGTCAGGCTGAAGATATGGGCATGAAACGGAGGCTGGTACAGCGGTACCTCAGCATTTAATACGTTCCAGAGACGCGTTCCTAATGCGAAATGTCGTATTGCAAAACACATTGTTCCATAGGAAATAATGTAAATGCAGATAATCCGTTCCAGCCGCCCAAAAATATTACCAATATTACCCATTTCCAACACAACAGAAATGTAAATGAAGTAAAATATGAAATAAACAGACATTAAACTTCACTTAACCTTTATTTATAATTGCTCTCGGAACGGAAAACATTCTTGGGACCCACAGTGCTGTGACGTCACTAAATCTTGCAAAGAATGCAAAAAAAAAAAAAAGGCAAATTTTTTGGAAGATTTCAGGTCTTAATGGCGAAAATTCATGACGCGGGGCGTTCGCATGCCAAGGTACCACTGTAGTATTAATTTAAGTACATTTTTAGTAGAAAAGTTTGTCACATCACTTACTTTTATAGTCACTTTACAATTATTGTTATAAATATATATATTTGGGATTGTCATAAAATGATTTCAGATAACCAAAATATGTCAGAAAAGTATCTTATGACAATTTTGCGTGATTTAATAATTTGACATGATATCTATATTATATTATTAAATCACCATGACAGCCGGAATGTCCCAATCCAAATCACCTTTTGTACTCGCTGTAAGTGTCTTAGTGGCAAAGTATGTGCTTCAGTCATGAGGATTACAGATCTTAACCCACTAAGTAAGAAACCTGTTGGTGTGTGTGCGTGTGTGTGTGTGTGTGTGTGTGTGTGTGTGTGTGTGTGTGTGTGTGTGTGTGTGAACCATTAATACCTGCCTACCATTTACCTTTTCATCCCTCCTTAAATCCTCAGCCTCTACTACTTCTCATCCAAATCAGGCCAGGCTGTCAGACCGACTTGAGAAAAGGATTAGTCTTTAATTATTCTGACCGAGTCGTGGCCTCGGGTTACTCTAAAAAACCACACACCCACTGCTCGTCATCAATAGCGGCGCTAATCACGTCCATACCTCCGCCAATGAGTAATGTAACGTGCTTCGGGCGAAGCTGACAAGCGGACAACAGTCAGTGTTAGCTTTCGGTTTAATGACTAGCACACATTCTGTAGATCCGGCGGAAACTCAGCTGTCTGTCTTTAAGAACAAAAAACTTACAGAGAAAAGTTTACAGAGAAAGGCGATCTCAAAAAGTCTTCTGGATTAGTCATGATTCAAATCGGATCGAATCAAATGTTCGATTCAATCAAATCAAATCTTAAAATGTAACAAAAAAAAAATCATAATGTTTGTAAAATGTGAGCATTTTTACATAGATTTGTCACAGTTTCTATAAATTTAATAAACACACTCTCAGAGGTTTCTCAGATTGTTAGACGTTTCAAACCAGGACCAAACCAGAACGATTCCAATCGACTTGTGGAACCAGTTAGAAAAAGAATCACGATTCCTTCACAAGTTTTTTTTGAGCATCGGCTCCTCTGTCAGTTTGCCTCACATCTACATTATAATCAGAAAGAAAAAGCAAAGGCCAACTGAAATACTAAAACCAAAGCTTAACTCAACGATTGTGTGTGTGACCTCATCCTGCCACTTCCTTTAAAAAAAAAAAAAAAAAAACAGTTTTAGGGCTAATGTAAAAGGTGATGTTGCTTTTTCCCCCCTTTTCCCGTGCACCTCTCACTCACTTTACACCCACGGGAGGTAAAATATGCAAAGACTAAACACGTCTCTGGGTTGCGATAATTACTTCAGCATGGCACAAATTGAAAAAAACTTTCCTTGACTGAGATTTCGAGTGTTGAATACTTGGTAGTGAGAAGTAACACTTCCAAACCTCAGTGCGTGAGCGTTTCAACACTAATAGCAATTTATTCGATGTTGCGGCTCTGACACACTGGTGTGCATTAGAGAAACTGATTAGCTAAGCCTGAGCTACAGTATGGAGTCATCACGCTAGTACACGGCCAAAACATGGTACTGGTGCTAAAAAGTGAATCTCCTACTGTAGGTGAAAAAGTGGAATTTTCAGATAAGCTCATACTGTATAACACCACTTTTCATAATACTTAATGCTTAATATCTCCTGATCCATGCTTCACTTTTTGTAAATACGCATACACATTTATATTTTTTATCAGATGAACACATTTGCTAGAGTAAATCGACTTTCATGCCCTTTTAGGTCTGTAGTGTCCGGAACTTTTTTGAATTCAAATCTTTCAACGGTCTTAACTGTCATTCAGATGAAACTCGGCCGATTGAGATTTCACATGAAAAGACATCAACCTGAAGAAAGTGTATTATTCTAAAACGAACAATTGTTAAGAAATCGCAACATGAATGTGACATGGTTACGGACACTACAGATTTTTTTTGCTTTTTAAGCTTTTATAAAAAATTTTTAAAAAGACAATTTAATCAATGTTTAAAGTTTTACAGGTCATATGCTTCTAGAAGCTTACACCAATTTTAGTGTGAATACACACCTAAAAAAAAAAAAAAAAAAAAACATATATATATATATATATATATATATATATATATATATATATATATAGCAATCATTTTTTTGAAAAAAAAAAAATCATTTTTTTGATGAAAAACGGCCATTTTTGGGGCACATATAAAATCATCTCTCCAAAACTATTGAAGTTAGCAACTTTAAATATTTAGGGAAGCAGGGTCGGCCAATTCTACGTTGCGTAACTTCAGAAGTAGCTTCTTTGGAGCACACATTTTCTGCATTATATGCACAACATAGAAATAAATAAATAAATAAATAAATAAATAAATCAGCACCTGTACCGCGTTTTGGCCGATAGCGTAAAAGTCTAGCTTCAGCGTCTATAGAAACGTTTCCGCAAACTACAGAATGACATTAGAATTTTGATCCTCACTAATGCATCACTCTTTTTTGTTACGCATGACCGATGTACAGTATGAAAGCGTTTCGAGCTTCAGGTCGGAGCACTGCGGCATCTTTTTGTACGTTTTAACACTTCATACTAAGCCTAAGTCTGAGATCCTGATCAACCCTGTGATGCAGATTCAACATGCACGATTCTAAACTAGGGCTCGCTGTACTAGCGGTGCAGAATTACAGAAGATACAAACCATGATTCAGGGTGAAGTTGGCGCAACCCGGGCGCCTGTTTTACTCTTTTAATTGATGAAGAATGTTCTCTTTCTTGACAGGGAGGAAAATCCCGACATCCAAGAACAACCTCACCCCCTCGCCAAATATGATTTACATTCAGATAAAAAAAAAAAAAAAGTAAAAAACCTCAATAATGAATTTGGTTATGGAGGTTAATCTCAGGCTTCTGCATTCTTTTACTACAATAACACAAGAGCTCAACGCTAAACCCTTTGTCCAAACAATATAGTGTGTGTGTTTGAGTGGTGATGGAATCCATGTGGCCGTCTGTATATCGAGTTCCAGTGCTGAATCATTCCCACCACCACAAACACATACACACACACACACACACACACACACACACACACACACACACACACACACACCCAAACATTGCTGAATCATAATGACACAGCTTAGCCAAGAAGCTTCGACTGCGGCGCACCACACACACAAACACACACACATGCGCACACACACACACATCTTTCTCGCTATCTCTTTCTCCTTCTAAGAGCAAAAAGCCTCATGAATACAGTATGCACACGTCGCAGCACACCCTGAAGTTTTTTTATTGCTCTTATACCGCACGATGATTATAATGTTTTATTTACTAAACAGAAGCAGGTCAGACTTTCTTTTAATCCATGTATTGTTATGTTTTAATGCTGTAGAACATCTGGAAAACAGCTGCAAACGATGCATTATACGGTTTCTGGGACACGGTAAGGCAAGGTGAAAAAAAAAAAAATGACGTGTCAGGTTACAGAGATGCTGGAAACCAGAGCGTTGAAACTGGAGAGTCGTTCCCCGATCCCGATGTCCATATCAATCTCAAACTCTAATTATAATGCAGCTGTTTTATAAAAGCCGTTGCTATAAAAAAATTTATCAACACTTTCTGACTAAACAGAATGCAGAATAATTAACGAGACACATAACATGCTATATATAATATAGGAATGTTTATATATAAAATATTTATTTACGCTGGGGGCGATCAAGTCAAACCCGGACCTGCGATTCATAGGTTTTTTAAGCCACTGACAAGACATCAATCACAGTATGCGGATGAGACTCTTAGGTGCAGTAAAACTTTTAAAGGAGGCCATACGTCTGAGAATTACGATCCCGGCCGAGGTGGAGTCGTTCCAGCGGGTAAAACACCTGATCCCTGAAAATCGCCGAATAACTTGCGAGAGAGACGCATCTGTCTGTGGGAACTGTACACACAATCATGCACCTGCACGTTACAGGAGGGTTAGGCGAGGGTTCCATCCCTCGTACAGTCCTGACCCTCACTCACTCCAAGTCATTTACATATTTTTGTAGTTAAATATAAAGGAGTTCCCGGGAGGCCGGTGTTTCAGACGTGAATCAGACAGGCGTTACTGAGAAAACGTTCTACCTTGATGGCATCCGAGCACTACCATCTGAGACGCTGGGATGAGAGCATTAGTGTCGCAGCGGATTATACAGAGAAATAACGCGCTCACTCAATTATATAAATTATATCCCAGTTTGACTTGAACAGCCCCTTTTGTATGTCGAACCTCGATAAACCTGGCTGTATAACATCACAGAAAATTCCAAGGAAATCTATATGGATGCCTTTATGTTCTTTTGTTGAAGATTCAGGCCTCTGCTGAGACTCGAACAAAGAGCTGGTTAATAGCGTCTCTCTCTCTCTCCCTCTCTCTCGCTCTGTCTCTGCACTAACGCACTCTGGCTAACACCGATGATGTCACCAGTCCAATGCGGCCCCTTCCGTTCAACAATAAACAAGGTCATCTCGGAGAGAGAGAGAAAGAGAGAGAGAGAGAGAGAGAGCTCAGTAGGTCATGATGATGGGGAGGGGTGCATTCGGTCTTTGGTCTTTTGTTTCGCATTTCATCTGCAGTAGATATTTCTCCCCCAGCCTTCATGTAGGTTGGGCTTTTCTGCTAGTCTGCGTGCAAGACATACATCTTTGAACGTATACATTTTTAATGGCGTGTGTTTGTGTGCATGAGAGCGAGAGAGAGTATTCTTGTTTACCACCCCAAAAAGGGACAAAAAGCATCCACAAAACTCCAAAAACATGAAATTATAGGTGTAAGACAAGGATAAAAATAAAAAGCTTTACTTGAAAAAGCGACCCATTTCTAATCAACAGCCGATAAAAGAGGAGAAAAACAACGTCAGATCTGGTTTTATAATACACGATATCATTTATTCATTTATCACCAATTTCTAACATATTACTTTAATTCAATGCAAATCATTTGACCTGCATAAAGCAAAGAAAACAACTAGGGATATCGCTGAAATGACTGGAACTAGGTTAAGGACTGTCCATTGCATTATTAACACCTGGAAGGATAGTGTGAAGGAAATGTGATCAGAAAGAAAAAAAAGAAAAAAAAAAAACGTGAATGGGAATTATTTGGTGAAGTTGCAGGTTAAAAAAAAAAAAAGTCAATTTGCTAGAGAGCAAAAAGATTCTATCTTATATAAGCAGCGATGAAAAAAGGTCATGTGGTCCAGATTGAGCCTATTCCAGAGTGATGGGTAAGAAGGGAAGCGGATGAAGCGATGCACGCCATCATGCATAGTGTCCACTGTACAAGCTTCAGTGTTATGATCTGGTGTTGCTTCAGTCACTCAGGTCTAGACTCAGCAACGTTATGTGGCAATAAAAAAAAGTCAGCTGACCACCTGAATGTACTGAGTGACCAGATTATCATGTCTCTGGAGCTTTCTTTTCGTATGTCACGGAAAGATTAGTACCAGTAACTCCGCGTCACTGATTACCTTCCTACTGTAGATCATCAGATCTAGGAAACGTGCTAATGCAGTTTTAAAATTACACCACAGGAATCTTTGCTTGAGCTCCACCAGGTCTTCTCGGCAGCTCTGGGATTCGAACCTTCCACGCACAGGAAACTCCGAGCGTTCAGCATTAATGATCATGAATCTCCTACAAGCCAGGCTGCGCTCTTCGACTCGAGTCTACAGAGGGTTGACGCTGACGAGCTCTTGTCTTTCTGACTCTTGAAATCTCGAGTTCTCACTCCGTGCTGTAGGTGAGGACGAGCTCGTCTCCTCCGCTCGTCTCCATTATACCCTTCCCACCGTCCCTGCCTGTCCATCACGTGTCACTCATCCCATCACACCCCAACCCGACCCCTCCGCATCGCTCGCACTCACACCCGGGCGTCGGAGAAAAGGGCGGCGCACGAAACCGGAAGGATATTTCACAGGAGGGATCCGCCTCCCCGGGGTTACGTCTGCAGGATGACGAACGCATAAACGTTAGCTCGCGATTCAGAGAAGGAGGAAGCTTATTAAGGGATTTTTTTTGTTTTTTTTTGTTCCCCACCTCCTTGTTAGCAGCACAATGAAAAGCAACCCAGACGTCTTTCGTGTGATAACTATGCATGTTAATGAGCTCTCGGCAGACTCGTGCGACACAGAAACACCAGCGAAATGTGTTTCCTGGATTAGAGTGTTGTATGTACGGTGTACTTTTGTGGAACGACATTAAATCTAACCATAAACAACGATCCAGTTTGGTTAAAATGTCGCAACACAATCCACCATACCGTCCTTATTCCTCATATATATATATATATATACATATATATACACGGTACTTTAGGTCTATGTGTATGTGCGCTGTACAGTAATGTGTGTGGGTTCGTACCTCATCGGGCATGGTGAGGATGAGCTCTTTGTCACCGTGTGCCACCAGGCCCTGCCGGAAGTACCCGCTGCAGGCTGCCAGCACGGCACGGTGGGCACGGAACTGCTTGCCCTCCACCTGCACGGTGACATCGCAGAGCAGGCCGCACTCGCGCTGCTCGTTCAGGCCCAGCAGGAGGTTGGAGCAGTGCACCGTCGACTCATACACGTACATCGGGCCCTCCGGCTGCTCATCCACGGACATACCGCACACACCCTGCGAGAGACATGCGAGAAACCTCAGTATATATATATATATGTATATATATACATACACCTTTTTAATACTGTTGTGCAGCTTCACCCAGTCACGTTGTACTGTATAATCACTGAACATGCAGAGACATAGCACTCCATTTTGACACTCCAGTGAGAAAAACAAAATTCCTCTCTTTTTGTCTATTTGTGTCAGCGCTTGAACGAGCCAATGAGATGCCCCCCCCCCCTTATGTGACATCATATAAGAAGAGCCCCCCCCACCCCCACCCCCGCCTCAGCTCTTCTCCGGAGGGGCGTGGCTCAGCAGTACCCCATTTACATAGACACCAAAATGGTGTGTTTGGAAAAGGAGTGAAACAGAGGGGAAAAAAAGGTAACACAGACACTTTGGCGTTAACTTGTTAAAGAAAGAGTCAAATACGGGACCTTTAAAGGTTTTGAGATATTGATATTTGGTGAAGCCAGCAGTACTAGAGTAGGAATTAGTTTGTTTTTTTGTCCTAGTTGGAGATTGGAAATTATGACCTTTAGTCAAACTAATGCACACTGTTTAAGTAATAGAGACACACACACACACACAAACACACTGTAGCCTTCTTATAGCGGGTCTATTCCTAATATATTACTAAATGCGCTCCTTATAACTATTTTACTATTTTTACTCGCAGTGTAATAACTAGCCGGTAACGAGGTAAACAATGTCAAACTGATTACTGAACTAACTTTTTAATAAAATGAGGTCATTCAACAGCACCACACACAGAAGAAATTAAACACACATACTGTACACGCACACACCCACACCCACTCGCACACCCACGTGTATATATATATATGCACCATGTCTCATGAAGCACAAAGATAACTGTGCTTTCTTTGATTCTATGTGAGCGCACACACACACACGCACACACACACACACACACACACGCATTCGCGTTCTCTACAGCGCTCAGATGCTTTCACACTTTTCGTGTCACACACACACACACACACACACACACACATATATATATATATATATAGGTAGTTAGATAGATAGATATGCACACACACACACACACACACATGCACTGTATCAAAGAGCTGCCTATTAAATATGCATCTATTCAGCATTAGGCATGATGAAATTCCCCACTCACGTATCGAATACAGAACCCGAGGAACAACGTCTGTTTATTTTTCCTTTTTATTTCCAAGGCAACATGGTGAGGTGCTCAGCATGCATGTGTGTGTGTGTGTGTGTGTGTGTGTGTGTGTGTGTGTGTGTTTGTGTGTGTATTTTTTTGTTTCCTTGTGTGATGCTCTGCTAACAGTCATGCTTCTGGCCTATACACCCCCCCCCCCCCCCCCCCACACACACACACACAGGTTTGACAGTAAAAGTGAGTGACAGACTGACAGAAGGTCTGAGAAAGAATGAGGAAAGAGTGAGAGAAAGTGCAGATAAATGTGAGAAGAAGCAGTGGAAATAGGAGAAGAGACAGATTAAGAAAGACATATGGAAAAAGAGAAAGAAAAAAGAGAGTGAAAGAAGACTAGAGGTAGGAAAAGAGACAAAGAGAGAAAGAGAGAGAGAGAATGAGACGACGAAGTGAGACTGACCGGAGATGGGATAAAACCATGGAGAAAGAAATGATATTAAAAAGAACGAGTGAGTGAGAGAAAAAGAGAAAGAGTATTTAAGAGAGAAAGATAAAGTGAAACGGGAAATGAAAGAGAAAGTGAAAGAGAAGGAGAGATGCAAGAAGAAAACTGAGAAACAAGAGACATGTTAAAAATAATAAACTGAGAGCTAGAAAAAGATTTGCGAGAGACACCTAAAGAAAGAGTAAAGGAAGAAAATGAAAAAGAGACTGAGAGAGAAGAAGAGAGGACATTAAAAGGAGAAATGCACTCTTATATTTATTATTATATTTTTTTTTAGAGGAGAAAAGAAAATGAGAGTGTTTCTGGAAAACGGAAATGAAAAAAGTGAAAGAAGACAAGAAAGAATGAAAGTATAAAAAAGCGATGGGATAAAGAGGTGTTAGAGGAACTAGTGAGAGAAAATCATAAGAATGAAGGGAAAGGTGAGAAGAAGGTGGACAAACACAAACCATGTCAAAAGACAAAAAGGACAAGAATGAACGGAGAGAGATAGGGATGTAAAAAAAAAACAAGCCATAAGAAAGAAAAAGAAAACTGAATGAGATTGAGTAGAGAAATAGAAGAGAAACAGTGAAGAGAAGAGAAACAGAAGAGGCATCAAGAAGGATAGAGAATGAAAAAGAGACATAAAGAAAAGGAGAGGAGATACGGATAGAGAATGGGAGAATGAATGAAAAAGCAAAAGAGAGAGAGAGAGAAGAAGAGGAAAACAAGAGCAAAAAACGAGAGGGGGAGAGAGAGAAGAAGAGGAAATATGAGAGAAGTGAGAAAGAAGTCATAAAAGACAAGTGAAAAAGAGGATGAGACTGTGGATAGAGAAATAAGGGAAATAAGAAGTAGAAGAGAAATAGAAGACAAGAAGAACGAGTAAGAGAGAACAAGAATGGAGCAGAAAGAAGAGATGAAGGGAAGAGATAAAGAAAGGGAGACGGAGTGAGAAACAAACAAAAAATATAAGACGCAAGAACAAAGGAGCAAGAGAGAGATGAAGGAGATATAAAGCCATAAAGGAAAGACAAGGAGAAAGAACAAAAAAAGGAGAGAAAAAGAAGAGAGAAATCACGAAGAGCAGAGAAATAGGAGAGACCTCAAGAATGACTCAGAGTGAGAAAAAGAGAGAAGGAATAATAACAAGGATGGGGTGAGGGAAGTGCGGTGTCGAGCTGTGAATGAGAATTGGAGAAAAGTCAGCGAGAAAAAAACGAGAGAAACTACATAAAGAGTGGGGATGCGCAAAAGGGAGGACATGAATATGAGAGAGATTTAGAGTGATAATGAGTGAGAGAGAGAAATTAAAAAGAAAAGGAAAAGAAGGAGAGAAATACAATATGAGAGAACAGCGAGAAGAAGAAGAAGAAGAAGAAGAAGGACAGGGTGAAGAGATAAAGAAAGAGAGAAGGACAGAACGACAACAAACAACAACATGAGGTTGAGTTTGGTTCTTGGGGTGGTGTGGGCGTGGGTTATCAGTTAAGCTCCACCCACAAGCACTTGACGTCCCAGAAGATTAAATGAAGGCTGAGCGTCATTGGTATATTTGGCTGTAGGTGTCCCGCCTACAGGAGGTAGCAGGCATGAGCTCGTCTCAGGTGGGTGGCAGGGTCACTGGTGCCCCATCCACCCCATCACGCCAACCAACCACGCTGGGCCGGAAACTCGCACCCGTTAACGGAAACTCCAGCACTGCAGAGACGGAACCAGAGGCCCACGAGCCAGTCTCTCTCCTCTCACCGAGTCTACCCCAAAACCACAGGGCTGAGAGCTCGCAAGCTGCACAGTGTGTGTGTGTGTGTGTGTGTGTGAGAGTGCGTGCGTGTGTGTGTGTGTGCTGTGTGAGCTGGAGTAATGTGGTTTCTTGATGTAGGACAAACACAAGCAGAAAGCTTGCGGTGGCTGCGCTTGTAGCTGACGGCGTTACTAGACAAACACGCAGAGAAGCCATGAGATAAGAGCTGCTTACTGCACGTTTCTGCTGACTAATATACCGAGGAAAAAACGCGTCTCAGCGAACGTACGGCTGCTGCTCCAGTCAGAGCTGGGTTTCCGGTGTGGGCGAATCACGTTATAGTGATCCTAAGAAATGATCCACCATGCTGTATACCTTTTTAGTACAGCTTTCTATTCAACATAAATAAATAAATAAATATTCGCTTTTTAATTGTAGACATTTTCTTATAAAATTATCACATTCTCATTTACAATCTCTGATTAAATGTTCATTTTATATGAATGAAAGTCAGTGTGTTTGGAAATGCTACATTGTCACCCATAGAACTCATGACTTCATAATAAATCATTGTTTCTATGGCAACATCTCACGGAACGTATGTATGGTGGATGCTCTGCAGGTCTAGGGGCTGGTCTAGGGTACAGGCTAGGAACTAACTACAGTACAAGGGGCATTCAAGTCAAAAGGATTTCTGATTGTGCAGCACAAGAGAACACGTGTTTAGAGCCGTGATCTGACAGGATGCTTCATGTTTAAATTGCTGTCCTGGCCTCCCAGGAACTCCTCGAACACTTTAATAGAGAAGAGACATTTCCAGTACAGCCATTTCCACATATTTGGGCCGTTAAACGAGTTCCTAGGAGGCCAGCGTTTCAGACCTCAAGCAGGGCTTTGGTATGATGTGTTTCATTAGTGTTTGCATACCATCAAGGTCATGATCGGACTGCCTGCTTCAACCTCTCAGGAACTTATTCAATACCCCTTTAACTTTAAATCAGACAAGATGTTTGGGTCATTAAAGGAGTTCCTGGGAGGCCAGCGCTTCAGACATGACGCATGCAGTCCGTTCATGGCTCCGGCGTAGCGAAAAAAACTTCTACCTGGATGGTATCCAAGCACGGGTGAAACACCGGGATAAGCGCATTAGTGTAGCAGGGGATTATATCGAGAAAATAAAGCGAGTTTTTATTCTGTTTTCATAACTGTGTTCTATTATTTTGCACAATCGATGTCCCGCTCCGACACTGAGCACCCCTTGTAGATTTATGGAACTAGTTGCTGCCTTCAGCACAGATCTGATTCCAGCTATTGTTATGAATTCCTCGTCCACATAAAGGAGGTATTGTTGTGGCCACTTGCTTGTCTAATTTCTCCAATTATTGTTTTTCCCGTTGTCTTCCTTTTCCCCTCGTGCTTTTCTCGCTCTGTTGTTTAAAACACATAATGACCTGCCTTCCAAGAATAATGTTTCCAGATGTGGTTGCAAGCTTCGTCTGAGCCCAAACACAGTGTTTCGGCTCCGGAATGCACTTTCCGTGCCGGAGCATTTCCCGAGGAACGCGAGGACACACACACACACGCGCTCGCCACAAATGACTGGTTTGGGGTTAGCTTTTCTGATCAGAAGTGCTGAGTGTCGCAAAGATGTTGTTCTTGCTCCCCCCCCTCCCCCTCCCCCTCTCATCCCGTTTATTCTTAGGCGAGGGGGGCATCTTTTCTCTCCCTGCTACCCTGAGCAGCTGAGTACAGCAGTACGTGTTTCTCGCTCCGGGGGGGGGGGGATGCAGTAATCTTATGGAGGAGAAGGTGTAACACTTAATGACGTGTGAGGTGCTCTCTTTTGTTGAATGCTTGTTAATGGGTTTGGCTTTTAGAAATCTGACGCCTATTGATGCACACGGCCTTTCAGTAGTTCTTTAATGGTTTCCACAGAGACCAGTAAATAATCTAGAGAGATTTAAATGGCATTTTGAATGTTCTCTTGTTAGTTACAAGCCATTAAAGAAATGATTAGTATTATTGTGTATTAGTGGATCTGATCATTATTAATACATGCTAACGATCATAGATGAAAGAATGGTGACATTATTTAAATATTTAATAAAGCTTTTTCATTTTTAATAAATAAATAAAAATATACACTTGATATTTTGTATACCATTGTACATAATATAATTACACTATATTGTATGCATTTTTCAAACAGATTTTTCACATAGATTATGCTGTGTTTGTGTGAAGTGTGTGAGTGTGTTTGAAGGCTGAAGGTGCTGCGACTTCAGACTGAAACTCCCTCTGCTCTATTTGGGGCTTAAATCTCTTCTGATGAGCAGAACTGGCACCCGTAAAGAGTGAGGCGTCTCCTGAGGAGCGAGAGTGTGTGTGACAGAATGTTGATGCGCCTGGAGATACGATCCCCCCCCCCCCCCCCCCCCCAAACCCGACGGGCCGCGAGTGTGACTGAGCAGAGCGATGCTGACAGAACAAAGCAGCCGATGCTCACGCACGGCCCACGTGGCCGACATCAAAAGCATGTGCCATCACTTTCTTACTCGATTCCCAACCCCCATCAGGGGTGCCATGACAACAGCCTCCTTGGATAAGTCTCTCTGAGTACTTGAGTGCAGCCCTCCTGCGGTGTGTAGTGATGCGATCCAGAGACGCACACAACACCGGGCGTCCTGCAGCTCAGCTCTCTCTGGTCCCTGAAGTCTCTTTAATATGAACTCATCATATTGTGCTTCACATAGATACACACGGGCTAAAATGCTCACTCACTAATGTTGGTGCTGCTGCGGCATGATTATAATGAACCCGAACGTGCCTCTATGCACATGGCTATTAGTTTACACACAAATGTCCTGGAAAGTGAACGGGCCTGAAAGCTTTCTAATCACAGTATCTCATACACAATCAGTTTTTATCGCTTTAGAGCGCAGAGTGTATAAAACAGTAGGTCTATAATATTGGGTAAATGTTATTTAGAGCGCTCCAGTGTTTACAGTCTAGACACCGTGTTTGTCTTGGACGTCTTCCTCACCTCGCTTCCCATTTCTAAACCGGTTCATTCTTCTAAACCAACCCTGTAACCTCATCCGCCGCTTTAAATCATATAACTTTGCTTATTTATGACTCTATGAATTTTTTATGAGCGTGTTTGCGTGTGTATGCCAAACACGTGATGTCTTACTTTTTTCCTTTCAACTGCTTTTGCGAATATATGATTTTCTGGATATGTGACGTATTCTCACTACAGAAATATAAGTGAAAGTAACACTTTTTTTTTTTGCCGTTTCAAAACCTTTTTTTTTTTTTTTTTTTATCCCATAATTTAGGTCTAATTTAGCAGGGAGGAATTGGACATGACTAAATTAGGGAGAAAATCGGGGGGGAAAAAAGAGTTACGGAAATAAAATATATCAGGAGGGAGTTAAGATTTTTCATAGTTATGTATCAGTAAAGGATTTACTTCATGTCACAGACATTTTATTGGCATAATAAGAGGTCTTCTGATGGTGGAGACTAGATTGTTCACCAAACTGTGGGCGCGTCTTAAATCGACAGCTGGACAGAATTTAACGGAACTTTCGCACTAGTTAAATTTCTGCCTGAAGTTTAAGTAAAAAACAAAATGTTGAGGATATTATGAACGGTTATGTGCCGGATTTAATCTTTACGCAGAGAGTTCTGCCATATACTGTAGAAAGACAGACAGGGCTTCAACCTGAAATAATAATATTACTGATTACATTAAAGCTGATCAGCTTATTTGTAGCTTTAACCTTTTAACTATTTCTACAAATTCTTTTTCCGGTCAACAACAGATACTTATGTTAGCATCTGAATAAAACAATATTCCTCACTGGAATCCTATTAGGTTAGCTTGCAGTGGGAGGAAAATCTTCGATTTTATTTAGCTAGCAGAACTAGCTGGCTAGCTGTTATAGCTTTGAGAGCAGGAAACATTTATTGATATGACAAAAATCCTAGCAGGCTAGCAGGAAATGAGGTAAAAATTATAAATATGACATAAATCTGCTCATAATTCCTGTCAGGTGAGCCAAGATTAGCTAGCAGGTATTAGCAGGGAAAATAGCAAAAATGATAGACAGACAAGCTCAGGCTAACTGGAATTATTTGTTTGTTAGAAAGATAATTATAAATATGACTAAGATTATTAGCATTTATAAATAATAATAATAATAATAATAATAATAATAATAATAATGCTCTGAGAAATCCTCTCAGGTTTGCTCAGAGCCAACTGGCTAATGCTAGCACTGGATAGCATAAATAATATTCCTGTCACATTAGCTAGCTAATTCAAACTTTTATGGATATCCTAAAAAAAAACAAAAAAAAAACAGACATACTAAATGTATATAATGTATTTCATTAGCCCAGGTTAGTTAGATAACTAGTTAGTTTGACTAGTAGCATATTTACAAATTCAACATAAAATTCCTCAGAAATTGTGTTATACGTCAAGATTAGACACAGAAATTAAGACATCTTTTTTTTTAAGCTCAATGCCTCAATTATTGATCTGTAATTAATGTCTTACTAGAAAATGATAGAGAATATTTAACAGACTAATGTAGGGTTAAATCTTAATACAATACTCCTAATTACTTCTGAGGTCTCACTGCTAGTTCTTTCTTTTCTATCTCGTGTATTCACAATGTGCTGTAACACAGTCAAGTCATGACATAAAAAAAATCCCAAGTAGATATTAGATGTATGATGAAGACGTAAATGTATTTTTTTTTTTTGTTTGTTTCTTTCGTTTTTTTAAGTCTCATAATTATGCTAAGTCTGACAAGATGTTTTCACGCAGGAACATCACAAAGTTGGAATTAAATTTTAAATGCATCAGCCATAAAAAGGCAATGAATACCACTGGAGGTTTGTGAGCTAAAAAACCCGCTGTTGAGCATGGAGTGGTATTCATTTCCGCAAAACCTTCTGCCAGATTAATAAATGATAAATAGACGCTGAATTTACAAACAGATGACAAATCAACTTAATGGGTTCAAAAAGTAATGAATCAAGCCTCATTAAATGCAGTGCTGAAACTCACGGCACATATGCACATATATTGAAGATTTCTCTTTTTTCGGGAAGGTGTACACACCTTCACGCGTCACGTTTGCATGTTGTCGGGTTTGTGTGGAAAATCGTGGACGAATTATGAGCATGAGATTCTCAGCAGGCTTTCATGTTAGTGTTTTTATTAATGTCATCCATTAAGCAAATAACACCACAAGAAGAAATAACGACCACATATATTTTGGGCTTTCTGTCAGATATCTTTAAATATGCACTAAATGAGTAATGAAGTTGTTTTTTTTTTCCATCTCATTACTTACTAAGATGACACTAGCTCAATTTATCGCTGCTTAAATTAGACTAATAATTGTAGAAATGAGCAGAGGCTGGACTATAGGACAATACATCGATACTGTGACATACTGCCTTTATCTATATTTTTGTTTCTTAATGTTTACATGTTTACAAATTTGGTTGCAAATAGTGGTTAAACTCTTAATATTTAAAATCATAAAATTTTACTGTTCCTTTTTTTTGGTGCAAAATACAAAGGGCGTTCAAGTGAAACCGGGACTATTGATTGGAACACAGTTATGAGAGTAAAAGCCAGTTTAAATTTCTCTGTCTAATCCCCTGCTACACTAATACACTTAATTCAGTATTCATCAATGTAGAAAGATCGGACTCTCTTCTACAAGCTGGCCTTCCTGGAACTCATTTAATGGTCATTTCACATTAATGAAAAAAAAAAGTTTGATCACTAAAGACATTTTGTTTTTGCAGGACAATGACAACGCCACATCTTCCGTATAGTCCTGACCACGCTCCAGGCCATTTCCACATATATATTTGATATTAAAGAAGTTCCTGGGGGGCCAGGCAGGCTGAAATGCTGAGATAAGTGCATTAGTGCAGCATGGGATCATATGGAGAACTAAAGGGAGCCTTTACTCTCATAACTGTGTTCGGTTTGCTCTATACAATCAGAAGTCCTGCTTTGACTTGAACACCCTTCATATATATTTAAAACTTGGAGATTTTTACAGCCACATTACTGTCGTGCTAGCTACTTAATAGCATATATAGCTGATTTCACAACAGTTTAACATGCACTGCTGTAAATAAAATGCCAGAGTACTATGATAGTCTATGCATGCCTAATGAACTCACATGATTCTTAAAGGCAATAATCCTGAGGTTAAAAAGACTCACTGGACATTTTCCTGTTTTCTGGGTAACTGTTCTACAGCTAAGCAGGCCTTTGCCAGGGGAAATCATGAGACATGTTTCAGGGTGTAATGAATCTAAGGAAATGATGTTTAACACTAATTACAGCTAGAAAATTCACTTTCGTGAGGAGGGAACTCATCATGGGCTGTTTTAATTTTTCCATTGTTTTGCTTTCTTTTGCAGCTTTGCCTCCCACACTTCAAAACCAGCGCTCTCGTTTTCATAAAGGTCAGGAGAGATTACAAGGTCAGGGACAAGAAAATGGAAAAAGAAAAAAGGAAAAAAAAAAAAAAAAAAAAAGCATTGACATTTATTGTCTTCAGACATTTTTTCCCCTAACAACTTATTCTGACATGAATGCCAGGGTGTCGATCTAGTATACCTCAATAAATCCACTCAAAGGCTAATCAAAGCTTCATTAAACTGACCAGGCAGTATGACAGTACATTCACAAACGATCATTAAAGCAGTGTCTCGGCACGCACGCGAGCACTGGTGCTGACTCAAATGAGGGACGGAGATTATTATTCACCTTAATGGCTACATCATTTCTTTGCAGTGCTATTGTCGACAAGACAGCTGCTGTTGTTTCAGAATCAGTCAGTGTGCCAAGTGCAGTGATTTCTGCTTATGAGGTTCAGACCTGGATTAGATAAATGACAGAAAAGCCAGCAGTGACTACAGTAACGCATGTGTGAAGTCAAGCGATGTGTTTGCGGGAAGTGATAAACAGCTGTGGTTCAGTAGCTGAAGCAGTGCGACATTGTGGGTCAAAGAAAATCCGCCACGGCAAATAAGCACTCGAATCAAAAGAACAAAACCATACGGATTTTTCTCTGTTTTTTCTTCTTTTTTTTTTTTTTTCACAAATCAGACGAAAAGATAACTGGACAGATCAGTCACATAGACAAACAAGGCAGACAGACTGATATAGAATAGACAGATGGATAGGCAGGCAAAGATGCGCAGAAAGACCAATGTGATGCAAATGTACCATTTTTCATTTACTCTAGGGATGTTTTTATGACATCATCTAGACTGCTATAACAGTTATGATTAATCATCATAACATCATACGCTATGCTATTATGTCATGAATACGTTTTATTTCTGCAGAAAGACTAAAAGGAAGCGAGAATAAGAAAACAGAGTAGCAATAAGAAGAAAAAGAAAAAGAAGAAGCACACATTTGATTGAATTTGCTACTGTATTTCACATTTCATTGGGACTTTCCATGTTGGCCATAGAAACAGCAGATGATGTCAGTGTTTAGGTGATCTACACGGTGCTACGCAGAGTCACCACTCTGATTTAGCGCTTTTCGTGATTTTGTGCCCAATAAGCAGCCTCTTCTCGTGCGCACGTGGGCGTTCCTCGGTTCGCGTCATAGTGCTGATCAGCAGGTGATGTATATCAATGTCGCGCTCTTTCCTGTGTGCAGAACGCACAACCAGCTGAGTGCGCGCCAATTGAAATGTGCTTATCAGCTCAAACCCCAGGCGATATTTCACGATAGTCAACCACAAGTACGTAAGTGGGATCTCTGATCAAAGAAGCTACTGTTTGACCTTATTGTGAGATGAGTGGGTAATGTCAAGATCTTCCTGTCGAAATTAGTGCAGACCGCGATAGAGTGAGAAGGCTGAGCTCCAGATATGTTTAAACTATTCATCAGATACAGTACATAGATACGGAACAGTCACAACGTTAAAGCCACTGGCAGGGGAATACAATTGACGTTTTTGTTCATATGTTAAGGAGTGGAATATATTAAGCAGCAAGTGAATCATGGGAAGAAAGATGGCAGGAAAAATGAGCAAGCATAAGCGACTTTCACAAGGACCAAAAGCCAGTTTGTCTATGCAGGTAGTACAGTAAGTCAACAACATACGAACGAGTTCCGTTCAACAAACATTGAACAAACATTGTCCAGGTGCTAGGATACTAACACAATTGGCTACACACAATATAAAACTACCATGTTACACGATCTCGTTCTTTAGAATCGTGCCGTTGGTTCAACGATTCATGTTAAAAGAACGAGCATCTTTTCTCCTCGCTTCATTCTGTTAATTATTTTCACTTTTGTCTCCATTGTTATCGCTTGGCTTTGTCTCCAGCTTAATCACCGCTGCATCCTGGGATGCACGCTGCATGCACATCACATCTACAATGGATATGTGATCTAACTCATGTTAGTATCTTCAAAAGTTTGTTCGTGTGTAGCAAACTTTAGTTCCTATCAAAACGAGCCAAGGATGGACAACTGGTGAGGCAGTGATAAGGTCATGGGTGGCCAAGGCTCACTGATGCATGTAATAAGTGAATGCTGGATCTGAACACACAGTTCATGGTCGCGTGTAGTGTATGGTGTTTTGTAGCTGGAGACCGATCACAGCTCCATGCCGAGCCATGTCCACCAGAGAAAACTCCAACAAGAGCTCATGATCAAGCATCAGACTGGACCATAGGGCTGTGGAAGAAGGTGGCCTGGTCTGATGAATCACATTTTCTTTAACATCATACGTGTGTCTCTTCAGTCGTCTCTTTCAGCAGGATAATACACCCTTCCAACTGGTTCCCTATCATTTGAGGAACATGATGAAGTTCAAGGTGTCCTTCAAATTCCTCAGATCTCAATCCAATCAGGCATCCGTGGTATGTTCCGGTTAAAGAAATCCCATCTTTGGAGACTCTAAGTAAAAACTTACAGCTGCCAAGCAAGTGTTTTGATGCCAGACAACATGATACACCTTCAGAGATCTTGTAGAATCTAAGCCTGTTTGACATACGTGGGACCTGCACAATATTAAACAAGCACTTGTAATGTTATGGGTGATCTGTGTACGCTAGCTCATTTCAGGGCCCTTGTTAGAGAGAGTAAATATGCAGCAGCTGGCTATTTTTAGTGGCGGAGATGACGGCAAGTTCCTGAGCTGTAGCTTCAGACGCCATGGTGGTTTAGTGGTCAGCGTGCTGCATTAGTGACTGAACGTTTGTGACATTAAATTTAGAAAATACGAGCAATAAGGTGAGATGGGAAGCAATAAAGTGTTAATTATTCCGACTTGCTCTAGAGGAAAAAAAGTGACGTCAGATTCATTTTCAGTTTGCACTTGAACCCGATGTCCCCCGCGGCCACCGAGATCAAACCAATGGGTCGATATAGTCTTTTGTTTTCCGTTGACTGCGCCTACATTTTAAGGCTGTAAGACTAATCAAGAATTAGAAAAGAAGAAGCTGCTAATAAATCACCTTTGCTCTTGAACCCAGGCTTTAGCTTGAAACAAATCCTGTGCCCCTTTCCTAGGGTGAAAAATCAATCGGATCGTCTGGCTGCACTTCTGTGATCGGGATGAGCAGGCACCATTTCTCCTGAGACTATAAAATATTCATCGGTGAAGCTTCATTTGGCCCCGGTTGCCTGTGCAAGCCATATCAAAGCTGTGTAATTACAAGAAGGGTCTGAGTCGTCCGCCTAATCGGGTCTCCTCTCGCTTTACTGTGAAATTCCAGGTCAGACAAAGAAGCTGGACTGGACAGGGAAAGCAAAATGCTATAATGTATCTACTCTACAATGGGTCAGTATGAATAAAGACAGACAGACAGACAGACAGATAGACAGATAGATAAATAGATAGATTCACTTTAATGCCATCACTCTGCCACAGACTAGGTATTTCATTTTTGGATGCTGTCATACAAAAAAAAAAAAAAATTTCCCCGACCACAAACAACGTCCTTCAAATCAGAGCTGCGTGTGCCGGCGTACCATAAACGCATTCTCTAAATGAAACACATTATCTCTAAATACATGCACGGAATTAGTCATCAGGAAAGGCCTCGGCATCTCCACTGTGTCTCAAAGACGCAGCAGTTCGACTCCACAGCAAGTACAAAGCTGTGATTAAATAGATTAGTGCAACGTAAATGGCTATAAATGTTATCTCTGTCATTACCTGCAACTCTAGGATATCCTGACACGGTGAAAACCCTTCGTACACATATCGCTTGAACATGACGAAAGCTGCACGTTCATCATTTTTCCTTCCCGCAACCAAGCATTACGCAAAACGTTTCTAGATTTCAGTCGACATGGCATCGAGACGCCGGTGAATGCGTTTTCAGTATACACACATATCACACAAAAGCAAGGCCACTTCCTTTGTTAGCTTTATAATTACGCAGACAGACAGACTGACAAACAGACAGACAGATGTGCGGTTACCTCAGAAAGTTACACAGGCACTCGGGTTAAAGCACTGGCTGAGACATTCCAGATGTGAGTGACAAAAAAGTCCATGCTGCCCCCCTTAGTCAACCCGAGCAGCAGCGTGCACGCTATAGCTCCTACAGAGAATGATGAAAAGCCTGCTGGTGTCACAATGTATGTTGTGTGTGTGTGTGTGTGTGTGTGTTGGGTGTGAGTGTGTGTGTGGGGAGGAAGACAAGCTGGCCTCAGGAAGGTTAAAAGCAGCTCGGGTGAATCATGACTTCCCACATTTGTAGGTCAGAAAGCGGCATGACTCATACGTCGTTCTAACATGGTAACAGACAGAACATGTGACGCACATACACACAAGCACACGAGCCACACGCACCTATCTGTCGAGCTATCTTTTGAACGCATTAATCAGCAAGCATGCACAAAATCATCAAGCCGTACTCATGCCTCACAGGTTCAATCCTGAGCTCATGTTCTTCATGGGTTCTCCAGTCCAAAAACAAGGTGGATTGAGGACTCAATCGCATTCAATCTGTCTCCTGTCACGGACTAATATCCCATGCAGAGTGTGTTCCTGCATCTCACCTAGGATTCCAAGGACAGGTTCTGGAGCTGGTGCAGATTCTGCCCCGAAGGTATGTGGGTTCAAATCTCAGGAACTCTTGATCATGAGCCTTTACTCATAACATTTCAAGGATTTGATCTGGTTCAAAGTAAATGCCTTATCCCGTTCATACAGTAGCTGTGGGACCACAATCCACCAAGTATTTCAGGAGGTAAACAGAGAACCTGGGGAACACTGTGAGAACTTACAGGAACATCAGTGAACCTGGAGTTTAAGCTGTAAGGTGGTGTCACTACTCAGTTTTCTTTGTCTTTCAGCTGTTCCCTTTCAGGGGTCGCCACAGCGAATCATCTGCCTCCATCTAACTCTATCCTCTGCATCCTCTTCTCTCACCCCAACTAACTTCATGTCCTCTCTCACTGCATCCATAAATCTCCTCTTTGGTTTCCTCTAGACCTCCTGCGTGGCAGTTCCAACCACAGCATCCTTCTACCAATATGCTCTCCTCTGAACATGTCCAAACCACATGTTCAGTCAATCTGGCCTCTCTGACTTTATCTCCAAATCATCTGACATGGGGTGTCCCATGTGTTGTCACTACTCAGTGTCTGATTTAAATCTAAAAATCATTCAGTTTTTTTGTTCACGCCCACGCTACAATCCTAAACTCCCTAAAGTTTCTCTCCCAGCTTTGGGTTCCACTACAGAACACTAATTTCCCAGTTCTAATGGCTCAGTGGTTAGCACTGTCGCCCTGCACCTCCAGGGTCTGAATTTTGATTCCCGCCTCAGAGTCTGTGTGTGAATGTTCTCCCTGTGCTTGGTGGGTTTCCTCCGAGTACTCCAGTTTCTCTCCACAGTCCAAAGACATGCATATTATTGGCTAATTGGCGAGCCCAAATTGCCCATAGTGTGTGGATGCACGTGTGAATGTTGACCGGAGGTCCTACCAACGGTTGTAAAATGGGAATACATACAATGGCAATCACCATTGGCGTCCACTGCCCCTAGTTGGACTACAGAGGTTCCTAGATGGATGGATGGAACCACAGGTTTGCAGATTAAAACCAAAAAGTTCTTTGGAAGTCCTGATGTTTGAACCTGCATACCTGTGGATCCATCCAAATTAGCGTTCTGCAGTGGAACCCAAGCCTAAAATATATATGGCACTGAGGCACGGCTGGGAAAGAACCTTTAGGAACTTTAGGAATGTAAGGTGGACATAAATAGTGAATAATTTTTAGATCTACACCGCCGTGCCAGGCTTTAGCCTGGTTGTGGTGGAGCTATGGTGGATCAGGAGCCTATACCGGAAACACTAGGGAACAACCTATGGGGAACTACGAGGCAAGAAAACACCTTGGATTGGACACATGTTCATTACATGCAGACACACATTCAAGCCTACTGCAGTGGATTTTTGGAATATCCAATCCACCAAGTATTTCAGGAGGAAAACAGAATCTGGATGACACTCAGAACCAACAGTGACCTCAGTGAACCTGGAGATTATGAAGCTGTGAGGCGGTATCACTACTCAGGGCATCACCATGCCACCCAGTGCCCGACAGAAAAAAAAAAAAATCATCACTGTTTTTATAACCACCACCAATTTTTGTCTACACCCACCCTACAAGTGGGTTCCCTCCCAGCGGTTTCTTCCCTTGTTTTTCCTTAAATGGATTTAGTGGAATTTCATCTCTGTGGGTGATCCATGTCAATCGCTAAGGATCTGTAAAGCCAACGGAGACGTACTTGGATTTGGGGCTTTATGAAAAGACTTGCCTGAGATAGAAATAGATAGATAGATAGATAGATAGATAGATAGAGAGACAGAGAGAGAGACAGTCTGAGCAAAGTCTCCTGTGTCACACAAGAATTTTTAACCACACAGGCCATAAATACGACCGCTTTGACTACATGACCTATCAGTCACACCACTCATTGATTGACTCCTTGAATGACAGATGTATTCAGATCTCCGGAATCCGACAGAAACGCACTACACTGGAAAAAGCAACAACAACCATCTCCCTTTCAAATTCTTGCCTTCCGGCTGAGCATTCAGGAAACGGGCTAATCGGGTCTTCAAAACCAGCAGCGATCAACAAAGCTAATTCTTACCTCGAGCATCATTTCTTTTCTTTTTTTTAGCCTCCCCTGCAAAAACTAACACACCAACCCACAAGCCACCCACACATCCACCCACACACACTCACACGCATAAGGATACCTGCATAAACCATACATCAGCAACATTTTTTCTTTCTCTGTGAATACTCAAGGACTCCAAGGGTAGGACAAAGAGATGAGCAGTGATTGACTGGAGTCTAAGGGTTGGTTGCACTTGCTCTTGCACGACTATTGCATGGGTTTCAACCCCGGCATGTTTCAGGCATGCTAGAAAAGAAGAAGAAGAAAAAAAATGTACCGTGGATGCATGAAAAAGTAATAACATTTTCCTGCATATACAAAGCAAACCTCAAAACCCCGGCACAGGAAACAGAGACTGATGGAAAATCTCCCCATAGGAAAGAAGTGACACATAAAACCGCCTACTACTACACTCCCACACGCATGCGTGTGTGTGTGTGTGTGTGTGTGTGTGTATGACTGCGTGCAGCAGAATGAAACAATCACGTTCATAGCTGCAGGTCCAACAAGCATTATTAAGGAATTACTAGTCACCTAAAAATCTGATTGGTCAGAATGCATGGATTACGGTTTCTATAGTAACAACTGATTCACATGGACAAGTGTAGCGTCAGGACATTGGGTTATGACTCTGCACTACAGGCTGAAAAGTGAACGCGAGTTCATTCCAATCCCAGAATGATCAGACTTAATAAACCCCTCAGCTCCGTGCTGGATCGGGAGCCCGTGCCAGCGCCACGCCTTGGTAATCACTCGCTTATAAAACTGTACACACTGTCTGGAATGTGGTGTTTGTCGACGTGTGTACCTTCGTTAAATCCTTTTAATCCTTTCGGAAAAAGATGATGAGTCAAATATCAGAGATGTTTTCACTGCCGCTAGTGATGTAGCGTCTAGTTCTTTTGTTTGCGAAAGGTGGTTTATTATGTCTGAAGATCGGAATTATCTCATAGCGAGGCTTGAGCTTTAGCTTGGAACTCCTTGCGCTAATAGAGTAGTGCTTTCGGAATCCTCAGCAATAAATCAATCAATCAATAAATAAATAAATAAATAAAACAAAAAATGAGTTATCCCTTAAATGTTTTTTTACATTTTTCAAAGGACATTTTTTTAGGACTCTACATTATATGGGAATATTAGCGACGTTTAAACGTTCATCACTAATCCTCCGTCGATACAACTCTACGTTTCGAAAGCTTCCTTTGGGCCGCTAAAGCTGTTGCAAAGCGCAGGACTTAGCCCAACACGGCTGCAGCGTGTCATGACAAGAGGCCTGAGATCGCTGGCAATGCCCTGCCCTCGGTGGAATTAGTACAAAAGTGCCAGCAGGATTAGTGCACACCCCGTCACACCCAGTACACAACTTGTTTCAGACGGGGTAGACGAGTCTGATTGCTCGTGTGCCAAGCTTGGTGAAGTTCCCATCGACATTTTATTTAAAACCACGTTTAGTCCATAATCGCTTATATAATAATCATTTCCTGCTGACAGTGGGATACACGTTACAGGTAATATATATAGGAAAAGAAAGTATAATATTAGTAATATTACCATATTATTATCATAATATTATCATATATATGAAAGAACATATAAGAATGGCACCAGGTTTGTCCCGTCGGCCTCAAGCTCCGATTCTGAGTCGCTTTTCTGTACAACACGGATGAATAAAGTGATTACTGGTGTTACTATAGTCTTGTACGGTCTGAATATAATCCCAGAAGAGCTGTATAATACCTAAACCAGACCAACAGCCAGGGAGAACAACAAAGGTGCCACGTCACCAAGGTTACATCTTAATGTTTTATGTGCTGCCACGTGATTGGCTGATTGGATAAAGCATCTTGCTCAAGTATTCATCTTCAACTTCTTTCCACGTTTTATTAGTGGAAAAAAGTGGGTTTTTATCTAGTGTTAGAACGGATTACCATATGTCATAAATCCCATATCATTTGCTAAATTATTGTTAGGTTGCATAAGTATTCACCCCCCATTCCTGGGAAAGCCCTAAATCGGTTCAAGAGAATCATCATTTTGAAGATATATTTAAAAATAGTGTAGAGTAGCTTATTCAGAGATGCAACTTACACCCCAATTAGCTTTAAAAATTTCATAGTTTATTATTTTAAATATTTGCATTTAGGTTTTAAATGTGTTTATGAAACCAGCTGGATAGCTTTCGATTCCTTCTTCATTTTAGAAAATCTTTGGATGCTCAGAAAAAAAAAAAAAAACTGAAAATTAAACAAGAGGGCAGAACAACGCTTTTTTCATTTCAAAAGTCAGCGAGAAATCACACAATGTCGCCATGAAGCTCATGTTCAAAACCCAGCGACAACCCCATTTATCTGTAAAGTCTCTTCAGCTTGTACAGTATTGAAAACACGACAAAAACTCATTATTTAAGGTTGATCATTTACCGCGTGAATTTAATTGTTTGTTGAAAATATGGACTTAATTCAAATTTGCTCGATGCAACAAAGCAGTGACATGATGAATAACAGTGTGAGAAGTAGAAATCACGAGGTGATGAGTAACAAGTGCTGGTGAAGAAGGTTCAAGAGGTGACCCCATTACGTTAGGAGTTTCAAAGTAAGGTCTAGCACCTCTAGAGCAACCATGGCACGACGCTCGTTGATTTGCCAACAGCAAATTATCCAGTTGTTTCAGGATAAAATTCCCTGATGTTAGTACACAATATCATCAAGAAATTCAAGGAAACCAGTCGAATCTCAAAGCGTAAAAGGGCAAGGACGAAAACCACACGAGTGAGCTCCGATCATTCAGACATCAGTGTTAAAAACCGTCACGCTTCTATAGTGGATATCATGATGAACACGTTGGCAAACCTTTGTCCATTAACACCATTTGTTGGTGCTTTTACAAATGCAATGATGCCTAACAAATGCAACTATCCAGAGGCGTCAAAGTCACTGGAAATGTGTTTTGTGGTCCAACAAGGCAACATTTCAAATAGTTTTTGGAAGCGGCAGCCCCCATGTTGTCTGGGTCAAAGATGAAAAGGACCATCCAAGCTGTTATCAGCGTCAGGTCCAAAAGCCGGCATCAGTCACGGCACGGGGGTGTGCCGGTGCCCGTGCCATGGGTAAATTCCATACCTGTAAGGGCACCATTAATGCAGAAATATATGTTCATTTTGGAGCTGTCATCAGAGACATGCCTGTATTTTCCAGCAGGACAACGCCAAACCACATTCTCCTCGGATTACACATGCACGCCTGCTACACACGGAGTACAGGGCGCTAGACTGGCCTGCCTGCTCCAAGTAAGAATGTGTGGTGCATACTAAAGTGCAAAATATGGCAACGGAGACCCTGTACAACTGTGAGGCATCTGAAGGCCTGCGTAATGGAAGAATGGGGGAAAACGCCACTAGCTAAACTTGACTAAATGCCCAAAATGCTTAAAAAGTGTAAGTAACAGCAAGGTCAGTGTTACAAAGTGGTACGCAGTCAACTTCCCCTGCCTTTTTTTTTCTTTCTGAGGGTGTTGCAGCCACCACATTTGAAACGAGTCCATATATTGAAGAAACAATTAAATTCACAAGGCAAATCATCAAATGATGAGTTGTTGTAGAGTTCTTTTGTTTTTACTGCCAATTTCCATACTCAGCCAAAAGTTTTTATTTTTATTTAATTTTTTTTTAACCGGGATTGGAAAAGAGCTCAAGGATTAGAAAGGAGAGACGTGACAGTTTGTGTTTCTTCCATTAAAGTTCCCATTTGTAAACGGTCGCCAAAATATCATGACCTGTTTCTCCTTCTCGTCCTGCTACCTGCACCCTGATATCAGACTAGGTCCACGTGTGAATGCCCAATTTTCACGATCCAGTCCACACGGATGTTTTGATTTTACGATCTTTCATACTGATTCAAATAACTGTCCTGATGTCTCAGTGCTGATGAATGCACCGTGATGCACAAGTTCCCCACACCGACATTCAGCCAATACCTCCAGCATGACTCACGGCTGTCTGGCAGAAATCGGACAAAATTACAAATTACAGCAGTGTTAAAGTCTGATTCAAATTCGTCACGCATCAACACCTCGAGCACGTCATAGGTTGTGCCAAAGGTCACGTTAAAGGGGCAGAATTTCTAGCATAAGTACAGCCTGTTTTCCCCCCGCCCAAACCTAGGGTGAGGTAAATACTGTTATTTGAATAAAGCTATTCTATAAATATCCAAAAATCAAACCTACTTTAATTGCATGTATGTATCTATGTGCACGCCTAGAGTGAACACCATTACCAATGTAAAGGTTAGAATTCCAACCTGCGCAACTGAGAAACATTGTGGGTTTGGGGTTTAGCATGCACACACACACACACACACACACACACACACACACACACACACACACACACACACACACACACACACACACACACACACACATACACGAGAGTTATGGGTGAGTCATAACAAGAGGAGAAAACTCTCTCTGTCAAAGACACACACACACACACACACACACACACACTTCTTTATATATGTGCGCACAATGGAAATATTTAGATAAGCATAACCTTATCGAGTGCCTCACTCATGTAGGAGGTCTCGGCCCACTACCAGCTTTGTTATGGTGCGTGTTTCCTGTTCACCGGGGGACGTTTGGGACGAAAGTGATGGAGATGGCCTTATTTCTATATCTGGGTTATGCAAATGTAAGACCCAGTTCATGTTTAGCTTGTGAAATTCCTTATCGAATGTGAGAAACACGCACGTACACACTGACTCACATTGGCACAAGGTACTAATAAACTTGCGGTATTGGTTATGGCTCATTCAGAATAGATGATATCATGTGTAGGCATTAGAATAAACAAACAAACAAATAAAAAAATAATAAAAGTCATTAATGTAACATATTTCCAATATGGGAAAAGCAGCCATATTTTTCATATTTGAAGCTGATTGTAAACCAAATATGAGATTCTTTAGTCTGTTTTTATATGATGCTACTCATTTCATGCGTTAATTTTTCTTATTCTATTGGCACTTTCTTTCCAGCAATGAATACTGAAAATATTTTTAAAAAATAATACAATAAAATAAATATATCAAGCTTGAAATTAATTAAAAAAGAAAGAAAGAAAGCTTGTACTTATAGTAGGATTTTTGTAGTATAAAAATTATTAAAAAAATATGTACATTATATATAATTCACATTACAGAGTCAGCCAAAAACGTGTACGCACACTTAAGGAAAAGTAAAATAGTATGATATATATTATACTGTATTAATATAGCAATAAATTCTATAATAAAATATTTATAGTTTTTCTTTTCCTGATGTGCATTTTTTTTTTCTTCCCAGTTGAACCTATTAAATAACATATAAAAAGGAAAGCGACAATTTACAGGAAAATGAAATAAAAAAAAATAAAACCACATCAAAAAGAGTCACAATTCTTTAAATTCATTCATAAAGTAGATCCTAATAGTCCAAAAGTTAATAATCAACCATGTTTTCTTACATACTGTACAAAGAGTTTGACTGCAAAATGAGATAGCTCCAGAAAAAAAAAAGTTTATTCAATAGAATCAAGAAGTATCACAAGCTAATTGAAACCTTTCTCTCTGTTTCTTCAAGTCACAAGGGTGTTAAAAAGTGCAAATATCACACGTTTACGTCTGAATTGTTTCACTTTTTTGAGTGTGAAATTCGCATGATTTGGCAAAATGCGATACTTCCCACAGTTTCATCCAGTGGAGAAATCAGCCTGCAGTTGTACTTGTGTAAACATGTCATTTAATATCAGAGATGGGAATGACCAGGGACCAACTGATACAATATTATCATGATAGATTCAATTTGCATTTCAATTCTATCAGGATTTTATAAATATCTCAAATCTATAGATCCCCCCCCCCATATTTTGCAAATAATTTTTGCATCAAATAAGATGCTGTGCCACCGAGCAATGTATGAATAGTTTATAGCACACCATTTTAAATTATACTGTATGTATAATTTAAAAAAGATACAAATATATACAAATATATACAAATGTATATATATATATATATATATATATATATATATACAGTATGTGTCATAATATCTATATTGTGACATAAATTGCATCACAAGAATCATGATACATTAGACTTAATCGATTATTCCTCCATCTATAAGATCAATAGTAGTGTTGACACCATCAGCCTCTTTCCTCTACCAGTTTCAGTTTCACTTAGTTTTTTTTGAAGACAGCACATTATCATAGTACAGGGCTGCGCTGTATAACATCTGATTGCGCCTAACTCACTGCATATATGTCTGTGGTTTCATAAGGGTATATTAGGGTAATAGAAATCCTGATTGGAGATATATCCAGGCGTACTAAATGCAAAAGATCCCCCCCCCCCCCCCCCCCCCCGGCCCCGCCACACATGACACATGTATCTCAAGCCTCAAAGAGCGACTGTGATACGTGTAGCAGGATTTTCTCTCTGCATAGCTTTCTTTTGTAAATATCACTTTTGTAAGTACTCAAGTGCATCAAGGCTCCCAAATGCAGCAACGCCCGTGCTAGTACAGTATATGGTGATATTCAACAAAAAAAACTATTTTGTCATAGGCAACCACATGGCAAATTGCCTGCGGATAATAATTTCACAAAAAAATGTGCGACAAAAGTCTGGAAAATGGTGATTTTTTATGATCATATAGGAACACTAAATAAAATACACATTTCTAAATCAATTGGTTCCTAAGGGTGCACAAACTTTTGCGCTCAATTTAAAACTTTAAGGCAATGTAACAAAAGTCCTTCTTTGCAGAGATATTAATTCCTAAAAAATAAGCATCAACAATTTAAAAGTATTTCTTTTTGCTAAACGATTAACACAGATCCAGTCTTTTTATTGAATTAATTAATTTATTTATTTATTTTTACACCTGACCGTATTTCACTGGGAGTCATTACGCAGAGCCACTCAAGACATGTAAGGAATGACTCGGGAGCGCGCTCGGTGTTGAGAAATCGATAAGTATCTGGCAGCATATCGAATATATCTTGATTAAAAAGCCTGACCAAGGCAGCCAAGCTGAATCACATTACTTCTGATACTTTCCAGGAACACGAATCGCCAGTACGCACCTGCACAGTAAAAAAAAAAAAAAACGAAAAAGAGAAAAAAAAGAGAGAGACAGAGAAAGAAATGACACACAATATGCAGATGAAGCCGAGTCTGCTGTGAAAAGATACCTTTCCGCTTCACTGCTAATTTTCATGGATTGCTCCCACTGAGTTTAGTCGAGAGCTCTCGCTGCTTTTGTACAAAGTCGTCCTAAACACTTTACATGTGTTCAGAACGGGATATACAAACACGGCGTCTTGCTTAAATAGAGTAGATAACAACCTCAGTGCTGTTTTTTTTTTTTTTTTTGGCCAAAAATGACTGTGCAATTAACAGAATTTTAACACAGTGATGTTAAATTCTCAATTCTGATTGGTCAGTCAGAAGGAGCTGATTCCTATTCTCGAGCAACACCACCGACAATGCTGAGTTAGCATAACATAAAACCTTTCCCTTTTTTTCCCCCATAAGGAATTCTCAGATACTTTCTCTTTTTTTTTACAGTCTCTCTGGGTTTCATAGAGGACGAAACCTAGGTTCCATTTATTCCCTTTATTTCACTCCTCTTCCAAATACGCCATTCAGTGTTTTTGTAAATGAGCTACTGCTGAGCCACGCCCCTACAAACAGGGTTGAGCAACAAACCAGGGGAGGGGTTAGTTTTATATTAAGCCATATTAGGGAGGAAATCTAATTGGCTTGTTTAAGTCCTCTGGTTAATACAAAACTGAAAAAAGAAAAAAAATACAGTAAATCTGTGCAGCTGACTGACATGTCATAACAATACATGACATGATTCAGTCCTAAAATCACAGATATGTTGATCCAAAAAAAACACTTGACACAGATCATTAATATAAAGCAGTGATTTTAAAATCCCAAGCAGTTATTTAAAGATGCCTGAACTGAATCATAGCCCATCACTCACGGTGACTCATCGCTTGTGAAAATCAACATGCTAATAATTGATCATTGAAATTAGTCACCGCTGAAAAAACGAAAGAACCGAGCGAACCAAGCTAACCGCTAGCCGCTGGCATGCCAGCTACAGTGTTTTCACTGAGAAACACAGGGGTATTTCTTCTCCTCACTTCATAGCTGAAAGAAACCACTTCCTGACAAGCCTGCTGTTTTTCAGAGCTATCAGGCTACGCTTCAGCGCTTGATGCGAAAACAATCCTTCAAGGTGTAGCCTGATTCATTTATAAACGCTGCAAACCTAAGCGGACGGAATATGACTGAAATTGGATTACTGTAGCTAACATAACATGAATGAATGTAATATTTTAGGAAGAGAGCAAGAGTCAGAATCAGGTTTAGACTCATGTTTGCTAACACTGATGCTAGCTTTCCTCCAGGAATACTCTGTATTCATCATGTATTAGCATTCTGTTCCAGACATGTTAGTTTTTTTTTTTTTTTTTTTGCCGTATTAAATCACACCACCAGATTAATAGCAGCTATCAAGTTCACTAGCTGGCGAAACGTATGATAGCAAAATATTACTAGCGTATTAGCATAGCCTCAGGATGATTAGACATGAAAAGCAGATTCTACGTCTTAAATGTAAATGGGTGTGTGCTAAAATGACTGTGCATGAACACCTGCATGTGGTGTCTGTGTGTGTGTGTGTGTGTGTGTGTGTAATGGTTGAACACGTTTTGGACTTTCCCTTCAGCGCCTGTGGAAGGTCATTACTCGATAGTTTAGCTCATTATCACTCTGTGTGTGTGTGTGTGTGTGGTTGCTCAGTATATGACACGGATAAAAAAAAAAAGATAAAAAAAAAAAATCAGCCCACGGTGTGGACGGGGCATGGCAGGATGCATCTCGTTTGACGAACGTGTTCCGCTGCTATTTGTGGATGAGTGAACCAGCAGTGCAGCGGTTTGAGACGCTACATCTGGCCAGCCCTGTCTCCACCCTCGTCCGTTCCCTACACAAGTCCACATGCGATCCTGCAACTCGACTCAACTCTCGCAGGCCTCTGACTCTCATACGCTGTACACTTTTACCAAACAGCACCACATTCTTCTTCTTCTTCTTATTATTATTATTATTAATATTATATCTCTTATTGATACTCACACCATACTTAATATTGTTAGGGTGTGCAGTTATAGGAAAATAATCAACAATGTTATGTTGCTGTCACCATCCCAACGTATTTTCCTATAGCATTATATACAAGTCTTCTTAAACCATAACAGTTACTCAGCAAGGACTAAAAGTAACACTTTATAATCCATTCACAGGTATATTTCATGTCGTAAGGCTAGTTCCTCTGACACTGGAGACTCCTTCCAAATCTTTAATACAGAAACTTTCACCATTTTATACATATTGTACATAAATCCTACAGCATCTAAATGTCTTTAGATTATGTCATGCATGCTGTAGACAGGTCCCTATGAATTAGCTGTTGCTATAGAAACCGACGAGAACGTTAATATAAGCCCGTGGTTTCTCGCTGCTGTCAGATCTGCTGTTCTAGAAACTTCAACAGCGCAGTGGTGTAACACTGTGTTAAAAATAGTGCTGCCATGAAATCAGTACTGAACAGGACTTTCAGCAGCAGCCAGTGCTGAATCGAGGGCATCCGCCCGAGGTCAGCCTCCCGCAGGCCACAAGTTATTCCCTGCAGCTAAAGCCAGACGGACTGACCGAGTCGCTGTCCACATGTGCGCACGCGTTTGTTTGTGGAGGAAGCAGAGCGCTGCGTAAGCTCCTGCTTTTAGCTGTCTAAATCCTTCCAATGATTCAGACAAAACACATGAAAACTAATAGCAGAAATAGCAAGATAGAAGGTGAGCGGGGAGGGGATGGGTGCATGATGCAAAAACGCATGCCAGAGGTTTTTATCTAATCCGCCGTTATTTACGGCGCTGGAATATCCGGGTGGAGCAGAAGGTCCTGCGTTAAGTGGCTTGTTCAGGTTAAAGGCGATGTCAAATTTAGCTTCGTAGCATCATATTATCTGGAATAAATCTGCTCAAGGGGTGTGATTAGTGAGGATGAGAGGGAGTAACAGTCATTCAGGGCAAATGGTGAACCGTTCTGGCTGGGGGAAAAAAGCGACACACAGGAGGAACACTGAAATGATTAAAATGGAGACACCAAAATGGAAAAGTTTTTTTTTTTTTTTTTTTTTTACCACAACGGCACAGAGCTTGGTGAGTAAGAGGTGCTGATAATTACAATCTTCTAAACAGGTTGTACGTAAAAAAAAAAAAGAAAAAGAAAAAAAGGAAAATCTGTTTCATTTGCTTTAAGGGTTCCACAGTGAAGCTTCCAAGACGATGGAAGATCTCCAACGGAAATGCCAAGAATTAAAATCATTATGGATGTAAAATACAGATTATACACTTTTCCATTCTTTCACTCTTCCACAGAGTGCAGATTCCAACTTGTTCATCGCGTACCACTCGGGAACCGTTAAAGGCTCTATGTAAAACAAATGGATTCACTTTCAGAACAGGTCTTAAGTAGAAGCAGAAGTGGTTGAATGCTTGAACACTTAAATGTGCAACGCAACCAGTTAGACTTGCAAAAAGAAGAGATCTTTCTAGACTATTTAATGCCTCTTTGGCATGTCCCTTAAACGTTCTATGAAGAACCCCATGAGGTTAGTTTTTTTAAAAATTGGTTCTCATCAGATTTTCTGAAAGCTTGAATCTCAGCAGAAACTTTAGATATTTTAAATCTTATCAAATGAAAAACCCTGAAAGGTTCTGTGTAGAACTCTTTAAAGATGTGTTCCATCATTAAAGGTTTTGTGGAGATCTCAGAATAGTAGTAGGGCCAAGTAGAGTCCACTTAAATGCTAGAACTCGTTCACTTGTCAAGAATCCTTAGGAATAGATTACCCATGATAAATAGTTTCCCTTCAAGAAAAGGTTCCAGTTATAACTCTAAAACAGAGCTGTTCCTCTGGATGAAACCTTACCACCATACCACAGGTTTCCCATTTTTATGAAACTTTTAGAAGGCTAGAACCCTTAAAGGTTCTCTTTAGAACCCTACAAAGAGTTGTTAAATGTGACCATCTGAATAAGTGGTTTCATATTCGTAAATAGTTCTAAGTAATAAATACTTCAAATGCTAGAACCCTTAAACATCTAAAGAACCCTTATAAAAAGTCCAATGTCCTGGCCTGAGTGTCCACTCTTAAAATAAAATGTAAGAAAGTTTAATGTAGAACCCCAGTACAGTGGGTGGGCTTCTCATACAGACAAGCTTCCAGTTAGAGCTGTTTTACAGAGCTAGAACCGTTATTCCAAGGGGAACCCTTAGTTTTTTTCTTAACGGTTAAACTTAAAATGCTTGAGGGATTTTATTAGTTTGGCTTCTGTTTTTTTCACATGCTGTTACAGACTTACTTCTTGGGAGGAATCATTAAAGGTCCTTTGTAGAGTCCTTTAGCAGTCTTTTTCCTTTTTAGGAAAGGTTTGGAATGTTAAACGTTCCTGAAACCCATGAAGAACCTTGAAGATATTTAAGGATTTCTGGGTTTGTCCTTAGAATTTCCTTATCCAATAATGCTTCAAGTAAAGTTGCTTTAAGAAGGAGGGAACCCCTGTCTATCTGAAGAACCCCTTACCAAACATGTTTTGTCCTCTAACATTCCAAGATGAAACTATGTTTTAGAAAATTAAGAAACAACAAAAATAATGATGCACAAAGAATCGAATAGAATCAAAGTCAGTCGACTGGAATGAAATTAAACTGAATCGAATGTAATCAATTCAAATTAAATGAAACTGAATCGAATGTAATCAAACCAAAGTGAATTAAACGGGATCAAAGCAAAATTAATCAAATGGAATCAAACCTAACGGAATCAAATATAATCTAATCAGACTGAATTAAGTGGGATCAAATCAAAATGAGTCAAATCAATATGAATCGAATGGGATTAAATGAAACCGAATCAAGTGGAATCAAATCAAACTGGATCAAATCATAATGTACATGTAAATGAAAATCCCTGCTGATTATTTAGAAAATCTTTTCATATCTTTGAATTAATTAATGTATTAATTTATTTAACTAAGCAAATCCTCTTACTTAAATTTGACTGCTTACAATTTGCCATCATTTCATAATCCAAAACTATAAAAAAAAAATCATTGTTGAGAATGATCAGTAAATACCCCTTTAAGGATTTGAATTTGTGCTACGGTCACAGGTTTACCGTTTGACTCTACCACTCAGATAACTTTCTCGTAATCAACCGCCCCGTTATTAAACAGGGATGTGAATTCCCACAGTAGGAATCGTCAAGACCGGGGGCAATAATTAATCACTGAAATGAGCATGGAGGCCAGTCTCCTTATAGGAAATAATGAACATTTGATGCAAATTTGTTTAGATGGTGCATCCATTATACAGCCGAGTGAGTTGTTGCTGTAGAAACAATAAGGTATTAGAATAAGGTGCAGTATAAACCTTCTGACCAATCACAAGCAAGCATTCAAGAGCGCTTGGTCATAAGGCATTTCAACACAGAAGACATTAAACACGTCGGTTAAAACAAAAAAGTGTTACATTTCTGAGAAATCAGTGGTTAAGGTTGAGCCGAGGGGCGTGGCTAACGGTCGCAATGTTTCCTTTAGTGTGCTACACCAAAAAAAAAAAATAAAAAAATTCAAAAACACACCTGCCACTTCTTAGCAATAGACTATACAGTACAGTTAAGTGCTGTTTCTTTTCACAGTTTGCTATGCATGGTTGTACCTTGGGCAGTTTTGCTCTGCAATCATTATATAATATACCCCTATCGCTAGCGTGTGATCAGGCAAACCGGAGTTAAACTACGACTTCTCCAGAATGCCTTTAGAATCCAGAACCATGAATCGTTCTCGAACAAAGGCCTGTGCTTGTACACATGCGCGTGTCCCTGAAAGGAATGCTGAGAACTGGCACGACGAGCCAACTCTTACTCATCCTCCAACGGGCTATGACAGGTGTTTTTGTAAGGCGCTTATTAAAAGCGACGCTTTTTAACCTCTCTACCTGTCTGAAGCGTTTGAACGGTGAGTCATGCTACACTTTCCCTGAATGAGTCTCGGGGAATCTGAGGTCACCTGAGGAGAGCTGTGATGAATAACCTGTGTTTCAGAACCACCTGCACACGACCGGGCTGTGCTGCTGCTGCTGCTGCTGCTGCTGCCGAGCAGATGTGCAGTTGTTCTTCTGCTACGGCTTTCATATTACTTTAATAACCACGCACGGACCTGCAAACATGCGGCGTAATTTCTAGTTAGGTTAAAGGTGCAGCTTGGCATTTTTTTTAAACGTCTGTAATAATCAGCTCAATTCACTGAGATCTCATGATAACAGTTTCTTTTTAATTTTAGCGTATCATGCATAATTTGTGTGTATACAAGCCAGAGATTAGATGAAATAAATGAAATACTATGTATATTATATTTTATGACTGAAGCTGTAAGGGATTAAAAGTTAACCAACAGAAATAAAAATACTGATTATATATATATATATATATATATATATATATATATATATATATAATGTTATTGTTTGTTTGTTTTTTAATAATGTATACAGTATATTTTATTTTAAAAATAAAATAATACTTAAAAATACTGACTTTATATATAAATAAATATAATCTGTATGATGATTTTATTATTTATTATTTTTATTAAACTTAATTAAAAAGAAAAAGGAATTTAATTATATATATATAATTAAATTCCTTTTTCTTTATATATATATATATATATATATATATATATATATATATATATATATATATATATATATATAAATCAATTATAGGTTCAAAATTTTTCCAGATATATGAGGGATGTTCATATGTATCATATTATATATATATAAAATATTTAAGGGAACAGTATATATAAAAATTATAAACACATATCTTTATATATATATATATATATATATATATATATATATATATATATAAAATTCAGCTAAATAAGGATATGTGTTTATAATTTATATATATACTGTTCCCTTAAATGTTTTGAATATATATATAAAATGATTGCATTATTAAACACATTTTAAAATGATAATAAAAAATGCATTAACACACATCATTCTTTAATTGATTTTATTAATTTAAGTATAGTATCATGTTAAAATAATTCACCTGTATAATACACACACATATATAATTTATGCACTATAACGTGTATTAAGTTGAATTATTACATGTGCATTTAATTATATTACATGTATTATTTGAACATGATACTACACTTTTATTGAATTCCAGAAAATTAGCTGTGTTATGCATTGAGTTGGATTAAATAATAATAATAATAATAATAATAATAATAATAATAATAAGCAGGAATTATAATCTAAACATTATTTATTGCATTATTTGTTCGCTATTTTTAAAATCGTTTCCTGATTTTACGTAGATTTCTATACTGTATCTAAACACATTCCTATTGTTTACACGGGATAAAGGATTAATAGTGGAAGCGTGTGGGTAGTAGGGATTAGGGTGGAAAGATTCCCTAAGGCTAAGCGATAGAGTGCATGGAGCATGTGGAACGCAGGGTCTCTGGCGTCATTAGGACCACAGCTCTTGTTCAAAGCAGCTCATAAACTCAGCATACGCACACGCACACACACACACACACATGAACACACCAACACACCCACACTGAGCTGATGCAGGAATGAGCCCACTCATAAACGCACGAGCATGCATGGAAAAACCACACACATTTGCAAACACACAAACACACACACACACACACACACTGAGGGAGGTAAAGGTGATCACCCTGGAGGCCTGACTAATATTTCATGTATAGATATATATTTAAAAAAAGGAAAACCTTTGTGCTTATGGAAAGAAGTCGAAACGCATCAGAAGGCTTCTAAAAAACAAAAAGTCATGTTCAGGAACGTGTTATTTCCAAGATCTTTGATGGAAATCTATAGACATACAGACAGAGTCTCTCACCCACCCCCCCCTTAATCACTCTCATACACACACACACACACACACACAGGCATGGAGAGAATGCAGAATCAAAGAGAGATCTGAAATGCTGGCCTCCTGCTCTGAGTCATCGTTTTGCAGCGGATGCTTGAGATGAGTCAGAGAATGTTCCAGAACCGCAGAGATGTATTCACAAGCGTACCACATGAATGATCCTCTCAGCTACGCTACTCATATTCTAGCACTGTATTCTGCACTTATAACAAAAGGTAATCCATTTTCAGTTTCTACATCATTAACCTACTTCTCGTCACGCGTGCGGAACAAAGCCGGGAGACGACGCTAATCGAAATCTTTTGAAATGACACGGCGGAGGAAAAGCGGGAGAGGCGCGCGCGCCGTGTAATCCGAGCAGGCCTTCCCGCGCTCCTCTGATGAGGACGGCGGATCTCTCGCTCATGTCTAGTCTGGCCTCGGACGGCGACGCGCTCACAGAACCAACGCCAGAGGGACTCGTACAGATGCGTTCGCTGAAATGTGAGATGCGAGAGAGAGCGATAGACAGAACGAAAGAGAGAGGTTTCTTTCATCCACCTGTTAATCATGCAAATTAGCCTTTGTGTTAAATCGGGTGATGGAGCTGAGGTCGAGGAACTGTCGAACGATTCAAAGACTTCCACGAGCTCCAGGAATCCCGGGAGAACTCGGGGTGTTCTCCAAACTTCATGACGTAGACCCGGAGCGATAACACAAAAAAAAAACAAAAAAAAACGTGCTTTCCGTTCAAGGAAAAGATGCGCGCTCTGCCGGTTTCTGTTCCCGAAATAGTCCAATCTGAACTAACCAAACTAAACCAAAAGCCGAATGCAGTCACCTGTCTGTATGCGGACACACGTGGGAGTTTCAGCTCATCGTATCTCCCCCTCATGGCCCAGTGTTTCTCCTCGACAGCTCGATTATTATTAAAGTTATTAAACGACGACGCTTTGTACTTTTTTACAGCTACGTTTAATGTTGTGGAACGTCCTGTTCCTGCACACCGACCGTCTCCTGCCCTAACACACACCGCATTCCACAAAACGGCTGACTGAGGTAAAACATTCATTTTATGATGCAGTAAAACGCCACACTTCCATCATTTTACACGTTAAAGCCGAGCGGTGCGAACGTGGCCCTTGTGCGGAAACACAATGGAGCTCCGAAAAAGGGCGGGGACTGACGGATGACGGATCACATCGGACTCGTCTCTCTATCCTCTCCCCAAGATGATGACTCCGATCTCCTGCCTTGTCCGTTTATTTAACCTGACACACGAATGAATCATCCATTTACAACCGAAATGGAGAGATCGTTCTAGCATGCCGGCGGCATCCACAGGAGTCGGGTAGCTTTCACAGTGCATGTGCGTGTGCGCTTCTGTTACAGAACTGAGACGCTTCTCTCAGTTTTAAAGATGTAACGGCAGCATGTAAGTTTAAGCACGAGTAGTGTACAAGTCCTAATAAAATGCCACCATCAGAAAACGCTCGTGGCTCTCAAGAGCGAGGACTTGAATTTTTAGCGTGGACCTCATTGTTGTGTGGTCACTGAAACGCTGCGCTCGAAATAAAGATAGTTTGAGGTATGAAAATGCTAAATCTGACGGGTATTTCAGCTGGAGCTTAAACACACACACACACACACACACACACACACACACTGAGACCTGAGTTAACTTGCTGAAGAAATGGTCAAATCGAACCCTTGACCCTGGAGGTGCGAGGCCACAGTGCTAGCCACTACGCCACACCTTCTCTACGCAGGTGAAAATCGCGCAAAAGTAAAACCTGCGCATTAGCGATACCTTCCTGATGCTTTGAGCATGCTGAGAAAACTCACAGCCAATGCCCAGGGGCTGCGTACGAATTAACCGCATGACTCCGCCTGACTTATTGAGGACCCATAGCAAAAATCACAAAAGTGGGGGCTGTGCTTAACCTAACAAAAACTGTAACTTGCGCTAACTGCGTGCGCTCTTAATAAGACCGGGATTTTATTACAGGCTAACGAGACTATAAGCTCGTAATTCGCAATCTTTTAGCTTTATATATCTTACACGAGAAAGAGTTCCTTACACACCCTTATCAGTCATAAGTTGGCAATTTCTCTCCCTTTCTGTGGGAATGATTTGTGGATTATTTGCTCGAAATAGGGCAGCCTGCAGCGTGCACAACAATTTCAACTGCATTAAGTCGAGAACGCCGTCTTATTCTTAAGACATTCAGTCTTAAGAACTTTTCCTCCACTAGAACTCGAGTCCGTAGACGCAAGAACCCTTCGCCGTAACCCATCCCGCATCCGACTCCTGCACCTCCGCGGCAGCTTAAAGATGAGACGCTGTTGCGGAGCATTTTAGATCGAGAAGGAAAAACAAACCTCGAGATGAAGCAGATTTTTTTTTTTTTTTAAAAAGCACCTCGTGTTCATACAGTGCGATCAGGAATCGTTCCGCATCGATAACCGTGTGTGATGAAATCATGCAGTGCCAAGTGCGTTAAAAGGAACTTGAGTGTGAGAATCAGCATCACACATGTACACATACAGCTGGAAATGCAAATTTCGGGTTTCTCAGAAACTCACTCCGCAAAGGCCGCATAAAATTTTTCGCTCATTTGTTCTACGGGAATTAAAAAAAAAAAAAAAAAAAAGGCAGTTGTCTGAAAATGACGAGAAGCTTTTTTTTTCTTTCTTTCTTTCTTTCTTTCTTTTTCATCCCTGTCGAATATCAAGCACGTCAATATCAAGCACGCATGCAACAAATGAGTCAAACCTCAGGCACCGGGGCACACCGCGACGGTACGGAAATTCTGCACCCGCCCTCGGTAACATTTAATAAACTTAAGAAATAAAAGGAGGATAATTCAAAGAGGAAGTGTGGGCTGCAGCTCAGCCTCGGTGTTTCCATGAGAGCGGTGAAAAAAAAAAAATGCAAAAAAAAAAAAACACTTTGCCAGCTGCACGCAAAAGGGAAAAGATTACTGTGCACCGTGTAGGGGTCGGGTCTCGGCCCGATTCAGTGCAGTGACTTTACAGTACGGGAGGTTTCCCAAAGCCAAAAATATAAACAAGAAATTGATTGTTACAATAAACAATAAAGTCAATAATTAAAGATTATTTTAGAGAAAAAAACTATTAGTTCTTTGCATTTTTTCTACAAAGCAAAAAGCATTGGAATTTGACCAGATCATGATTTGTATTAAATGTAGTTACCAGACGAAATGTAAACCAAATGTAACTTAATTAACGTCACGATGTCTCAATAAATTGAATATTAAAATATTTGTCTTTTGTATACATTTTTTGGTTGACTCTGTATACTGTGTATGTAATTCATTGACATTTAAATTTTTTCATTCATTAAAAAAAAAGAGATAGAATTCACTTCTTCCTCATTCGTCTTATCCATTCAAAGTTACAGTTAACGTTGTGAAGGTCTGCAGATCCAGTAAGTTCCTGTTATTACACTTTTATTTTTTTTTTAAACAGTCATTCCTTCTTCATTTTTAATGCTTAGTGTCAGCATTAATCTGCAAAAATACAGTATGGCCAAACACTTCAATATACAACTTCACACTGTTACAGCACTGACACTGGAGAATCCTACCACAGATAATGATTAACGTCCTTCCCTAGCAAGTACGACACACGTCATCATGTTCTTCAGTATTCAAGTTCTCGCCATGTCAGAACGAAAATATCGATAAAATATATCAGGAAAATTATTGTGCTGGCTGCACGCAAAAGGGAAAAGATGACTGCTTTTTCAGTGCAGAAATTTGATAGTATGAGAGGTTTCCTAAATAAAAAAAAAAAATTAAAAAATTAAGGAAATAAATAAGTAAATAAAATGAAGATAGATGAAAACTGCCAGGCTTTTGCAATTTTCTACAGTGCAAAAATAATTGGAATTTATTAAATAAGGAATAAAACATAATGAGATCAAGCTTAGAAATAATAATAATAATAATAATAATAATAATAATAATGTAACCATTTTTTTTTAAATAAAAAATTTTTTATTCACCATACTGACTGTTACAGAGCCCTGGTACTGGAGACTCGTCCCACAGATAATGATCTGTGATTTCATGATCATGATAAATATGTCCGTTCAGAAACTTCTGACACAAGTATGACATCGTGTTCTTTCGAACTTGTCACCATGTCAGAACGGAGACATTATAACCAACGTATGATCCGGAATGCAGAGTTCATAAAAAGTGTGCAGAACAAAACGATTAAAGATTTGTAACAGTCTGAAGCTATAAATTGAAGTCTTTGGTCATCTTTAGGACTGTATTTTTTGTTTGTGCAAAAGTCAAAAGTCTTGAGTGTCCAGACCTTCTTGTATTTTAATGTACTCTTGAGGAACAGTTCCCCAGCCGTCCTGAAGGACCGTGTCGCCGCTCATTTTCAGTCCAGTCCCTGTTCCTGTTCCTGACCCGTTTCAGAGGAATGATTTTTTTTGTTTGTTGATCTAGTGAGAAACAGGTACAGATGATCAGGCCGGTTAGTGGTTAGTTTACTGCTGATGCTGAATGCTGATTGGTTGGAACAGACGAGAGGGGAAATGAGGTCGCTGCTGAGGTCGTTACATAAACAGGCCATTTTTTAATTGCATCTTTAGGCAGCCTGTTGCAGTAAATCATTTGTTCCCATTTCCGTCATTTAATTTTCGACATCATTTAATTATAGTTAATAAGAAGAAGGTCTTTGTACCGTATACTATACAGTATAATCAAAACTATTAGAGCTACTATGTAGTTCTCAATATTACCTTTGTTCGCACCGTTAATAAATGAAACTTGTGCTGATTAGTGTTTGTTGTGTGATGAAGTGTGTGTGTGTGTATGCTTGTGCCCTGCAATAGACTGGCACCTCTTCTGTCCTGCATACGTGTTATAGATAATGGATGGACCTGCATCCTCATTTCGACTTTCTAAAGAAAATCAACCCGCTGTATTCAGGACCGAAAGTGGAGGCGCTTACCAGGAGACACGCCATCACTCAGAGAAAAGTTCACTCTATAAATCGATCCAGGACTGAGCTGCATCGACGAACACGGTCCGACGGGAAGCCAGACGGCTCGCACAGACGCCAAAGCCATAAATTCAAGGCTGCTGGAGCTTACCGATTTCCCGGTTCGAACACGGCCGAGCGAATTAATTAGCTAATTGGCGTGACTTCAGCCTTAAAGAGATGCATCATTCGGCTCATGTATTAATCAGCAGCGTGGCTGAGAGCATGCTCTTACGCGCAAACCCGGCCTCCCGCAAACACGTCCTGACAAAACCACCGCGCGCGGGAACGCTGGGACAAGGCGGCGTGTTTCTCAGTGCCCGCGGAAACTTTTTATTTCCTGCTCAGAAACTCCTGAGTCAAATCCCCAGTCATTCTACGAGTCCGGAACGGGTACGTCAGTGCAAAGAAATGTGCACGTGGAATCTTCAGAGTCGTACATGCAGCGCTTCTTAAAATGGTTTCAACAACAGCGTGATCACAACATCATTCAGTCATGAATGGAATTCCGAATCGTATTTTCGTGCGACTTTATCCTTCATGTAACGTAGAAATCGCTAAAATATTACATTTCGAATTTTTAGGTAAAAACATGTTAAACAATCATAAATGACCTCTGAATCATTTATAATCCATGAATTCATTCAAAATGAATTCAATAATTATTGCTCTATGGATATTTTTTTATACTTTTATCAAGCAGTGGTTCCATCTAGCGCCTGGAAAATAAAGGCGTTCCTGGGAGGCCAGCGTTCCAGACAGTCTGATAACGGTTCCAGTGTCCTGAGAAAACTTTGTTTTGACTTGAACGGTTTGACTTGAACGGCCCTCGTGTTCATCGACTTCCTCGCGTCACTGACACTACAGCGGCTGTAAACCACCTGTCCTCCGGCGGCGCGTCCTGTTACGAAGCGCTGACACCGGAGACCCCTCCGTAAACGTTACAGAAGTCGTCACCGCGCGAGTACACTCGTCTCTTCTGTTCCTGCGCAGGGTGTTCGCCTGTCCCCCTCCTCTCCGCCTTCCCTCTCTCTTTCTTCAAGCTGACGAGTGACATCATTCCCGCCCTAGGCACAAGCCGCACGTCTATTTCCCTCCATTTATCCATCAGTGCAAGATCACCAGCTCCTATTTCATCTCACTGAAAGCGCACTACGAGCAAAATCACTCGGTTTCTAAATATACACCTCGCCTGAGCCCGGGGCACGGGCTTGTGGGACGCCTGAGAAGTGACTGAGAAGCGAATGATTTAATCTGGCTCGAACGGGAAAACGAGGTAAACACGATCCAGACGAATCGTTCCCGGTGGAGCGCCAGAACCCAGGATGACATCACCAGAAACCCGAGGAGGACCGGAACGGGTTTCTCACGCGCACCGCTGCGGTTATTCGTCCTCGTGGGCGCAGATTACAACCTGACTGATATGGAGAGCGTGTGGGTTACGACTCGAAGTAGGAACTGCGTCTCGATTACAGTGTTTAGCTCGGGAACGGTTTGCGCCGCTCGCCGCTTCTTTATTTCAGCAAGAGTTCGGAGGAAAGTAAACGCACCCGCCCTTGTGTTTTCCCCAAATCTAATTACTCTAACCAGCAGTTTAGACTCAGATAGGACACGCCGCTCACTCGGATGGTAATTGCTGTGCTGTGATCCTAGAGCGCCGCACCGATACGCACTCTCTCTCCATCTAAAAGTAAAAGACGTTTGAAACTCAACAACTTATGAGCATGTTCCGCAGGTCTCGGGACTGCTTGGAAAATAAAACCACAGCGCTATCAAATTATTATTATTATTAGGCTATAAATACGATATTGCTAATGAATCGTAAAGGCTTAAATAAATGAATAACATGTTCTTCATACCCTCACAGCGTTCTCATGGGCGCAGCTCGTTCCAAAAACAGAACATAATCTTACTTTCGATCTCGTTACGCGTTCGAACGGTTGAAGGTGTGTTTTTGTTAGATGCGGAAAATTGATAGAGGGCTTTAATTGCCCCGAATGCAACCCTGATCATGGAATCACTCCAGAACGTGTTTGATTTTTCTTTTTTTTTCTTTTCCCAGAGCTTTGCAGTTACGTTTATGGATAATGATTGAAATGCCTCAAGCTCTGCTGGGATTAGTGTATCCGCTCGTACCTGTCAGGCATAATCCAGACATGATGGTGTGCGTCTGTGTGTGTGTGTGTGTATGTGTGTGTGTGTGTGTGTGTGTTCCATCTCACTGCTTTAATTTTTCTGGGCACGGACTCAAGACTGAACCACGTCAGCCGAATATTTGGGGTTTTGGGGGAGGGAGGGACGGGTCACTGAGCAGTTCAACTGAAAATGGTGGCGGATTTTTCGTAACACGGTGTATGAGTGTGTGTGTGTGTGAGAGAGAGAGAGAGAGAGATGGAAAGTTAGAAAGAGAGACCTGTCACCTTTTTGTAACATTGGCTTAGTGTGTGTGTGTGTGTGTGTGTGTGTGTGTGTGCATGTGTGTGTGTGTGTGTGTGTCTCAGTGGAATCATATGCCAAACAGGAACTGAGTGTTTAACGTCTCCTTTGCAGCGGACTTCCTGAAGCAGGAGGCCTCTGCCTGAGTGTGTGTGTGTGTGTGTGTGTGTGTGTGCGTGTGTGTATATGTGTGTGTGTGTGTGCGCAAAAAAAAAAAAATGCTGCCTCATTCTTTACCTCTCCACAAACCTCTCTCTGACCTTTTTCTCACAAACACAAAAACACGTCCTGACAGATACACACACACACACACACACACACACAAGGCGTCACACAGGTGTAAAGCTAAAGACCTAGATACAAAAGTGTTTCTCAATCGCACGATTCCGGCTTCATGCGAAAAAACAAACAAAAAAGAAGGATCAGAACATACTGTAGAGCTGGCATACATGTTTGAATCAACTGAGTCACTTCAGTTAAACGATTCATTCGGTTTCGCTCAAATATGCAGCGCTTTTTTTTTTTTTTTAAGATGCGTTATTGCTCACACCAACAAACAACATGCATATTGCATAAGACTTCTACCACATGCACTTACTGTATGTACACTCGCTGACACATTGAACGGATCGCTGATTCAAACGATTTGCAAAAAATGCCAGGAATGAATCTTGACCATAAACAAAAGAGCGCAGTGGGAGGTTAATCGGATCCGGATTACGCACAGTTACAAATATGACTCAGTATGACTCAAACATGTGACTCCGTGCAAAATGAAAAATCAACCGAATAAAAAGAACTACTCATTCGCTCCATCACTGATTCGTTCATTCTAGTGACTCAGTGATTATTACGATTCTGCTTTAGTGTTTCTTATTATGAAATGAACACCTCATTCGAATCATGTTATGTTTTATTGCAGTACATTATTACGCTGCAACACAACTAACCTTTTTTTTTTGCCTTCATCATGCAACCCTGTAGAAAAAAAAAAAAGAAAAAAAAAAAAGTTCCTGACGCTCTCGGTGCTTCCTGCTGAGAGTTTCAACACTGATCTCATCACTATGACTTCATGCACAGGATTGAAATAGAAATAATGTATACCAATGTAACACTGCTATATTTGGACTGCAGTTGTCTTGGTGATGGAAACACTGAGGTTTATTGATTTCTTCTGTCTGTCTCTGTGTGTGCGTGTTTGGATGGAGAAATCTGATCATCCTATCTTTACACGAGGTGACTGGAGAATCTCGGTCATCTTGTACTCTTGGGTGAATCGTAAGGGTTTAGTTAAACGCTAATGAATAGAAATCTTCCTCTCTTTACTGTATGTGTCTGTACCGCCAAGCACTCACACTCATGCACATGCAGATATATATATATATATATATATATATATATATATATATATATATATATATATATATATGGGTGTGTGTGTGCCAAATGTGTCTTCTCCTACATTCAAAGGTTTCCATGTTGGCCTATTCAAGACCACATGAGGAACTCAGGAGGTGCTTTATCATTCTTGCATGAAGAAGCGTAGAGGTTGATCCAACACTGATTTTACGCCGCCGTGCCTCCCATCCATCCACATCTGGATGCGATGCAGCCCGAGCTAATGTCTTTAATTAACTTCACATAGACTCAACTCTGGCGTTTCAATCTCAGAGAAGATGGAGCTGTTGGATCTAGTACAGACATTTCGTGTGGTGCAGGCATCAGTGTGGGATGAAAAACAGCTCTGCCTTAGACTTAAAAAAAAAATGTGGGTGTGGGTTTTAAAATTTTTTATTTCAGAATGATGGTGAGGTGAAGCCTTGCTGCTTTGTATCACTGGCAAAGCTTGTTAGGGGCCTCGGTGACCTGTTTTTTTTTTTTTATAAGATAAACAGGAGGGGTCACATGGGTGGAATGGGTGGCAGGTATGTGGGACATGGGTGGGCTGTCCTGTTCTGGCACTCACCCTCGATTAGTGAGACTCTTTCGTTCGATATACAGTAGGAGGGAAACAGGACTGTACAAAGGATGGTGAGACCAGAGAGAAAGTGAGAAGGTGGTGGTTAGGAAGTCAATAATGCATGAGATTTTGGGCTCCTTGAAACCTAATATTCTGAGCCCCCAACCTTGACAAAGCCAACCCTTTTTCAACAGTCGTGGCATGTGTAAGGGCACCCTTTATCATCTTTACTTGAATCTTTACTTACGGTACCCTCAATACCTCCTACCAAATCAATATGACGCCTCTTGCAGGATGAGCCAGACTTGGCACCAGGGGAATCGGGGTTGTTCTTGTACTCATGGAGGTGATCAAACAACCACATGTAAGTAGCCTTGTTTAGTAAGTCCTGATCAAATCAAAGGGCAAGGGGTGTGAGAGAGGGAAAGAGAAGAGCCGAATGATGCGGCGGTTAAGAAGGTGCCGACTCAGACACGCCCTCTTTCCCTCCTTTTCTCCATCTGAGCCAACAAGCTGTCCTACCATGGTGCCGCCTCCTTCACAGGAACACCGACTCCTACTGTGGCTGCTTTGTACAGCTTTCTACAAGCCTGTCAGGATACTCCATCATTTATTTTTTAACAGGATAAGTGGTTGGGATTACTGGGGTGGTGGGTGTGCGCAAGGGTGGGCCTGTTTCGACGCTCATCTGGGAGATCAATTTATGACATGTGAAAAGATTTGATAGAAAGGAATATAAGAATGAAGTTGAGACAAGACAAAAAAAAGAGTAACAGAATAAGGTTGAGGTGGTGGATAGGAAGTTGCTGACTCAGGCCCCCCTGTATCTTAGCCAATAAAGCCTCCCTGCCATCATGTCTCCTCTTAGGGTGATCCCGACTCCCCTTGTGGCCTCCTTCCCTCCCTCCCTCCCTCCCTCTCTCTCTCTCTTTCTCTGTCTGAATGTCAATATTTCCACACCCGCTGGCTGCCTATTGAGGGGGAGGGAACGTTTCACAGCCTCTTTTTCGGTCCCTAACAAAAACATCCTAGGGACCTGGCCTGCACCAGGCTCCAATGCCGGAAACGGGGACACAAGTTCGTTGTGAGAAAAAGAGGATGTTCTTTGCTATCGATATGAAATATAAGCCTTGTGATTTGCAAAGCTTCCAGAACAAAGCAAGTGATGCAAGGCTATAAGGGGAGGACGATTGCAAATCATTATACCCCTGAAGCGTTGAGGAAACTAGCTGCAGTGCCATCTGCCCTAGCTTTCATTAATCACCTCAGCCAGATGGGGTATTAGAGATTTTTTGCATATCTTCAGTAAGCATAGCTTAAAGGGATGTGGGGTTGGTGGGAGGAGCTACTTGCTCTCTTCACCTCCTAAATATTAGCTTGAAGCTAGCTTTTTGCGGCGCATTCAATCCCTTTGCTGTTGAACATTTCTTTCATTTTCGAAGGAAAGTGACCGATTCCAGAGACAGCTTTGCTGCGTCGTCGGTTTATAAATAGAACTACAGGCATTCGTGAACCTGTGGACAAATCCACGTTCGAGGTCACTGGCTTTCTTCAACTGTACATGTGTGTAAGCGCATGTATATTTGTATGTTAGAAGGGCACACAGTCCTTGACTTCAAGCTTCAGCATTCGAGTCCCTCGCCAGTCAATAAGTTCAGACTGAGTCATCAACAGCCAATAGCTTTGCCCTCCAGGCCATGAAGTTAATTTAATTCTGGGAATGGACACTTAAAGCGAGCGCCGCGGAGCAACACGAACGCATGTTCTCGTTCAGAGCTTCTCGTCATGACGTCGTAGCCTGAAGAAAGCAGATGAGGCATTATGAGCCTTGCACAAGGCAACATAACAGAATGCAACAACGAAATGCCAATCAACGGGCCCATGTGTACACCTCACTCTCTGTCATGCCACCACCCGTCCAGCCTCATTCGACCTGTATGCCAAGGTAGTCAAATTAACACCCAGATGACACCTAAATAAGATTTCTCACAGAAGGTCTGACAGGATCCATGTGGGGGCTTTGGAGACAGCTAACACATCCTCGGGTGAGAAATCTGCCACGTCGCCGGTTGCCGCATATAGCCGTAACCATGGCGATGGCAACTCTGGAGCTGAGGCTGCCATTAAAGATAAACGTAAGGAACAATGCAGATCTCCATGTTGGTTTTGGGTATAAGAAAAAAGAGGAACTATGGTCATGACTAGTCAAAGGAAATTACAAAACAGAACGTATATATTTTCCATCATCTTTTTTTATCCGTCAGAACAGAAAAAGTCTAGAAGAAGAAGAAAAAAAAAAATCTTTGTATACTTTGGATACAGTGCCGTGTGGTGAAACTGGACCGATCTCCAGTAAGCCGTACTAGTTCTGCTGAATTCTCCTGTTTGTATTCTAGTCGTCTTCTTTATATTTACATTCCCAGTTCCTTGTTGAGCTGTCTTTGCCCTTGCACGTTGGCTAAGTCCCCAGAGGCTCCTATAGCCGGTTTCCCATGGGAATCCATTCATCCTTTGGCTTTTCAGCACACAGTGGGGAATTGACAAGGCTCGCGACATCTTCAGCATGGCCACTTCCACTGCAAACAGTTTGGCAAGAAGCAGGAGATTTGTGCTAACTAGGCAATGGCTATTTTCCAAGCTCAATTCCAGATACGGTTACAGGGTTGGAAATCATATGGTAAAGCGTTTCCGGGTCTTACTGTTCGAGTGTATTTTTCGTATTATGCCTTTGGAGAAGCTCCAGCAGCTTTTGTGCTTCGTTACACGCCTGACTGTGAAATAATTAACAAATAAATGAGCGTCAAACAGAGTGCAAGCAGCGCTCTTCACACTTTCTGCTGAATCAAACCTTATCTTACCAAAGTGCAAATAACAGCAGGAACGCAGGATCGATACTTTGGGGGGGCTGGGGGTGGTGGGGGATAGGCATCTGGCCAGATCGCTCATACAGCAAATGAAAAGAACAAGACTAAGCAAGCTTAGCTTAGCTGGACCGTAAATATGACCTGAGGGAAATGCTGGCGTCTATAACTAAAACCGATAACTTTATGCCTATATTTCTACCTGAAGGACAAAAACTTCAAACAAATAAAACTCGATATATTAAATAAAATAAAAAAAATCACAAATACAACCAGGGTGCTATTATTAGCTAAGCAGCTAGCTGTAAATGTTTGCCTTCTAAAAAAACTAGTGTTTTAACTACTGTTTAAACTGTTTAAGAACTGAAATTAGCTACAAGTATGCTAATTAGCAAATATTAGTTTAATCACATTGACACAGATACAGAAAAATTGACTGTACTGTAAGTCGCTAAAGTACAAGCAGCTTGATTGCGCAATAAATGCTATTGCTAATCAGTGGAGGTTTTAAGTGTTAACTGAGGAAAGACAAGTGTTAATTGAGGGAAAAAAAGGATTATTGAATGAAATGTGAAAATGTGAGTTTATCTTTAAAAAGGACCATTTGTTCATTCTGTGATAAATGTATAACATTTATAAAGTAGCAATAAACCAGGTAGCATACAGCTGACTAACGTTAGCATTTCATGTTGTCTAGAGGTATTGAAACAAAGTGTGTATTAACGAACCTCCAAAACATCATTGTGTCCATGTCTTTGTTGTTAGAAAACGCAGTGTCATTGTTAGCTAGTTTTGACTTGCGTGACAGGAGCTAACCATCACCCAGATATAGAAATAAGCTACAAAGAACACAAAACCAGAAGGATGAGGTTGGTTTAAAGATGTTAAAGGATTTAGTGAACAGGATTTAGGAAGTATGAGAGTAATAATTGTATTCTTATATTGTTTTTATGAAATGAAGATTATGACCAGAACCCCATAAGAAGGTACTGGTACCTCAGAAACGGGTTTCTTGCAGAAGATCCGGGTTCGATTCCCAACCAATGCCAACCAACTCTATCCACTGCAATGTCAGTCCCAAATCTGAATAAAATGGGACATTTTCATCAATAAGGGCATCCAGTACAAAACCTGTGCCAAAGTTGTGTGCGACTCGGATGGTCCACTTTGGAAACCCCTCGATGGAACCACCGGAAAGACTAACATCGGTACCTCAGCCATTACCATGGTAGGCACCACTATGGCACTTCAGTGGGTACTGTGGTGGTACTATGGTGTATACCACTGCACTGTGGTGAATATCATGGTCTTTTGTTTACATTAAATCACACCTAGCATGCCTTACATATTCCCAGAATAACAAAACAACCAGCGTGTGCGTCTAGAAAGATCAAGCTAATTTTATCAGGTAGAGTTCTGCTTAACGATTCCCTTCAACACCGTCTTTGTGCCAGCTCCATTAAAGCACTAAATATCCATGAGCACAAATGAACAGTGATTGAAGGAGCTGTCGTTATTTACCTTTTAACACGAAGGTTAATTGATGATTAGTAACCCTGTATACGTGTGGATTCTGAGGTGATGTCTGGATGTGCTGCCGTTTCACACAGTAGCTTTACTTTAAACACACGCCTCCCTCAGTGCAGAGTCACAGTGTCTAGCTTACATGATGATGGCAGCAAATCTCTAGATAACCGCGTAAACATTTGTGATAAGTTCTCTTCTGTAAAATTATCATTCTAAGGTTCCAGGAAATCTTGTTCTTCCTCTCCACCTTCATGAGTTCACATGCCATGATCAAATTTAGACTCAAAGTGGGCTGTGCGCCTCTGCCCCATTTCTCCTTAACCTGCTTTTACGTCCCCGTGTACCCAGAGACAAAATGCAAGCAGTCTCTCTCTCTCTCTCTCTCTCTCTCACGCATACACTGTGCATAATGTCCTTTTCAAGGACATATCCAGAGGCAAATGAACCTTAGACTCAGAAGTGGGCACGGAACAGCTTCACACACTTATGCCTATTGCAGTTTTTCCTTCAAAGTCACTCGTAACTTGCGTTTCACAACTGTTTGTTAGACCGGTTGCATGCCATCAACTCTTATTTGTAGGACTGGAAATATAGAGGTGGTCTGAATAATAATCGATTATAAAAAAATATCATAAAAATTAAAAAAACATGATAGTATCGAAATTTCCGTTGATAAACCTCATGGGAGTGACTGCAAAGCCTGGAATGTAATAACAAGCAATGAACAACATGACAACATAACAGATCACTGTTTCTCTTATCATTAGGTGGACAGTTAACTATTTTACCTATATACGAGGGGTGTTCGAGTCAAACTTGGCCTTAAATTGAAATTTGTTGTGCAAGAAGGTGTAAAAGCAATTAGGTTTCTTCAAGCTCAGCACAGTGATGAGACTCTTAGCCACAGTGCCAGATTTAAATAACGCAAACATTGTAAAGAAAGCTGGACAGCTGTAAATGACGATCCCGGCCAAGGTGGCTCGAAGCCCCCTTGAACATTCATCGAGTGGAACGCCTGATCCTTGAAAATTGACAGATAACTTTTTGCCAACTTGTCTGTGAGACCTGTACACACGATTATTCGCAAACACAACTTGCACATTAAAGGAACTCGGGCTGGAAGTTTCTGCCACATTCCACGTACAGTCCTGAATATATACGGCTGCAACAGTTTCCATTAAGAGCCGAATGATAAACACTTGACACACATAGGAGGGACATAGCGTAGGTGATCAAGACGGATATTACACAAGTGATAAATTTACAGCTGCATCATTGAATGTAACTGTTTTGCACAGAACTGGTCAGAGTACACCACCACTCGTGTCTTTCAGCTTCATGACCTGCTGTAGACATCTGATGTGCATCAACTCGCAGTTATTGCGATGCATGACTCATCTCGTCACACTGCGCTTTATTTACCTCCTGGAAAAGACTCTGCAGCTGGACGGAAACATGACACTGCGGCTTGGCTGACACGCAGCCATCTTAGGGCTCTGGCGTGGCCTCGTCAGCCGAGCCGAAGCAGCGTAACACGGCCATATCTGTTCGCCGGGCTTTAACGACGCACGCCGAACAGGCACGCTGAAACTGGCCAGGCCATGCTAACACGGCTAATCACACGCACAGAAGCATGCAGGGTTAATAGGTCAAAGTGGGGACGGACACTTGCCTCTTACTCGGCTTATTCTGGCTCGTTCTGGCTTTGCTTTGCTTAGTTATAATCCTGTCTGCTGTGAACGCTGGACTGTGCAGGAAGGGAGCGAGGGACTAAGAGAAAGAGTTGCTGGCAGTCACCTCGTCCCCTCCCATGCCCTCTGCATGGCTGGTGCGTGTTAAAATAAATCGGTGCCTCCCCTTTACACACACCAGACATTACCTTATACAAGACTCGCTAGGGAGCAGACCACCTCTCTCTCTCTCTCTCTCTCTCTCTCTCGCTCTCTCAGGCACTCTTTCAGTCCATTCCTCTCTGACCCCAACTCTCACAACTCCACCCCTTGCCTCCATCTGACACTTTCTTGCTCCGTCTTGTGGAATGCAGAGTGCACATGAACTCGCATGACTCGACGATCTGGAAGTCTGTAGGGGGATACGGCTCACCTCCATCCCACCCAGACAGAAAAGAAAGATAGACAGAGATCGAGAGAAAGACAGAGAAGTAGAGGGGGCTCTGGAGCACTGGCTCAGTGTTAGCTCGGATTACGCGCCTGTCAGGTCTGATGGATTTGGCCCGAGAATAAAAGGAAATAAAAGAAAGCGGGCATCCGCGACGGCTCGATAAACGAGGGACCCCTTTCACAGGGACCCCATCTGCACCCCACAGTCACCCTCTGCACCTCGGCCTTTTGTTTCCCAGCCGTTCGAATCCCGAGCACGGACGAGTCGCATTCCAGAAACAAATTCCTCCGTTCTCCCAATGGCACAAGACGGGATAAATGAACAAACGGAGGCCAAGATCTGAGCGGGAATCCCTTGTCTTTCCCTCGACTTCCTCCATCTCGCGTTTCACACACGCACACACCTCTCTAGCCAATTCATACAGGTCAGATCACATCACAACACGCTAGCGATCGTAGTGGGAAGATCCTGGGTTGAAGCGTAAAAGGGTAGAAGCTTGCAGTCGCAGTACTCAGGGAAGTATCCTTGTTTATGGGTGATGCCTTTGGGGTTGCACTACTGCAAATTTTTACTTTAAAAAGTTGTTTTGACTTGGTTGTTTTACTCCGCAGTGCTGCCAGGACCAGATCAAAGCACATTACAAACTTCAATGCTTTATTCTTATACTCGTTATTGTAAATAAATGATGCGGTGTCTAATAGTAGTGTCTGGGAGGTTTTTCCGCTTAGAGATGCCATCCTGTACTATTCCTCTGCTTTAACGAAATACATATAGCCTGTTTTATTCTACTACTAAGACTGTAATGTACTGTATTAATCAGCAAGTAAAACCGAGCAAGTCCCGCTGTGTGTTTGTGTGTGCGCGCCCACAGCTCCAGTTTTAAAACACGTTCGAGTGCACATGGTGATTATGATGATGATGATGCCTCATTCCTGCACTACGTATCTCGCTTAAATATTTCCTCGCCATTTTCCAGATGTGCAGCCAGCTTCTCCGAGTTGTGTACTCGCGTTCCGCCAGCCCATCTGGCCTCAGTCTGGTGATACAGCTACAGATGTGTTGGAATCTCCAGCCCGGGTTACAGACATGCCCTGGTTACAGGGAAGGAGGGATTCTCTGACCTTAAAGGTCCACTCAGTACCTCAAACATTCATGTCTCAAGTGCGACATATGGAGAAAGAAAATGCACAAAGCAACACATCCACTTGTTCTCTTAGATCGTGAACTAGCCGCAGCTGGCACAGCACGACCGCTGGGGAATAATGAAAATACAGCACTCCACAACAAATTAGCACCGCAATCACTAAATACATCACATCAGGTGTTAAAAATTAGCCATCGTTTTTTTAAATACGGGAAACAAAGGGCTAATTTTACCACCAGTCATGTTCCTTCTGTCTCGCATTTACAGTAGACTCGTACCTGTACATGCTTTTATTTCATCGTGCTAAAGTACATCTATATACAAGCTGTGCCAGTATGGTGCTTCTTGGGTTAAATGACAGTTACGTAAGCGCTCCACGAAAAGGTTTATGGACATGCGTAGTGACCAGAGGATAGATCTCGGAGGTGGGAAAAACGAGGAGGTTACCCGAGAGCGTCCACAAATATCCTCGGCTCTGACCTGACAAAAGACCAAAATGGCAGGAGGCGATACATGATACAGCAGGGTCAAAAATAGACACCTCTCTCTTTCTTCTCTCCACCGCTCTTTCCCTTTCTCTCCTTCTCTCTCTCGCTCTCTCTCTCTCTCTCTCTCCCTTTCTTGGCAGATGGAGCTGATTTTGTTTAATATAGCCTACGATACGCGAGCTCCTGTTACGGCCCGCGAGGTCGGAGTGATAGTAAGTGGAACCGAAACACACCCAGAGCTGAAGAAGTATCACGTCCTTCTCTTTTCTCACAGGGCAGACAGAAAGAATAGCGCCGAACAAACGGCGAGTTCTGAACTCACAAAGTGAGTTGTCATGTTACACACTCAGCTATAAAATATTACTGTCTGATCTCGGGGATGAGGTACTGCATTCGAATGAAAGTCGGAAACTAGTCATTTCCTCGTGTCCGATCAAAGAAAGCTGTTTTGGGGTACGAAAACAATAAAAATGCCATACAGCCGCAAAACTTTTTTTTTGAAAACACTGACGTCACAGTGTGAACCTGCGCAGGCTTCGTGACCAGATTGCTAATTTGCTGGCTTTAATTTCTAAATGCATTTCACCCTTGTGGGAAGGCTTCTGAGTTCACTTTTGGCAGGGCTTTTGGCCATGTTGCTGCTTTTCCTTGACAGAATAGTTTAAGGCATACAGTCTCTAACTTGTAACAGATACGTACACTTTAAATGCTCACGTGAACCAGCTATGGTTTGCTAAATACCTGTCTGGACAGCCTGCTCGATCTGTTTCAGCAGGATATAATGTGATGAAACATACGTCGGCATTTCCTCTTTGTCTCTTTGGAAGCCTTTAAGCTTTTAAAGACAGTCCTGAGAGTGCGCAACACTACATGCTGTAATATTTCGGGTTTAATGCTCTTTAAAGCATTACATCATCGCGGACAGGGAAGCCCTCGGGGCTGGAGGAATCCTTTACTGGTGAACTTTCTTGGATCAATGGTATCCAAGCGGGAAGAATGGGGCAAAGAGGACTTGAATGGCCCTCATTGTGTTTGTGAGGCAGAAGCCGAAGTCTGGATTGAAGCGCGGAGGTCTGAATCACACTCCGGAGGTGGTCTTAACGCGTCGTTCGCATTCGAGGCCTTCTGAGTCACCGAGCTCGAACGCCCCACTGTTTTTGTGAGGGGGGGAAAATGAGAACCAGGCTGACCCCGAGAGCTCTCCTTGCACCTCGGTGACTCCGAGCCGTTACGCCGCGCAAATCGCTTTTTCCACTAGCTGCTCGATTTAATGCAAACCATCTGCAGTTCCAGCGTGAGCGTCGCCCTGAAACTGGCATTCATGGACGCTAACAAGTAGGCGCGTTATTCTCAAGGTTACGTGGTGACTCGAGGTTCTGAGGGGCTCTGAAAGGAAAACAAAGTCAGCGAGTGACTCCGCTGCTTTTCTTGCCTCACAATCTGCTCATTCAAAGACATTCCTGCAGCGTGATGGGGGAAAATTCGCCCACTCCGACTTATAAGTGCATGCAACATGCCGCACTACGACATCCACAATGACCTCTTTCATGAAGTCCCCCTTCTCACACACACACACACACACACACACACACACACACACACTCCAGGAGCATGCTGGGAGATAGACAGAAAGACAGCTCACACACCGCATACTTGGAGCTCACACACATGCCGTGTCACTTCAGTTTTACAGAGTCACATGTTTCGAGTGACCCCGTGCATGTGGTACTACTTACAGCTTCGGTGCCCAAGCCAGGTGCACGTGTAAAACCTTGGGGGGAAAAGTATGAAACAATTATGAGACTAAAGTTACTCTATGCCAGTAAGGGTCTGTGTGGAATTTTAACCATCTGCAAAAATCATTTGGAAAAACTACAAACATCATTGCCAGGTGATCTGTTTAGTACAGTTTATCCACTATTGGTGATTAAATCATAAAAGAAAAAAAAATGTTACATCAAATAGGTAAATCTTTACATATAAGGTAATGCACAAGACATTAAATCTTATTAGGGTTGTTATTAGCTGATTGCTGATATTCAAACATTTTTAAAAGATTTTTTTCTAATGAGGTCTTTCTCAATGAAGAAGTCTAAACATTAAAATGTTGCCTTTTAAATGTTGTGTTAATCATTAGGGAAATAATTTGGTGTTTAAGTTAAGAGAATACCATCTTAGATTATGTTTAAAAAAAATCTAACTTTAACATTTTGGTAAATTTGCCGTAATTTCCTTCTACATAGGGACAGGAATGGACACGTAGAACTTCATGAACTCTGATCTTCTACAAACTGAGATTTTTTATTATAAGTATATTAAATATATGCTAAAAATTACCTTCAGGGAAAAAAAAAAGTAAAAAAAAAAATTATGTAGATTACTGTGTTTCCACTCCACTGAGTAGACTTTGTAACATTAATAAAAGAAAACTGACATGTTTAGCACAATGATGTGGGCGGAGCTTAAAGCTTTTATTACAGTTAAAGTATAATGTTCAGATTAAAAAACAAAAAAGAAAGAAAAAAAGAGTCATCTAGCAATTTGTTTAAATTAAGGGCAGAATTTCCGTAAGTTGAACAAAAAATTAAATAATGGTAAAAAATTGTATGTTCAGGTTAAAGTCATTAAATAGGATTAAGTACATAATTTATTTTAGTTAAACATACATCATATCAGAATGTAAAAGCTACACGAGTGTACGACTTTGGTGTAAATGGCAATTTTAATGAGCTCTGCTATAGTTTCTAGTAAAATTCAAAGTCATAATCTTACTTGACTTTTATCTAATTCTCACTTCCACTGTATTTAACTCTCTGTAAATTTACCCCAAAAAGTTAATAAAAAGGGTTTACAAAAGTTTGACTGATGGTGTATACGTACATATTCCAGTATACAGTATACAGAACATCACAGTACTCATCTAAGGGCTTTCATTTTGTATAACCAACAACTTAAACAAAGTATGTGTTTGATATGTTTGATAAGCATTATTTATCAGTAATATTAGTTAATAAATATTATAATTTTTATGTGTTTATTTACTTATTTTGGACTGAATGCAGTAGGGAATATAATGTGTTAAAAGAACATAATACAGTCATTGTTTTTTTTTATAGAAAATTAAACTTTAAATAAAACTTTAAATTAAATAAAAGAAACTGATGTTAATCATTTCAGTCAATGGTTTAAGACAGAAAGCGAAAGAAACGCACTAATAAAAGTCCCGATGTACACAAATCTATCATTGCTGCATCTTAAGTAGATCTAAAATTGTTAGAAGCTAATGAGAAATTTTACTTACGAGATTGAGGAGGAAAGGTTTTAAAACTCTAAAAGTACTTTATTATTATTATTATTATTATTATTATTATTTGAACTAGACATTTACAGAAGGTTTTGGAATTTTAAAAGATTTAAAAACCAAAAATTAAAAAGATCCATAACGTGAATATTTAATATTCAAGATTCTGCGTTATTTCTAGTTTCCTTAAAATATTTTCCAGATTGCCAGATTTTCCTTATGTCTAACCTTTTGTGTCGAAGCGAATCACGTATTCAGGTGGATTTGATCTAAAATTAATAATAAAGTTTGGCACAAATCTTTGCGGTCTGTTCCAAAAGGAAAAAAGGGGAAGTCAGAAATTCACGTAAATATTTCACAGATTTTTCCTTTTCACTCTAGTTGTAGTTAATAATTAGATTTTAATGAAAAGAAATTAAACTATTCAATAAAAGAACAGAAAATGTTAGTTTTTTTTATTTTTTATCAAGGCTTTATATACACAGCTTTGTTCTTACAGTATAATGACCGTCAGTGTTAAAATCTTCACTATATCCGTTCTTGTATGATGTACAGTAGTGTCACATGACAAGTTATATCACTTTATTATCCTTATGTGACCCTGACAAAGGGGTGCTGTAACACCTATCTATTTTTGACTCAGCTTTCTTAGAGACGTGTATGCCAGTTGTCATTTGTTATGAGTAATGTACTGTAGTCATTATAAACATGTTTTTAAGAAAAGTGTTAAACATTTCTCAAAAGGTTTATTTAAATGATTACTTTCTATATGTAGCAAAATTTTTGGTAATTGTCGCAGAACATACGCCGGTGATACAGTAGATCGCCCCCACCTTGCTTCCCCTTGTTTCCATCTTGCTCCATCTTTAGTCAGACTAAGTGTTCTGACCTGTCTATACACTCCACTTACAAGCGTTTGCTTTCAAGTGGAGTAACTTTTCACAGCATGCCATTAAACTAGCACTTTCCCGGGCGTCTGTGAAAGAAGAGCTCGGAGTGGCCGAGGTTTAAGGCCAGGGCTAGCGATCTGGATCTTTAACACATTTACATTTAGCTGATAGGTGCTTTCATCAGAGCTCACTCATGAAGGCATCCGAGTCTATTCCAAAGCATAAAACGGAAAAAAGTTGATGATTAAGCGCCAGACAGTGGCTTTCTGGCAGCACTGGGATTTCAGTCCTAGCATAGACGCTTAAGTGGTAAAATGAACCATTAAACCACTGTGCAGTTGCTAAGTTGTTAGCATGGTAGTGAGCCAGCAAGAACGTTTGAAACTGGAAGGAAAACAGAGTACATGGAGGAAACCCACCAAGCATGTGGAGAACATGCAAACTCCATGCACACAGACCCCAAGGTGGGAATTGATCACGGACCCTGAAGGTGCAACGCGTCAGCGCTAACCGCTAAGGCACCGGGCCACCTGTTTGGGAAATATCCAAGGAACATTTGTTAGGAAATGTTGCACATTTACAAAGAAATTCCAGATCAACCGACAAATGTAGTATTTCTTTTGCGACTGCAGAGTTATACATCATTTGAAGCACAGTACACGCCGTGATATCGGGCTGTATACGACCCATGCTATAAACTCATCAAACCGTCACACTACTTTGTTCCGTTGCTCAGTTCAGTTACCCCAGAGGTTAATATTTATTTGGATAGTTGATATTGTTGCACCTGCAGAGGAAGTCATGAAAAGGAAGCCCGATTTCCTGTGAGAAAAACGTCTTTTGTGTATCTTTATTGTGCACAATCTCTCGAGCTTTCAGCTCGCACTCCACGCACCAGCTTCAGATGGTGACACGCCTTTGACTGGGACAGGATTCTACGCTCGATGGAGATCTGTTCACGATAGCTCGACTCCCAGGCCTTTGTTCTCGGCTTTCCGCGGGTCGCTCGTGGCACAGGGTCGCGCGGCTCCCGTTAAAGATTTACCCGTCGCTGGCAGAAGCGATGCTTAATCTGATCTGACTTTTAGGCCTACCTGCCGCGGGACGAGCGGCTAAAGTCAAGGGCTTGTGTCCTGAGAAGACAAAGGCTGCGTTTCTCAGGTGTCGCAGCATCTCTCGTAAAACGTCAAAGATTTTAAAACAAAGTCGAAACAATTTTCTAAAAAAAAAAAAAGAAAAGATGAAGTTCTTAAATGTATTTGTTTGAAGCAAAAGTAAAAATCTGATGACTTGTTAAAGCCAAACAACATTCGTACTCATTCGTCCTTACACACACTTACATAAAACTCCATTAATTCCTCATTTTAGATGCGTCCTTCTCAATAAAATCACACTCTTTAGGATGACAAACATAAACCTCGTCCTGTTTCATCTTTGTCGCACTTCAACATGCCAGCAGATCTCTAAACACTATTTCAGAAGAAAACAACAAGCATCCTTTCTTTACATGTCCATAAGGTACAGCAAGTGAAATAAGTGTAACTCACAGGACTGACAGAAGTTCCCTCCGATGAGCTGCTGCTCTGTACGGTGCTCACACTCAGCACTTCAGCAACACTAACACGTGTAGAGATGTGCCACAGCATGTGTTTGTGTGTGTGTGTGTGTGTGTGTGTGTGTGTGTATGACTCATGCGAAGCTCAGTGTGTGCTACAGCTCCTGACTGGCAGCTACCTGGTGTGACCGGGTTCTCTTTTTTATCCATCTACGATAAACCTTGATCATATTTCCTGTCATGTTCATTAAATACGTCAAGGCTAAACGGATCGCGCGGGTCTGTACGAGCCTTTCTGGTTCTGATTATGAACTTCAAATTCCAATGTAACGTTTTTATCTGCGTTCTTAAAGTGTCACCGACGATTTTTAAGGATGAGTTTTAAGGATGAACACTGCTGAAGTCCTTAGCAAGAACCTTTACAGGAATATGGACAGCGGATGGACCATGTGATCAAAGAAAAAACAGATACATGTTAATAATGTTGTGAAGATTTCTTTGTGGAGAAAGGTTATCTACTGTAGTAACTTTAGAAGGAGTTTCCATTATGAGCAATTTTGCCTTTTTAAGGCTTTGAGGTAATATGATGAACCTTTTGCTTTAGTACCTAATATAAAAACTGCAGTAGATGAGGGAAGCATTCAACATCGATTTTTTTTTTCTCTTCATTTCCATTCAAGGTTACTTATGTCAGTTTATTAAAGACTAAAATAATCCACATATTATTATTTTTTTTTTTTTTTTTACGTGGTAACACTCTATGGAAATCTACATACACTCACACATGGATAATCTGACATAAGAACCCAAACCCATACACCCACACACCCCTCCACACACGTAAACATGCAGAGGTTATCGTTCGTGCCCTGAAAGATGAGCACTATTTGCCCTGGGACAACAGAAGTGGAAAGGGTTGCCATATAGTTCGACCTTCAGTGTCTAAGTGTGTGCATAAATGTTATCTACCAAATGAACCCTGTATATCAGTGACATATCAATGACCTTTATGCACCGGCAAAATTCTAACTGCATATCATCAACCTGCACGAATCTACGTAATCGTCTGAGCTTCGAAATGTCATTTAACTTAGCATTCAATAATGACTGTAATCTTGAAATTGACAAGTGAAGCTAACTGCTGTATTATCAAGGGAAAAAAAGTTAAGACTGGCCAAATAAATTATATAGAAAGGACAATTCATGCAAGTCTACTCAATGTCTAATTTCAATATAAACCTTCCAGCAAGTTCCATGTCATTCGTGTATACATTTCTAACAATTACGTAGAATATTCCAACGGTATCTTATAATAAATGTTATAAAAGCTAACTATCTTGTAACGTTACTATTTAAGCTAGTTTTGATAAATCCCAAAATTCCCCACGCATGGATGTGATTAATACTTTTTAGAGAAATATATTTGAAAGTTTGTTCGTACTTTATATTACTTTATATTATTTTTTTTTTTTTTTCATTTCAGATACTCTTGACGAATGCCTTTGACAAAAAGAAGAATACATTTGAAGTGCAATTATATACAAAACACCAGATGTGTTAACACGAGTTCATCATGAGTGGGAGACACGACTCGGTGTCTGTTTACAAAGAAGAGGATGTTTTGAAATAAAGCTACATTTCTGCTAAAAAGGTGTAATTTTGCACTTTTGTATAGAGACTCACATAATTTCGCAGCCATGCATGGAGAATGTCTGGGGCAAAATTGTAGTAAATCTGGTATGTTTACTGTTAAGTTCACTATTAAAATTACTCTTCACAAAGCCAACTTTCTAGTTTGGTTAACGTAAAGGTTACTGTTTTCAACACTGGCCATCTATGAAGCTTACAATTAAGAACACTACTATTCAAAAAAGCAAACTATCTAGTATGATTACTTTTTGATTACAAAACTACTTATATGTTTAAGTTCAAATTTAGGTTCCTATTTAGGAAGAATAACTAGCAAGTTTAATAACACATTTGATACTAAAGTTACTATTTACACAGCTGACTATCTAGTAAGGTTATAATTAGGGGTCCCATTTAGCGCCCCATTTACTAAGCTGATTATCTAGTAAGGGTACAATAAGGGTTACTATTACAGTCACTATTTACAAAGCCATCTGTCTAGTAAGGATCAAATTAGGGTTACTATTATGGTAACTATTTACACAGCTGCCCACCTACTTATGTTGAAATTAGGGTTTACAGTCATTATTTACAAAGCCAGCTATGTCATAAGATTAAAATTAGGGTTACTATTACAGTCACTATTTACAAAGCCAACTACCCAGTACGGTTACAATTATGGTTACTATTTAAGGTACTAATTACAAAGCTGATTATCTAGTTACGTTATGCTTAGGGTTACTATTTAGGTCACTATTTACAAAGCCACCTATCTAGTACGATGAAAATTAGGGTTACTATTACAGTCACTATTTACAAAGCCAACTACCTAGTAAGGTTACAGTTAGGGTTACTATTTAGGGTACTAATTACTAAGCCAAAAATCTGGTAAGGTTACAATTAGGAATCCTATTTTGGACTCTATTTACAAAGCTGAATATCTAGTACGGTTACAGTTAGGGTTACTATTTAGGATACCAATTACAAAGCCGATTATCTAGTAAGGTTATAATTAGGATTAATATTTAGAGTAGTAATTACAAAGTTGATTATCTAGTAAGGTTACAATTAGGGTTACTATTTAGGGGACTAATTACAAGTTGATTATCTAGTAAGGTTACAATTAGGGTTACTATTTAGGGGACTAATTACAAGTTGATTATCTAGTAAGGTTATAATTAGGATTAATATTTAGAGTAGTAATTACAAAGTTGATTATCTAGTAAGGTTACAATTAGGGTTACTATTTAGGGGACTAATTACAAGTTGATTATCTAGTAAGGTTACAATTAGGGTTACTATTTAGGGGACTAATTACAAGTTGATTATCTAGTAAGGTTATAATTAGGATTAATATTTAGAGTAGTAATTACAAAGTTGATTATCTAGTAAGGTTACAATTAGGGTTACTATTTAGGGGACTAATTACAAAGCCAATTATCTAGTAAGGTTATAATTAGGATTAATATTTAGAGTAGTAATTACAAAGTTGATTATCTAGTAAGGTTACAATTAGGGTTACTATTTAGGGGACTAATTACAAGTTGATTATCTAGTAAGGTTACAATTAGGGTTACTATTTAGGGGACTAATTACAAGTTGATTAACTAGTAAGGTTACAATTAGGGTTACTATTTAGGGGACTAATTACAAAGCCGATTATCTAGTAAGGTTATAATTAGGATTAATATTTAGAGTAGTAATTACAAAGTTGATTATCTAGTAAGGTTACAATTAGGGTTACTATTTAGGGGACTAATTACAAGTTGATTATCTAGTAAGGTTACAATTAGGGTTACTATTTAGGGGACTAATTACAAGTTGATTATCTAGGAAGGTTACAATCAGGGTTACTATTTAGGGGACTAATTACAAGTTGATTATCTAGTAAGGTTATAATTAGGATTAATATTTAGAGTAGTAATTACAAAGTTGATTATCTAGTAAGGTTACAATTAGGGTTACTATTTAGGGGACTAATTACAAAGCCAATTATCTAGTAAGGTTATAATTAGGATTAATATTTAGAGTAGTAATTACAAAGTTGATTATCTAGTAAGGTTACAATTAGGGTTACTATTTAGGGGACTAATTACAAGTTGATTATCTAGTAAGGTTACAATTAGGGTTACTATTTAGGGGACTAATTACAAGTTGATTAACTAGTAAGGTTACAATTAGGGTTACTATTTAGGGGACTAATTACAAAGCCGATTATCTAGTAAGGTTATAATTAGGATTAATATTTAGAGTAGTAATTACAAAGTTGATTATCTAGTAAGGTTACAATTAGGGTTACTATTTAGGGGACTAATTACAAGTTGATTATCTAGTAAGGTTACAATTAGGGTTACTATTTAGGGGACTAATTACAAGTTGATTATCTAGTAAGGTTACAATTAGGGTTACTATTTAGGGGACTAATTACAAGTTGATTATCTAGTAAGGTTATAATTAGGATTAATATTTAGAGTAGTAATTACAAAGTTGATTATCTAGTAAGGTTACAATTAGGGTTACTATTTAGGGGACTAATTACAAGTTGATTATCTAGTAAGGTTACAATTAGGGTTACTATTTAGGGGACTAATTACAAGTTGATTATCTAGTAAGGTTATAATTAGGATTAATATTTAGAGTAGTAATTACAAAGTTGATTATCTAGTAAGGTTACAATTAGGGTTACTATTTAGGGGACTAATTACAAAGCCAATTATCTAGTAAGGTTATAATTAGGATTAATATTTAGAGTAGTAATTACAAAGTTGATTATCTAGTAAGGTTACAATTAGGGTTACTATTTAGGGGACTAATTACAAGTTGATTATCTAGTAAGGTTACAATTAGGGTTACTATTTAGGGGACTAATTACAAGTTGATTAACTAGTAAGGTTACAATTAGGGTTACTATTTAGGGGACTAATTACAAAGCCGATTATCTAGTAAGGTTATAATTAGGATTAATATTTAGAGTAGTAATTACAAAGTTGATTATCTAGTAAGGTTACAATTAGGGTTACTATTTAGGGGACTAATTACAAGTTGATTATCTAGTAAGGTTACAATTAGGGTTACTATTTAGGGGACTAATTACAAGTTGATTATCTAGTAAGGTTACAATTAGGGTTACTATTTAGGGGACTAATTACAAGTTGATTATCTAGTAAGGTTATAATTAGGATTAATATTTAGAGTAGTAATTACAAAGTTGATTATCTAGTAAGGTTACAATTAGGGTTACTATTTAGGGGACTAATTACAAGTTGATTATCTAGTAAGGTTACAATTAGGGTTACTATTTAGGGGACTAATTACAAGTTGATTATCTAGTAAGGTTATAATTAGGATTAATATTTAGAGTAGTAATTACAAAGTTGATTATCTAGTAAGGTTACAATTAGGGTTACTATTTAGGGGACTAATTACAAAGCCAATTATCTAGTAAGGTTATAATTAGGATTAATATTTAGAGTAGTAATTACAAAGTTGATTATCTAGTAAGGTTACAATTAGGGTTACTATTTAGGGGACTAATTACAAGTTGATTATCTAGTAAGGTTACAATTAGGGTTACTATTTAGGGGACTAATTACAAGTTGATTAACTAGTAAGGTTACAATTAGGGTTACTATTTAGGGGACTAATTACAAAGCCGATTATCTAGTAAGGTTATAATTAGGATTAATATTTAGAGTAGTAATTACAAAGTTGATTATCTAGTAAGGTTACAATTAGGGTTACTATTTAGGGGACTAATTACAAGTTGATTATCTAGTAAGGTTACAATTAGGGTTACTATTTAGGGGACTAATTACGAGTTGATTATCTAGGAAGGTTACAATCAGGGTTACTATTAAGGTAAGTGTTTACCAGGCTACAAATTAAGGTTATTATTTAAAAAGTCTAACTGTCTAGTAAGTTTACAAAAACTAAATCTTACTATTCAACTTTCCAGTAAGGTTACAGGCAAGGGTACTATTTACAAAGCTTAGTACATAGCAAAATCTAGATTAAGGTTATTATTTGGGATACTATTTAGAAAAACTAACTATGTAGTAGGTTTACCATTAACATTATTAAACACAATATTTATAAAGTCAGACTTAAAAATAATAACTGCAGTTTCTAGGATAAAAACTGCAGTTTTACTCCAGTTATTGATTGATTGATTGATTGATTGATTTTGTAAGTGCTACCTAGCAGGGTAACTATTAGGGTTACTATTACTATCATTTTTTACTATTACTTTTTACAAAGTTATCTATATTCAAGTTACTATTCAGAATAACTAAGTATGTAGGATGTTTATTAATAAAGTTACTATTAAGTAAATACTTATAAAAAATAGGGTTAACTACAAAACTACAGTGATTACTTTTAATGATGAGACAGCTCAATGATTACTGTTTGCAGAGCTACTGTAACTATATCGTACGGTTCAGCTTAAGCTTTGGATTAAGGTTATTACTTAGAAAAGCTAGCTATCTAGTCAATTTAAAAATGAACTAATTAACCCAATTAATCTACAATCCATTATGCTTACATTTTTCAAGTAATTATTTTAATAGTTAGCTTTGTTTATAGTATGATGTATTAAGGTTACTATTTACAAAGTTTACTGTCTAGTAATTTTTTTTTCTGTGTGTGTTTAATCCTAATGAATTTGTTTAGCTATGAATGGAGCGTTAGCATTACTGATAATCTACAGGATCGATTACAGGCAGATGCTATTGCTAACTATTGCTAACTATGATAGCCGGGACAGGTTTAGACAATAAATAACCCCATTCCTCATCACTCCACACACATAGGCAAGGCGAAGCAACATTCCATGCTAGCATGTGACAGAGAATTCAGAGAGATGGTGTTTAATACTTTACATTCCTCAAGCACCATGAAGTAGCCTTGACTCTAACGTTTCCTAAAACCTAACTTTTTTTTTTTTCTTTTTTTTTTTTCCAGTGAATCATTTTTGGAGAGAGAGAAAAAAAAAAAAACAAAGATAAAAGATGCAGCTAATGAGCACAAACCACAGTTGTCTGGGTCGTGTTGGCAGGCAAATGAAAACAGGATGCTGTAAGCTTTAAGAATCCTCTTCTATTTCATTTGCTTTGTTAAGCCTCATTGTAAGTTCAATCATGGACACACACACATGCAGACTCCGACACGGTGCATGTATTTAACCGTTCGCAGACCCTGACTACATATAGACTTGGTTTCTTGGATTTGAATTTGCTTAGCATGTACAGTAGATGTACGCGGTAAATATTAATAAAGGTCTTGTCAGTGACGGTGGGGTCGTGTGAGGACGTGCTCAGAAAGGGGAAAAGCAGACCTGCATGTCATCGAGCGTTCAAATGATTTCATCCGGATTCGAGAACGACAGCTTGAGCTCTGACACTTGGGACTCCGCTGGGTTTTAACATATACAGTATAATGCTCAGGATTGCGCAATATAGAGTCACGTCTCCCTTTATATTTCAGCAAAACCTAGGAAAATGATGAACTGAATTTTAGCTCATAATATAATAATAATAATAATAATAATACACTAATTTCAAGAGTTCTACATTTTTGCGATGTCCCATATCCTGGTAGTGGTAAAACTTCCAGTTATAAAGGTAATCCTAACTTTCAATCTACCTTACAAATCCGTAAGCTTACAAAGCTTCTGTATAACCACATAACTGCTTATATATTTTTTTATTCTCTTTTTTTTTTTTTACTCCTTATGTGATCGATAATTTCCCTTCAAAATATAAGAGTTTTGGTCAAATGTCCAAGTCAAACTGGAACTTTTGAGGAAATTAAAGGCATTAATCCGATTAAAATGCAAACCTGTCAAAGAAGTTAAAGAAGGATGTACGTCTGTAAAAAGAAATGTAAAAACCTTGATGGTATCCAAGCACTAGTGAAACGCTGAAGTGAAGCAAGAGATTATTCAGAGAAATAAAGGGAGGTTTTACTCTCGAAGTGTTTGAATAAATAAAAAAGAGTCCCAGTTTGACCTGAACACCGCTCATAAAATATATGCAAATATTACCATTTTTAAATAAATACCGCAAATATTTTATATAGCTATAAAATGAGTCCATACAGCATACAATACAAAACAGCTCTATGAGAGCCTTAGTGATGCGCACACACACACACACACACACACACACACACACACACACACACACACTCACAAACAAACAAACACGTCAATACGTCACTGATCACGCATAATTGCCCTATTGGCGATAATCGAAATCAGTAACCGAGGAAAAAAAACACACACACTCTGTGCGTAACATCAGCCATAACAAGACACACATGTGCAAACCTTGGAACGCTGCCATGTAGCTTACTGTAGTCAATCAGGAAGTGGTCATGAAGCTCCACGCCCACCGCTCACCCCTCCACCCCGCTCCCCAAACCCCGTGCCACCTGCGCAAGTCCCACAGGATGCATGCACTCACACACACACACACAAACACACACACACACACACACACACACACAGTGCACAATCATCAACCCACCCACATTCAAACAAACACACAACCGCCCTGCAGACACACACCTACACCTCCAGCTGCATGAGTAAAACCGCATATCTCGCTTGTTTTTGTTTCATCGCCTCAGAAATCACTAGCTTACCCGAAGCTGAGGAAACTGTTAGCGCGCTTCACCTTAATCTTCTACACTCTCTAAAAAGCAACACTTTTTTTTTGTTTGTTTATGTACAGCTCGTAGTTACTGTTAAGGTGTTTTTGTCATAAAGAGCGTGTGTTGTTTTGAACCAACCTGAATCAAAAAAAAGAAAAAATGTTTAAAAAAAAAATTTTTTTTTTGTCCGGTCAGAGAAACTATATACCATTAGTGAAAATATGTCATTACTGTGTCATGAATATTTACAGAAAACAGAAGCTTAGTCTCGTCTCTGACACACCCGGGAGTACAGTGATGTTTAGAGACAGCTCAGCACGCATCATAACACAACCGTATCTCAACCAAACTCAGGTTCATGTTATGACTGCGCTGTTCCAGTTTTTTTTTTGTTTTTATTATTACTATTATTAAGGCTTTGTAAATGTCTATGTAGACTTTCATAGCTCGCACAGGTGTCGTCCAATGAAACACAGAAGATGAGGGGAATTTCAAGACTCATGAAACTGATTAAAAGCGTATTAGGTTGACGTAGCCGGTGGTGTGCGGCACGGTGGCATGGTGGTTAGCACTGTGGCCTCACACCTCCAGGGTCCGGGTTCCATGCGTCTGTGTGTGTGAAGTTTGGCTGGCTGGGTTCCTCTGAGTACTCCCGCAGTCCAAAGACATGCATGTTAGGTTAATTGGCATTCTCAGATTGCCCGTAGTGTGTGAATGTTGCCTGGAGGTAATGGAAAGAAATACAATGGCAATCACCACTGGCCTCCATGGTGGACTACACAGGGTCCTATTTGGACGACAGAGGTTCCTAGTTGGACTACAGAGGTTCGTAGACGGACTAAAGGAGATTCCTAGTTGGGCTATTGGACTAACAATTTTCCTAGCTGCACTACAGAAGTTCCTAGATGAAGTAGAGGTTCCTAGATGGACTTTGGAGGTTCCTAGATGGACTATTGGATTAAAGATTTTCCTAGTTGGTCTACAGAGGTTCCTAGATATACTACAGAGGTTCCTAGATATACTACAGAGGTTCCTAGATATACTACAGGGGTTCCTAGATGCACTACAGAGGTTCCTAGTTGGAATATTGACCTAAGATTTTCCAAGATGGACTACATAGGTTCCTTGATGGACTATTGAACTAAAGATGTTCCTAGTTGGTCTACAGAGGTTTCTAGATGGACTGCAGGAGGTTCCTAGTTGGACTATTGGACTAACAATTTTCCTAGCTGCACTACAGAAGTTCCTAGATGAAGTAGAGGTTCCTAGATGGACTTTGGAGGTTCCTAGCTGGACTATTGGACTAAAGATTTTCCTAGTTGGTCTACAGAGGTTACTAGATGAATTACGGAGATTCCAAGATGTGCTACATAGGTTCCTTGATGGACTATTGAACTAAAGATGTTCCTAGTTGGTCTACAGAGGTTTCTAGTTGGTCTACAGAGGTTTCTAGATGGTCTGCAGGAGGTTCCTAGTTGGAATATTAAACTAAAGAGTTTCCAAGTTGGATTAAAGTGTTCCCTAGATGAACTACAGATGTCCCTAGATGGATGGATGAAACTGGTGGTATGATGACATGATCAAAACAAAATCTTAAGCCAAACTTGAGACAACATACATAAATTAGTCGCAGCGAGTCATTGAAGTCTTCTGCAAATGTTCAAATCGGTTTTACATTTGTTTTCATTCACAAGTTCCAGTTTGACACGAATGTTTTATAAGTGTTAGAACAAAAGAATCTGTCAATGGATTTGTGAGGTTCGTGTAAAAAAAAATAAATAAAAAAAAAGCCCAAGCTTTCATGAACGTTTATCCAGGATTGATGCTCTCAGCTCTCACACTGTACCTACACACCTGCACAAACCTTTATTAAGCCTTTCAGCGATGATAGAAGAAGAGAACTTGGATCTCATACTACACTATAACAATATCAAGAGTCCGTCAGTGAGTAAATCACACGCGTCTGATTGGTTTATTCTGGTGTTAGATAAGCAATCATTATTCCTCCATGGTTTGTCAAGTCTTGGCCTTCACTTGGACGCCTGAGTTTCCCTTTAAACACGCGCCGCGGGGATGTTCGCTTTAGTCGCTCATGAAACATTTCTCACACATCATCAGGAATCTCTTTCCATTTCTCCCTCCTTTTCTCGATCCCTCCCACCCTTCCTCCAGCCCTGTCTCTCTCTCTCGCTCTCTCTCTGTGAAGCCATGATCTCATCCTCTTCCCAGGAATCCGCTGATTGTTTGAAATACCTTCCACTCCGGCGCTGGACTGGACCCGAGTGACTGCGCAGCTCATTCCCAAGCGCCTCAGGAATGAAAACGTGCATGGAGGGAGAGGGGGTGGTGGTGGGGCGAGAGAGAAGGACGGAACAGGAGAACAGCCTTCAGCATGGAACGTCACGTCGTCGTTTCTAAAGCGGGTTCGCTCGGGCTTGTTCCGAATTAGCCGGGCGCTTTAATGCAGCCCAGACTGAAAGGAAAAACAGGTCAAGAACGGGGAGAGAAAAAAAAACAACTACAAAAAAAAACAAGGCTGAGTTGTTGTTGGCTGCAGGCCGGAGAATTCGATGACGAAACCGGTCACCAAGGTGGAATTTTTATTTTTAAGGTGCTCATAATCTGAATCAACATAAACAGACACTACGTATGTAAATAAATCCAAGATGCGTTCCACTTTACACCCTCTTCCATTTTATTTCTTTTCATGTGTCTCCTGTAAGGCGACATAGTTTTTTTCGACCTCATCAAACATCTGCGTATCCCTGATGATGTCATATAAGAAGTCGTGACACATTTAAAGCCTGGGAGTTTCGCCACGTTCGGAAGAACCGTTGACTTCGCCACGATCCTCTCTTATTGTCATTTCTCGTTTTCGCCCTCAGCGAAAAAGTTCGAAACGGGTGACTCTGACTGAAAAATGGAGTGAACGTAAGTGAAAGTGAGGATGGGTGGAGATATCGGGCGCATGCATATTTGTGGTAGGTTCAACCGGATAAACCTCAACGGGGGTGAAAGCGTGATTCATTTGCGCGCAAGAAAACAAATACGTGTGTATAAATTCCCCAAGAGCTGTCCAAAATAGAAAGGAAAAAAAAAAAAGAAAAGAAAAAAAGAGCGTTCTGGGGTTCTGTGATTAACGCCGGGAAAACCCTCGAGTCAGACTTTTACTGCCTTGTTATCACGTTGAGCGGGATTTTAACTGAGAGACTTTCTTTTCTTCTCCTTCTGAGCATGCACCATGCTCTGTTTATTTCCTGTGTGTGTGTGTGTGTGTGCGCGCTTCACTGCCCTGTGCAGTGCGGTGTGTATGTTATATTTAGAGGGAACCTAGTATTACCGAGCCAAGCTGCATATGAGTCATTTGTACCAACACGGACCAGTGACACCGCTGTTTCCCCCAAAGATTTCCCCAGAAACTCTTGTCTGTTTGTGGGTGTGTGTGTGTGTTTGTGTGTGTGCATGGGTTGATTTGTGCGTCTGTTTACATCTGTTTGTTTATATGGAGTCAGTGATACGTAGTATGAAGGATGGGTGCGAGTAACAGAAACTGACCGTGTGTGTGTTTCTGTGTGTGTGTGTGTGTGTGTGTGTGTGTGTGTGTGTGTGTGTGTATCTGGGATAGCCCCAGGCTGTGTCTGGCCCATATTTAGTCCTACTGTCTCTGCTATGTATGTCTGTGTCTGCTTAGCTCAGCTTGTGCGTGCTCCTTGGGACTGAGCAGAACTGATATGCTACACGATCTGACCTGGAGCACGCCCAAAATAAGCTAAACTAAACCTATAAGAGTCTGGTAGACTGATAAAAAACAAAACAAAAAACAAACTTACACTAGTTGTGCATATCACCAGACTGTCATGTACACACTACAGTAACGCATGGCACACTCTGACACTACGATAATAGGAAACTGACCCACAACGAGACAGCACTGTTTATCAGAGATCAAAAAAAAAAAAATGAAGCTGATATTCGTCACATATACAGTGAAACTCTTTCTATGCATATCCCAGCGTAGTCACTCTGGGGTCAGAGTGCAGGGTCAGCCACGATACAGCGGGCAGAAAACATCAGCAACCTGTCTGAGATGGGGCTCGAACTGCCGACCTACCGATCAGTAACTCAGGGCCTTAACACCTGGAGCCACAACTGCCCCCATTTACAGTGGAAATAGTGCTGCCTTTATAAATAGCATATAGCGGTGGCTTAAATGGTTAAGGCTGTGGGTTACCGAGTTACTCATCAGAAGGTCAGGGGTTCAAGCTGAACTAAAGTGTTTCCTAGATGGACTACAGGAGGTTCCTAGTTGGACTATTGGACTAAAGATTTTCCTAGTTGGTCTACAGAGGTTACTAGATGGACTACAGGAGGTTCCTAGTTAGACTACTGGACTAAAGATTTTCCTAGTTGGTCTAAAGAGGTTACAAGATGGACTACAGAAGTTTCTAGATGGACTATTGGACTAAAGATTTTCCTAGTTGGTCTACAGAGGTTACTAGATGGACTACCTGTGTTCCTAGTTGGACTATTCTACTAAAGATTTTCCTAATTGGTCTACAGAGGTTACTTGATGGACTACAGGAGGTTCCTAGTTAGACTACTGGACTAAGGATTTTCCTAGTTGGTCTAAAGAGGTTACTAGATGGACTACAGAAGTTTCTAGATGGACTATTGGACTAAAGATTTTCCTAGTTGGTCTACAGAGGTTACTAGATGGACTACCTGTGTTCCTAGTTGGACTATTCTACTAAAGATTTTCCTAATTGGTCTACAGAGGTTACTTGATGGACTACAGGAGGTTCCTAGTTAGACTACTGGACTAAAGATTTTCCTAGTTGGTCTAAAGAGGTTACTATATGGACTACAGCAGTTTCTAGATGGACTACAGAGTTTCCTAGTTGGACTATTGGACTAAAGATTTTCCTAGTTGGTCTAAAGAGGTTACTAGATGGACTACAGGAGGTTCCTAGTTAGACTACTGGACTAAAGATTTTCCTAGTTGGTCTAAAGAGGTTACTAGATGGACTACAGAAGTTTCTAGATGGACTATTGGACTAAAGATTTTCCTAGTTGGTCTACAGAGGTTATTAGATGGACTACAGACGTTTCTAGATGGACTACAGAGTTTCCTAGTTGGACTATTGGACTAAAGATTTTCCTAGTTGGTCTACAGAGGTTACTAGATGGACTACAGGAGGTTCCTAGTTAGACTACTGGGCTAAAGATTTTCCTAGTTGGTCTAAAGAGGTTACTAGATGGACTACAGGAGGTTCCTAGTTAGACTACTGGACTAAAGATTTTCCTAGTTGGTCTAAAGAGGTTACTAGATGGACTACAGAAGTTTCTAGATGGACTATTGGACTAAAGATTTTCCTAGTTGGTCTACAGAGGTTACTAGATGGACTACAGACGTTTCTAGATGGACTACAGAGTTTCCTAGTTGGACTATTGGACTAAAGATTTTCCTAGTTGGTCTACAGAGGTTACTAGATGGACTACCTGTGTTCCTAGTTGGACTATTCTACTAAAGATTTTCCTAATTGGTCTACAGAGGTTACTTGATGGACTACAGGAGGTTCCTAGTTAGACTACTGGACTAAAGATTTTCCTAGTTGGTCTAAAGAGGTTACTAGATGGACTACAGAAGTTTCTAGATGGACTACAGAGTTTCCTAGTTGGACTATTGGACTAAAGATTTTCCTAGTTGGTCTACAGAGGTTACTAGATGGACTACAGAAGTTTCTAGATGGACTATTGGACTAAAGATTTTCCTAGTTGGTCTAAAGAGGTTACTAGATGGACTACAGAAGTTTCTAGATGGACTATTGGACTAAAGATTTTCCTAGTTGGTCTACAGAGGTTACTAGATGGACTACAGACGTTTCTAGATGGACTACAGAGTTTCCTAGTTGGACTATTGGACTAAAGATTTTCCTAGATGGTCTACAGAGGTTACTAGATGAACTACAGGAGGTTCCTAGTTGGACTATTCTACTAAAGATTTTCCTAATTGGTCTACAGAGGTTACTTGATGGACTACAGGAGGTTCCTAGTTAGACTACTGGACTAAAGATTTTCCTAGTTGGTCTAAAGAGGTTACTAGATGGACTACAGAAGTTTCTAGATGGACTATTGGACTAAAGATTTTCCTAGTTGGTCTACAGAGGTTACTAGATGGACTACAGACGTTTCTAGATGGACTACAGAGTTTCCTAGTTGGACTATTGGACTAAAGATTTTCCTAGTTGGTCTACAGAGGTTACTAGATGGACTACAGGAGGTTCCTAGTTAGACTACTGGACTAAAGATTTTCCTAGTTGGTCTAAAGAGGTTACTAGATGGACTACAGAAGTTTCTAGATGGACTACAAAGTTTCCTAGTTGGACTATTGGACTAAAGATTTTCCTAGTTGGTCTACAGAGGTTACTAGATGGACTACAGGAGGTTCCTAGTTAGACTACTTGACTAAAGATTTTCCTAGTTGGTCTAAAGAGGTTACTAGATGGACTACAGAAGTTTCCTAGTTGGACTATTGGACTAAATATTTTCCTAGTTGGTCTACAGAGGTTACTAGATGGACTACAGAAGTTTCTAGATGGACTACAGAGTTTCCTAGTTGGACTATTGGACTAAAGATTTTCCTAGTTGGTCTACAGAGGAAAAAAAAGTACGAGATTGGGACTAAACAGCTGCGTAAGTGTTTTAAAGAAAAACACATCAGGAAAAAAAAAGGCCTTCATTTTGCTAGGGAGCATAAACATTATACTTTGGAGCGATGGAAAAAGGTAATGTGGTCTAATGATTCCAGACTGATCCGTTTCCAGAGCGATCAGGATAAGAAGGGAAGCGCATGAAGCGATGCACCTGTCATAGTGTCACTGTACAAGTCTCTGGAGACAGTGTTATGATCTGGGGTTGCTTCAGTCGGTCTGATCTAGACTCAGCAACCTTACGAGGCAATACAATGAAGATGATCTGAATGTACCGAATGACTGAAAGGTTATCATATTTTCCCTTGATGGCGCGGGGAATATTATAGGATTGTAAAAAGAGTGGCTCTGGTCTACTTTAAATTGAAAACCCGGATATATAACCATGAATATAAAACTCTGCATCATGAACGATATATAAAAAGATGTTGAGTCATGCTTTATTTTTATGAACCCGAGCTCAGAGGGAGCCGATATTTCTGCTTAGGACAGCTGTTCTGCTGCAGGTCATTAATAGAACTTCTCGCTAAGCGCCTAAGCTGAAAGAGAAACAGGAGAGAGCTCTCGCAAAGCCTGAGAGGACGTCACGGAGGAGACTGGACGACCGGATCGATCAGCGTAGGAAACGATCGACTGGGTACCTGAACGCTCTAGATAAATTAAGAGGGTTCGGGTAAGCGTAATGAAATTACGTCCGTGTGTGTGTGTGTGTGTGTGTGTGTGTGTGTGTGTGTTAGATCGGAGGAAGCGCCGGAGTGTGATTACATGCGTCACCGTAGCATGTTCGTTGGAAGCAGATCGCTTCACACTTTGTGACCTTTGCGCACACTAACGCTGCAAAGTCGTTGGACACAGACATGAAGGACCACCACACACACACACGCTGGTGTATTTTAAGGGGCTGCAGAAGTGTGTGTTCCAGACACCACTGCGCCCGAAATAAACCGGTGACTAAGCCTGATGAGTGCAGTCTCACCCACACACACAGATTCCACACACGCTGCATCCTGAGCAAAACACTACAGTCACACGTATTATAATAGTAAACCCCTACAGCAGGCCGGCGTATGATTGAGACGGCGTTCGGGTCAATCCGGGACTTAATTAAGGTGTAAAACTGATCTACATTTACAGAAGATGGAACTTCTTGAAAATCTTGCGGAAGAGCCGCGGGAACTTTGCACGCGGTCGCTCGCCAGCACCGCCCGGGAGTTCCTGGGAGGCCGGGGTTTCAGATGTGAAGCAGGCAGCGTACTGAGAAAACGTTCTACCTTGACGGTACCTGAGCGCTAAGCGTTAAAGATACAACACAACGCGGCCTATTTCCAACATACACCACTCTAGTACACTTTATAACCAGTTAATAACCTTTTGCTCAAAGAAGGTAAAACAGGAAATATGGCCATGTATCTTCTCAGCTTTGATGAATGGACTAAAAAGGTAGTGTGTGTGTGTGTGTGTGTGTGGGTGTGTGTCAGGGTGTATCCGTTTTGCACCCTGTGTGAGATGCTTTTAATGAACAAGAACTGCTCAGAGTGTGAATGCACGCCGTTTGGGTATTATTTAATACCTTTGCTCCTGCAGAGCTCTGTAGGAAGACTACACACACACACACACACACACACACACACACACGCACACACACACACACAGATAGAGAGAGAGTTAGTGTATGAAAACAGCATCTGCCTCTATATGAAACTGCTCTCGCGAGCTCAACAGCTCTAAATGTAAGCACCAAACATCACACACACACACGCACACACACACACACACACCTGTTCACGATTTAATTCTAAAGCACAAGCTGCAGTCATTAATAAAAAATAAATGAAAAAAATAAATGAAGTTCCACAAATTGCTGCGTCACTAGAAACGTGCATTCTGTATCTGAGTCACAGGCCAAAAAAAAAAAAAAAGCGAGGCATTTTACATGCGTGTGTGAAAGTAAGTGCCCCCTCTTACATTCCTACTCCAGCAATGATTTTTTTTTTTTTTTAAGATATAGGTATAGAATATACTGTACACTCCTGAATTGGTCAGGCATTCCACGGCTCTACAGTTCATTTAAACAAGGCTAAATGCGTTACTTATTTATTATTTATTGATTGGTTTATGTTTGTTTGTTTCAGAGCAAACGCAAGCGGTTCGCTTCTTCACGCAAGCGGATCGAGTGCGCTGTACATTCCAGAGCGTTTAACGTACAGCATGTGTTGGCATGCACCGAGGTGCCTTCAATATCCAAAAGCATGATCTCATAACCTAAAAGGAAAAGAAAAAGAAAAAACAAAAAAAGCATGCTGTGATATCACAAGCCACGTCTACAGACTTCAGCCTCTCACACGACGTGCAAAATAAGGAATAAGACATTGTGTGGATGGAGAGAATAAAGGGATTCAGTTGCAGCAGGCAGACAAAGGAAGGCACGGCGAACTGCTGCATCACCGCATGAGGAATGTCAGCACATTCTGCACATCACACACACACACACACACACACACACACAAAACACACGTGCTCAAACAAACAACCAGGTCTGATCACGATCTGATCATAGTTAATTGGTGACATGTTAAGAGGGTAGGTGCAGCGGTTTAGTGCTCTGGAGCTCGATGCATTGAAGACAGAAGCCAAGCTGATGTTGCTGAGTTGCGAGCAGCGAGAGGTGATCAAATTACAGCACGGCTGATTCAATGTTAGATGGCGTAGTGGTTAGCACTGTCGCCTCGGGTCCGGCTTCGATTCCCACCATGCACACAGACCCTTGAGGTGCAAGGTGACAGCGATAAACACTAAGCCACCGTGCCAGCCTAGTCTAAATCAAACCAAACAAACCATCTCCAATCAAAACAAGAAGACAGTTTCATATCACCTTTGATATCATATCACGGCTGAATGTCTCAGCACCTCCAGTCAACACTCACGCGACAGGGCAACTTGGGAATGGTGACTAACCTAACCTACGTGACTCTGGACTGCGGAAGGAAACCAACCAAGGACATGCACAAACTCCACACACACACACACACACAGACCAGAAGTGGGAATCAAACCCTGGACCCTGCAGGTGCAAGGCGACTGTGCTAACCACTACGCCACCCTGCCACATACCATATACGCTCCATGTTGAAATTTTCCATGAATAGACGCATTTCATCTTTCACTTGGCATTAAAAACCTGCTTGTTTGTTTGTCTGTTTCCCTCCTAATATACCACGTGCACGAAGGTGCTGAGGGAAACCCTCCCGACCTGGCAACCTCGCTTGATAGCTGCTGCTCACCGGCTCGTCTCGGAGCGCGCGCGACACCTGCGTGCCTTCAGCACGCGACATTCCGACACTGGCTTGATTTATGTTAAAATGGCGGCGCGCGGCTCTTTAACTCAGTCCTCCCGTCTCGCGACGGCTCTAAATAACACCCCCCCCCTCGTACACTTATGCTTACACACACATAGACACACACACACATACACAGAGACACATTTCCGCTGATCTAATAATGCGGATTAATGGAATGTAACGCTCGCGTCTCCGCGCGCGCGCACTGCTGCTGGAAGGAACAAAGCGAGAGCGCGCGCTCAGTGCACAGGGGGTAGCGCGCGCTCTCTCTCATAAAACAGCACAACAATAATAATAATACATTTAAAATGAATATAATTTTATTATTATTGTTATTATTATATACATGGATATAGAGTCTTTATTTATTTATTATATTCTCCTGAGTCTCCCCCAGGACTCTACTGTTGTATAGATTGCAGTTTCTACTGACTTTTCCTCTTTATTCATATAATCAAGTTTGGCAGAAGAATGATACCCAACACCCCTCACATGTGTATACTTTCTTTCGGCTTCTCCCGTCAAGGGGTCACCACAACCGATCCGGATTGGCTGGGGGCTAATGCCTATCCCAGGAGACCTAGGGCACGAGGCGGGGTACACCCAGACGAGGCGGGGTATATTCACATGCTCATTCACACACCACGAGGAAACCCACCAAGCATGGGGAAAATATGCAAAGTCCATGCAATCGAAACCGGACCCTGGTGGGGCCTTCAACAGTCTACAAGTTCTTTAATAAGATTTACATTTTTTGGCCAAAGGTTCTCCAAAGAGGTGGCACAGTAGCGTGGTGAATAATCGCACTGTGTCCTTGCACCTCCAGGGTCCGGGTTCGATTCCACGCTTGGGCTCTGTGTGCATGCACTTTGTGTTTCCTTGATGCGTTTCCCCTGGGTGCTCCGCTTTCCTCCCACAGTCCAAAGACATGCACATTATTCTAACTAGCGTTTCCAGAATTCCCCCCGTAGTGTGTGTGAATGAGTGTGTGAGTGTGCGTGCCCTGCGATGGCTTACTACCCCATCCAGGGTGTACCCCACCTCGTGACCTAAGCCTCCCTGGATAGGCTCCAGGCCCCTGTGACCCTGTAGGCAGGATAAAGCGGTATAGACAATGAGTGAGCGAGTGAGTTCTCCAAAGAATCTTTAACGGCACAAGACACACAAAAATGAAGAAGGAACCAACACTTCCATTGTCCTCACATGTGTACAGTGAAATGTTTTTTGTTTTTTTTCTGCTGGAACAACAACAACAACAACAAAAAATGCATTGGTTTCTTGTGGATTGTGAAATGGTTCAACAAAAGGTTCCTGGTGGATAAGTGTCCTTGGTGCCAAATGTTCCTGAAGACATAACCGGTTTCTAAAAGCAATTTAAAAATCTATAACGTGAGTACCAGAAACAGGACCACGAGTAGGGACTGAACTGTACTATTGTCACTTTGAATGTGGATCATTTTTCCTAACAGACTGTTGAGTATCTTTAGAACGGTATAGTGCATCACTGACAAGGGAAAGTACTAATGTTTTCTTTTATGTAAATGCATAAATATATGAACCTCATATTGAATATATGACCCTTTGAAAGTGGTTAAAGAACCATGCACTGAACAAAAGAAGCATGAAAACAAAAGAAGCGAACGGTCTGAGGAAAGCTTCCTGGATGATCGGGTTCTTCCTCAACTGCAGGAAACGTAAACGCTTCCTAAAGAACAGTAAATTTTTGATGGGGCACTTTGGGCACCTGTATGGTCAAGAGTCCGCCACCTACTAGTTAGTGCACCCTTTTAACTGAGCACTTTTACTCACAAGTCAAACATTACACCCTCTATTCTGTATCTCGAGCCGCTGAAAGGAAAGAGGATGAATGATGTAGAATGAAGTAAACAGGAGGTGGGAATCTGGCTCATGCTGTGTGTATGTGTGTGTGTGTGTGTGTGTGTGTGAGAGAGAGAGAGAGAGAGAGAGAGAGAGAGAGAAGGAGGGGTCTTGGGTCGCTGTATTGTGTCCTCTTTAGCTCCTTCTTCATTTGACAGCTACTTTTTCTTCTCACCAGAAAACAAGAGCCATGCTTAACCCTCCTCTTTCCTCTCAAAAAAAAAACACAACAACCCAAACCCCTGGTGTGTATCAAAACACCTCATCCCAAGTATACTCTTTAAGCGCCCTGTGTGATTTGGGACGCGTCCCGTTGTTGACACTATGCATTAGTGAGCTTATTCTGACACGTTGCAGCGTGCATGCGATTTGGGACGCGACCGAGACATATATACAGGCACATACACACACACACACACACACACAAAGCACAAGTTTGTAAGTGTTCAAGGGGAAGAAAAGCACACACTCACCTTCACACTTTCGGTTCCTCGCGCTCCAGCCCTGTTTGCTTGTTTGTTTGTTTGTTTTGTCCGAGATCAAAAAGGTTCTTGTTTTTGTTGTTGTTGTTTGTTCTTCACATGATGACTTCCCAGCGCGCTCCTAAAGCCCAGCCGGGCTGCAGGGGGAGAAACAGCACCAGCACACTGCTACTGCTACTACTGCTGCTGCTGCTGCGGTTCAGCCGTGCAGCACCAGAGAGAGAGAGAGAGAGAGAGAGAGAGATTCTCCTCCCGTGAATTTGCTTTTTAGACCAAAAAGGAAGTTTGGATTTTTGATAAGAGCGTTGTTTTTGTTCTTCAGACGTCAGCGCGCGCGCGCATGTGCGCGTATGCGTGTGCGAGTGTGTGTGTGTGTGTGTGCGCGAGTGTGTGTGTGTGTGTGTGTGTGTGTGTGCGGGGGATCGTATGCGGCGTGCCGCTCCGTCTCCTCTGTTTGTTACACCAGAGCGAAACACCTCCTCCTCCTCCCTCACTCACTCCCCCTCTCCTCCTCCTCCTCCTCCTCCTCTCAATCGCTACATTGTTGACATTCGCCGAGTGACGTCACCGCTACGCTCATTCACAAGCTGCTCCTCGGGCGCCTGCGCCGAGGAATGCGCGTAACCGAGCTTAGAGAATCGGAGTAGCGGGAGCGCGCGCGGACAAGAAGGAAAGAAAGGAGGGAGGAGGAGGAGGAGGGAAGTGGGGGGGGGTGCAACTGTACCCTGAGCCAGCGCAAAAACAAACAAACAAACAAACAAACAATAACACCAACAAAAAAAGGACAGTTAAGATCTTTAATGAACTTTTATTAAATCAGATAAACGAGTGATAGTCAGGAAAGAGCTAAACTCATTCAGAACTCCTGATATCACTGTGCGTTTCCTAAAAAGACAAGACAAAACAAAACAAAACAACAAAAAACAATCTAGCCGAATAGTAACCAAAATAGCAAGATAGGAATGTACAGTAGTATCGTTATTACTACTATTCTATTACGGTCGTTGTTGTTCTAATAATAATAATAATAATAATAATAATACATTTCTATCTTGATATTTTGGTTCGGAAAAACATAAGGATATCAATCAAGAGTTCTGATTGGGCGGGGTGGGGGGGGGGGGGGCAAAATTTTTTGCACTTTCCTGAATCAGAGTGCTGATAGTAGTAGTACAATAGTAGTAATAATATAATAATTATATATATATATATATATATATATATATATATATATATAATTAAATGTGTGTGTGCGTGGTTGTTCTTGTCAGTAATGCTCTGTGTTTTAATATTATGTAAATATTTAAATATTTATAATATCATATACTATTAAGGGTCAATTAAATTCTCATATAATTATAATAATGAAAAATGAAAATAATACGTTTATAAATTAATTTCTGTTGTGTGTATGAATTTGTGAAATTCATCATATTTATTGTCTTGCTAAAATTTATTTTAACAACGACAGTGACAAGAACAACAACAACAACAACAATAATAATAATAATAATAACATGAAGAAAATAAAGAAGACATTCCTTTCTTGCTATATTGTTTACTATTATACTTTTTTTCCTGTTTGTTTGTAGGAAACACATGTCAGGAGTTCTAAATGGGGAGCCAAAACTTTTTGCGCGTTCCTGAATCAGCCCGTTCGCTAATAATAATAATAATAATAATAATAATGGTAAATGTGTGTACATGGTTGCGCTTTGTGTTTGAATAATATGTAAATAATTTAATATTAATAATATCATATACTATTAGGAGTGACTATAATTATCATAACATAATAATAATAATAATAATAATAATAATAATAATAATAATAATAATAATAATAATACATTAATTGTTGTGTGTATGAATTTGTGAAATTCATCATGTTCAATGTTTTATTATGTAAACAAACCTATTTCAACAACAACAACAACAACAATAATAATAATAATAATAATAATGGAATGTGTGTTTGTGTTTGTAAGCTGAATTATTCGTGTCAGTAATGCTTTGTGATTTAATAATGCATATATATTTTTTAGATTTATATAAAATGTAAAATGTACATATTTATATATAATATATAATATTGGGGTCAATTTAATAATAATAATAATAATAATAATAATAATAATAATAATAATAATGTTATACCTCTTTTATAACACATCTTTACAAAATGTAATACAAAAATACATGTTAAAATAAATGACTAAGTATGCAAATTAGTAAAAAATAAACTTCTTGCTAGTGTGTGTGTGTGTGTGTTTGGGGGGAGTGGGACACATACAGACTTATTTAGTTGTAAAACTAGCCCACAGGCTCCTATGGCGCAAAAAATAGAAGGGAAATGTCTAGTTTGTGTGAAAATCCCCTCCCCTGTGATATGTGTGTGTGATCATACAGTGGCATACGACATGGTGTGTGTTTCTTCCTGTTCCTGCCTCTGAGCGACCCTGTGAGAGTAAACCATCCAGCCTGTCTCGCCTTACCTTCAGATCAGGAACCAAAAAGAAGAAGCAAGTAACAACTTTACTGAAAAACAGAGGTGTTGGTGAAGATGAGGTCTGCCGTGAGACCTGTGAGTGGTGCGAAGGGTGGAAATTATGGCAAAGATGTCGCCTGGAGCAGTGTGAGGAGCTCAGAACAACAACAACAACAACAAAAAAGCATAGAGATTATAACCTGATGAATGACAGGGTGAGGTCAGGATTAGGCAATTGTTTAGTGAAAGATAAAGCGGATAAGGGATGTTCTAGTAAATTAGAAAGTCAATCAGCAGGATCTTCACCACACACACACACACACACACACACACACACACACACACATAGGTGAACAGAGTCCATCCTGCACTCATTGACCTTTTCTCTGAGGTAAAACCAGGTGAATGAAGGCACAAACACATTGCACATGCACGTGTGTGTTTAAGGAGAGAGTGAAAAACCCAAAGTAGGTCTCGCACTTGCGCCCACCACCGGTGGATAAATGCAGGGTTTTTTTTACGCCAGGAAGTGTAATTAGTGATAATGCAAAAGGCATGCAGTGTCTCTGACATTTCGAGAGCAGAGAAAGTGTTTGAGATGGTGAGAGTAATAACGAGAGCAAGACAGAGATAAAGACGAGACCAGCCGGGGGATTTCACCCGGATTGAAGCGCTTTACCTCAATAACGTACGTGCATCAGCGCAGATGTTCTCATACACGTTGTGTGAATTCGACTTTGAGTAATGCGGCATTCAGGAGCTGAAATTTGACCGCTATAGTTGAGTGCACGAGTTGTGTAATGTGTCAAGACGTTTCTTTCAAGTTTATCAGTCGTCATGGTATTCCATACCCGTCAGTACATTACATATGGCTTGTGATTTTAAAGTGAAGTTCAAGTTCTATCCACAGACTTGTCATCCTCGCTTTAAAAGTTATTCCAATGCTTTGTCGGGTAGTGGTGGGTAAATATAATGCCTGGCCAAAAAAATCAATCAAGCACACGCCAAGATTTCATTCAATCACCTTTAGCTTTGATTACAGCACACACTGTGGTGTCCAGTTCATGGAACCACTGTCTGTCCAATCAGGGAAGAAAAACTCCATAGATGTGATAACCTTAATCCCAATCCTTACATGGCGTATAGAAATGAACTTATTTTCACTATTTTCACTCTTTTTTGCTTTGGCATTTCATTCACTCATCGTTTATTCTGTACAGCACTTGCAGGGGTCCTGAAGCCTATTCTAGAAGACTTGGGGCATGAGAGGGGGTACACACTGGACAGGGTGCCAATCCATCACACATAAATTCACTCTCACACACTCATTCACACACTAACGGGATTTGTAATTTGGGAACGCCAATTATCCTGATCTGCATGTCTTTGGACTGTGGGAGGAGACTAGAGTTCCCAGAGATAACCCACCAAGCACGGGGAGACCATGCAAACTCCATGCACACAGACCTGAGGCAGGAATCGAACCTGGACCCTGGAGATGCACGGAGACAGTGCTAATCACTAAGGCACATCCACTCACCTAAAGGATTATTAGGAACACCATACTAATGCAGTGTTTGACCGCCTCCTTGCGCCTTCAGAACTGCCTTAATTCTACGTGGCATTGATTCAACAAGGTGCTGAAAGCATTCTTTAGAAACGTTGGCCCATATTGATAGGATAGCATCTTGCAGTTGATGGAGATTTGTGGGATGCACATCCAGGGCACGAAGCTCCCGTTCCACCACATCCCAAAGATGCTCTATTGGGTTGAGATCTGCACTGTAAAAAAATAAAGCGTAAATTTTACGGTAAAAATACGGCAGCTGTGGTTGCCAGAAGTTTACCGTGAAAAATATGGTAGCGATGTTTTTAGGTTGTACAGAATTGCACTCATTTTACAGATATCAATTTATTTATTTTTTTTTCAAGCCTGGCCTGGAATCAAACCCAGACCCTGGTGGCGCAAGGCGACAGTGCTAACCACTACACTACCGTGCTTGCTACACAAATGTTGTCGTTATTGGAGTGCAAGTCATGCAGGGGACACGGGGAAACCGAGGAAGTCCAACAACGACAACAATGGCACAGCAAAACCTGTAGTGTAGTGGTTAGCACTGTTGCTTTGCACCACCAGGGTCTGGGTTCGATTACTGGGCAGGCTCAAAAAAAAAAGAAACAATTAAAATCCATACAATATACAGTGTAATCCTGTACAACCATAAATGTTGCAATTTTTTTTTAATGGTAAACTTCTGGCAACCACAGCTGCCTTTTTTTTTTACCGTAAAAAATTTACGGCTTATTTTTTTACAGTGCAATAACATATTTTTTACGGTAAAATTCTGGCAACCACAGCTGTCGTTTTCTTTACTGTAAAATTTACAATTTCTTTTTTACAGTGTGGTGACTGTGGGGGCCATTTTAGTACAGTGAACTCATTGTCATGTTCAAGAAACCAATTTGAAATGATTCGAGCTTTGTGACATGGTGCATTATCCTGTTGGAAGTAGCCATCAGAGGATGGGTACATGGTGGTCATAAAGGGATGGACATGGTCAGAAACAATGCTCAGGTAGGCCGTGGCATTTAAACGATGCCCAATTGGCACTAAGGGGCCTAAAGTGTGCCAAGAAAAGATCCCCCACACCATTACACCACCACCACCAGCCTGCACAGTGGTAACAAGGCATGATGGATCCATGTTCTCATTCTGTTTACGCCAAATTCTGACTCTACCATCTCAATGTCTCAACAGAAACCGAGACTCATCAGACCAGGCAACATTTTTCCAGTCTTCAACTGTCCAATTTTGGTGAGCTCGTGCACACTGTAGCTTCTTTTTCCTATTTGCAGTGGAGATGAGTGGTACCCGGTGGGGTCTTCTGCTGTTGTAGCCCATCCGCCTCAAGGTTGTGCGTGTTGTGGCTTCACAAATGCTTTACTGCATACCTCGGTTGTAACGAGTGGTTATTTCAGTCAAAGTTGCTCTTCTATCAGCTTGAATCAGTCGGCCCATTCTCCTCTGACCTCTAGCATCAACAAGGCATTTTCGCCCACAGGACTGCCGCATACTGGATGTTTTTCCCTTTTCACACCATTCTTTGTAAACCCTAGAAATGGTTGTGCGTGAAAATCCCAGTAACTGAGCAGATTGTGAAATACTCAGACCGGCCCGTCTGGCACCAACAACCACGCCACGCCCAAAATTGCTTAAATCACCTTTCTTTCCCATTCTGACATTCAGTTTGGAGTTCAGGAGTTTGTCTTGACCAGGACCACACCCCTAAATGCACTGAAGCAACTGCCATGTGATTGGTTGATTAGATAATTGCATTAATGAGAAATTGAACAGGTGTTCCTAATAATCCTTTAGGTGAGTGTATATGGCTACAATGTAGCTGGACATATTGCTAGCAATTTTATGTACAGTAATTGTATACTGTTTTAAATTGAATCCGGTGTCTCCCAGACGAATACACTGAAATGCACGTAGCATTCCACCCAGAGCAGCACTAAATCCTATAGTGGACACGTGTCGACTTGTACGCGAGGGGAAATATGACCTCGTTGTTTATGCATTCTTTTCATTTTCCTTACTTCTCCTTTCCTTCATACTTCCTTTATTATACCGACATCATCTAAGTTTTGTATGAAAGTGTAGTAATTCGGAATCATGTTAGCAATTTTGCAAAGTATTGGGCTGAAACATTTTAAATTCTGAGAAAAAATATAAAACAAACCAAATTTACCTACATTCAGTTTTTACTTATTATTATAACAACTAAATATAGGTTTAAGAAAGGCACATGGTCCAGAGTCAAAATAAACCTGAGCCGAAACAGGAAAAATTGTGAGAAATCATAATGCAATGATACGAACGTATGACTTTCTGAATGAGAACCAGATTGAGATTCCTCTCACATGCTCCAGATGTTGGATCATGGGTTACATATTTTCCTCCCTATCAAAAAACCTGATATAAAAACTCAACAAATAATTCTGCATAAATTTCTTCCATCCACCACGTAGTTTCACGAAGTTAAAAGTGAACAGTTGTGTTTTCTCAAATACCGCCCAGGGCTAATCAGCTTCTTTAACACAGTTTGTGCCCTTTGAACTCGTCAAGAAGATATGTACTGTCAACACGTTCTCATAGAAAGTCGGATGAGACGCCGTGCCTCCACATGCCTGCGAATGGACGGCGAACTCAAATGGTGCAAGACAAGTGTGTGAATCGTAAAAACACGCAGTAATGCTGGTGTTTTACAGAAATATGAATGACACTCGTATCTCAGGGCAATCGGTGCACTGTAAACCCGAGAGCACAGTATGCTTGCAGAAGTCAGTCACTGCTTGTCTAATCCTGCAGCAGCCGAAAGAAGTTGACTCATACCGTTCAGGTTTGGTGTAAAATCAAAACAAGCTCCTTAAAAGAAGACAAACGCAGCGCGCTCTCGGTCATGGAGTCACGCTTGGGCCGCCGATGACTCATTTCAGGGTGAGCTTAATTGACGTTGCGGTTGCAGCGAAACCCGCGGCATGCCAGAAGAACATTGGTTAGGCGAGGCAGGCCTTGACAGAGGCCCGAAAGATACGAGGAAAGTCGTGCCAGACGGATTTTTTTAAAAAGCCAGAGACTGAGATTACGTCAATTACTGAAGAGCCTCAAGGGAAACAACGCTAACCGCCATTCACAACACCGAGCTCCAACTCAGCCTGCTCAAGTTACCTACAATTCAAGCAAGGCTTCCCTCCCTGCACACCCAGGTGTGTGTGTGTGTGTGTGTGTGTGTGTGATAGGGATGTAACTGAATATGAAGAAATTACTGTGCTTTTTCACAAAGCATCCGGGTGAACTAAAGGTGTGCATCACACCCATGTTTTTGCAGGACAGTACGGTAAAAATTACAGAGCAGAAGATTTTCACTATCACGGGGGCCATGAGCAGTCCGATATGACGTTCATGGGACAACGAAAGACTACGTGGCATTCATTTATTCATTGTTTGTCACTGCATGGTCAAGGTTGGAGGGGTTTAAATTAGACTGCCTTATGATTTATATTTTGGGATGTAGACTACTGGTATGTTTACATTGTGGTAAAACTAATATTTTGCCATGCAAGGTACTTAGGCTACTCAGTGATTTATATTCTGGGCTCTAGATTCCATAAACATATTTAGATTCCATAAACAACTGTTTATATTTTGGGATATAGAGTGTGTGAGTGCTGTATAGTGAGTGTTACATGCTCCTTGATATGTTATTTTATTTATATGTACGTGTAAATATATATATATATATGTATGTACATATATATATATATATATATATATATATATATATATATATATATATATATATATAAAATCTCAAATCCTATTTGTATTAATTGCTGTTTTTGTCGTCATCTTTAATGTCAGAGCCAGCGGTGGACCCATGCGAACATTGGACCAAGTAAAAGTGAAGTAGAAGAACAAGTATAGTAAGAAGTATATTGTCATGCTGTGCTAAAGGATCCTGTCTATCACGCAATACACGAGGAATTTTAAAAACTCTGCGTATAATCCTCACACCTTCAGTAACCGGTTGCTCTCTCACAAACCGACAAGACATGACTGCGACAGATTTGAGAAAATTACCTCCACTTATATAGACGCAATCGGGGGATAGAATGTTACATATTATGAGACACACACGGAGATTAACACAGGAATGATGACCACAGCAACACACACACATGTATACATATACTGTATGTATGTTTAAATACATCCATCTATATACAGTCGTGGCCAAAAGTTTTGAGAATTACATAAATATTGGAAATTGGAAAAGTTGCTGCTTAAGGTTTTATAACAGCAATTTGCATATACTCCAGAATGTTATGAAGAGTGATCAGATGAATTGCATAGTCCTTCTTTGCCATGAAAATGAACTTAATCCCGAAAAAACCTTTCCACTGCATTTCATTGCTGTCATTAAAGGACCTGCTGAGATCATTTCAGTAATCGTCTTGTTAATTCAGGTGAGAATGTTGACGAGCACAAGGCTGGAGATCATTATGTCAGGCTGATTGGGTTAGAATGGCAGACTTGACATGTTAAAAGGAGGGTGATGCTTGAAATCATTGTTCTTTCATTGTTAACCATGGTGACCTGCAAAGAAACGCGTGCAGCCATCATTGCGTTGCATAAAAATGGCTTCACAGGCAAGGATATTGTGGCTACTAAGATTGCACCTAAATCAACAATTTATAGGATCGTCAAGAGGAAAGAGGTTCAATTCTTGTTAAGAAGGCTTCAGGGCATCCAAGAAAGTCCAGCAAGCGCCAGGATCGTCTCCTAAAGAGGATTCAGCTGCGGGATCGGAGTGCCACCAGTGCAGAGCTTGCTCAGGAATGGCAGCAGGCAGGTGTGAGCACATCTGCACGCACAGTGAGGCGAAGACTTTTGGAAGATGGCCTGGTGTCAAGAAGGGCAGCAAAGAAGCCACTTCTCTCCAAAAAAAAAAAATCAGGGACAGATTGATCTTCTGCAAAAAGTATAGCGAATGGACTGCTGAGGACTGGGGCAAAGTCATATTCTCGGATGAAGCCTCTTTCCGATTGTTTGGGGCATCTGGAAAAAGGCTTGTCCGGAGAAGAAAAGGTGAGCGCTACCATCAGTCCTGTGTCATGCCAACAGTAAAGCATCCTGAGACCATTCATGTGCGGGGTTGCTTCTCATCCAAGGGAGTGGGCTCACTCACAATTTTGCCCAAAAACACAGCCATGAATAAAGAATGGTACCAAAACACCCTCCAACAGCAACTTCTTCCAACAATCCAACAACAGTTTGGTGAAGAACAATGCATTTTCCAGCACGATGGAGCACCGTGCCATAAGGCAAAAGTGAGAACTAAGTGGCTCGGGGACCAAAACGTTGAAATTTTGGGTCCATGGCCTGGAAACTCCCCAGATCTTAATCCCATTGAGAACTTGTGGTCAATCCTCAAGAGGCGGGCGGACAAACAAAAACCCACTAATTCTGACAAACTCCAAGAAGTGATTATGAAAGAATGGGTTGCTATCAGTCAGGATTTGGCCCAGAAGTTGATTGAGAGCAGCCCAGTCGAATTGCAGAGGTCCTGAAAAAGAAGGGCCAACACTGCAAATACTGACTCTTTGCATAAATGTCATGTAATTGTCGATAAAAGCCTTTGAAACGTATGAAGTGCTTGTAATTATATTTCAGTGCATCACAGAAACAAGTGAAACAAAGATCTAAAAGCAGTTTAGCAGCAAATTTTGTGAAAACTAATATTTGTATCATTCTCAAAACTTTTGGCCACGACTGTATATGCAAGATACTTTCCTTTACCCACGTGAGTCAGTCCGCGTCAGTCATGCTCTTTAACCAATCAGATGTGACCTCGCCATTTCAACCAATCATAACCTGCCAGGAGCGCAGCCTAAATACAGTTTACATTAAATAAACCTGCTCCCGAGCAGGTTTAAGCTTACGGACATGTTGCTATGACAGCAAGTGCGAGATGCGCATCGAAGAATGAAACAATCCAAGATCAGGACAAATCCACCCCAATCAAATCCAGCTAACTGAGTTAGCGACGTACGAAGAACGGACCCCCGGATTGTTTATATATTGGGATATAGACTACTTTGACTACTGGACTACTTAGACTACTGAATTGTTGATGTTTTGGGATATAAACTACTGGATTGTTTATGTTTTTAGATAAAGACTACTTAGACTACTATATTGTTTATATTTTTGGAACTAGACTACTTACACTACTGGACTGTTTATATCTTTTCAAATTCAGATTTTATTTGGCACATACACAGCCATACACAGTACGATATGCATTGAAATTATTAAATGTCCATGACCTTAAAAAGATTATTAAATAAATAAATTAATTAAATAAATATGGAATAAAATAAGAAATAAAATATAGAGAAATGACTTTAGCTAAGGAAAAATCTATAGAAGATAAAACAAAATATAAAATGTAAGAAAAACAGAAATATGTGTAAATGTGCATAAATGTGCAGGTGTGCAATGTCCATAAGTGTCCACTGTCCATGGTGTCCACGAATGTGCTACAGTATGTCTTAAGTGATGTTCTGATTTAGAGACCAAATCACCTGCGGTAAGAAGCTCCTCCTCAGTCTCGCTGTGTTGTCCCTCAGGAAGCGGAATCGCTTTCCTGACCGCAACAGAGAGAACAGTCCATTGCTGGGGTGGCTGAGGTCCTTCACGATCTTCCTGGCCTTGGTCCAGCACCGCTTGCTATAGATTGAGTGCAGGTCACGGAGCTCGGTGCGGATGATACACTCAGCTGATCGCACCACCTTCTGTAGAGCTCGTCTGTCCTGCATGGTGCGGTACCCGAACCAGGTCACAATGTTTCCCGTCAGGATGCTCTCTATGGTGCAGTAGAAGTTCCTGAGCACCCTGAGGGGCAGTCTAAAGTCTCTTAAGCGTCTGAGGTGGTAGAGATGCTGCCGGGCCTGTTGATGTGACAGAACCATGACAGGTCCTGCGTGATGTGAACACAGAGGTATCGGAAACTGTCCACTCTCTCCTCTGGGATCTCATTGATGATGGGGTCTAGTAATTCCTCTCCTGATTTGTACTGAAGTCCACTAGCACCTAGTATGTAGGCCGTTTTGAAGGAGGTTGTTCCTCTGGCACCAGTTCTCCAGATTTAGGTAGGCTGTCTCAATTGTTGTCAGAGATCAGGCCCACCACAACAGTGTTGTCAGCAAACTTAATGATGGTGGTGGAGTAAGTAGTAGCCACGCAGTCATACGTGTACAGAGAGTACAGCAGCGGGCTCAGAACACAACCCTGTGGGGCTCCAGTGCTGAGAGTGAGGGAGGCTGAGACATGTCTGCCCATTCTTACTGCCTGTGGTCTGCCAGTTAGGAAATTGGTGATCCACTGACACTGGGCTGAGTCCCAGGTGCTCAAGCTTGGTGGTGAGTGTGGAGGGAATTGGCATTAAATGCTGAACTGTAGTCGACAAAAGCATTTTAACATAATTGCCCTTCCTAGTGTCCAGGTGAGTGAGAGATGGCATCATCAGTTGAACGATTTGGACGGTAAGCAAACTGTAAAGGGTCAAGTGTGTCAGGTAGTGAAGAAACGATGAAGCAGCCGCTCAAAGCAGTTCATCACTACTGAGACTACAGGACGATAATCGTTGAGGGAAGCAGGATGGGGTTCTTGGGGACAGGAACAATGATGGACTCTTTGAAGCAGGACGGGATTGCCAACTGGGATAAGGAGATGTTGAATATCTCTGTGAACACAGGTGCTAGCTGATCTGTGCAGGTTCTAAGGACTCAACTTGAGATTCCGTCTGGTCCTGCTGCTCTCCTCGAGTTATTTTTCGGAAATGATGAACGCATTTCCAGTGCTGGCACCTTCCTGTCTGCAGCCGATGACGCCACTAGCGTTAGCATCACTAGCATCTTTAGCTGCAGCGTCAAAGCAAGCATGTTGGATAAAGACTCCCTGGACTACTGAATGTTTATGTTTTGGGATATAGACTATCCCAGTTATGTTTGGGATTGTTTATATTTTGCGATAAAGACTACTAAGAAAACTGGATCTTTTATATTTTGGGATATACAATTACATTTAGCATTTGGCAGACGCTCTTATCCAGAACGACCTACGCAAAGTGCTTAGAAGTTTTCATCACTGGATAGATACGTACACTGGGTAACTATGTTACTAAGTGTCATCAGTCAAACACAGTTAGGAAGAGTTTTTTTTGGGGGGGGTTGGGGGGGATGAGGCCAAATATTGAAGAAACAAATACGTCTTGAGTCATCATTTAAAGATATATGGACATCTAGAGGAAGTTTATGCCAGAACAGAAATGAGTCTGGATGAATGTCTTACTTACGTGGTGTGTCATCTGCATAACAATGGTATGAAAATCCATGCGATGATATGACCTTACCAAGAGACTGGGTATAGAGGGAGAGCAGAAGAGGACCGAGTACTGAGCCCTGTGGTACACCAGTCGAGAATATGTGTGGGGCAGATGTGGATCCCCTCCATGTCACGACCTACTGTATCTTCTAGGTAAGAAGCAAACCATTGCCACGCTGTTCCACAGATCCCAAGGCTTGTAAGAATATGGGATATAGACAACTTAGACTACTTGATTGTTTATGTTTTGAGATATAGACTACTTCCTTACACTACTGGACTGTTTATATTATGGGATATAGGCAGCACAGTTTTCATTCAATCACCTTTAGCTTTGATTACAGCATGCAGTGTGGTGGCCAGGTCATGTGTGAAAATGATTCCTCATGCTCCCAGAACCACTCTTTCACAATCTGGGTCCTGGAATGTGCCCCATGCAATCAGGAATAAAAAACTCCATAGATGTGCTAACCTGCTCATTCAGTACATTCAAGCCATCAGCTGAGTTATTATTACATTTTATTCTCTCATAATGTTGCTGAACCTAAACCTGAGCGACTGAATTCTCATCACATCATGTGTGTGTGTGTATTTTGGAGTATAGACCTCTTACAGTAGACTACTTGATTGTATATATTTTAACAAACAAAAACAAAAATCTCAGAAGACCACATCCTTCAAAAAACTATAGTTAAAAAAAGGTAAATTATTGCCACCCCATGTGATATAATAATAATAATAACAAAAACAAAAATAATCAGTGTTCATATTGTATTATTATAGATCTGACTTTTACAGAAAGTCTTGCTAACATTTCATCTCGAATTTCCGTTATGTTCTGTTCGTTTTACAGAGCGTGCCAATAATTTTGAAATAAAAGCTTGTTCATAAGAGACTAACATGTGTTTGTTTGTTTGTGTGTGATTCATTTGATTTCTGGGTGAAGTGTTTTAAGAGAAAAAAATATTTATAGGTGTTAGATCCACACCCAACGCACAGACCACGGTGAGTCACACAGGATGCGCACACAAACAGACACAGATACACACACGCAGGCAATACCCTGAAACAAGAGGTCAAATGTTCACGCACGGCCTCACGTTCTCCTGAACGCTGACAAGTAAAAATCGACCCGTTTGACGTCGTTTCCTCGATTCGAATGCAACGCTCTTGGCTTTCACGTCTGACAGGTTGTTATCTGACATTCTTCAAGCGAGGGCACGTGTAGGCGGTTGTGGAGTCGTAGGCAGCTCTGTACGCGGGTGTTTGTGTGTGTGTGTGCGCGTGCGTGTGTGTGTAGGTGGGCAGCATTCAAGGGATTTCAAAGTTTTGGTTTTGGCACCCGAGAGTGTGTTCTTCAATCGTACAGTATGTTCCGCAAATCAGCTTAAGCGATGAGATTGTTTTGTTAGCAGACAATCCTTCTGCATGGATGTGTGTGTGTGTGTGTGTGTGCACCGCTGCTGTGAAGTTTGAGTGGCCTAATTTACTTACTACAGCACACCGAGTGTGTGATTCTGGTATGAGTGTATCAGGTATTTTTTGCAACTTATCAACAAGTGATATTTGCACCAAAAATTCCAAAAAGTGTTGATTCATTTTCTATAACAGAAGCTCTGACAGTAACTCCATCTGCACGGTTTCTTTTATTTACATCGACACTCTCGCTCTCATCGTTTCTGTTTTAAAAGCTTGCGAGCGTTTTTTTATGACCAATCGTCTGTATATGAGAGGTGTCCGAGTCAAACCGGGACTTTTGATTGTGCAGGATAACATTTATGACAGTTATATAAACTCCCGTTATTCCTCTATATAGCATTTCACTTGTGCTAGGATACCATCAAGGTAGAAAGTTTTCATGATCAGACTGAAACGCCGGCCTCCCAGGAACTCCGATAATGTCCCAAACATGGGGAAATGGCTTGGAGCGAGGTCAGGACTGTGCAGGGGATGTGGCGATAACTCGCTGGTGAACGATCGTGTGTACAGTTCACACCGTCTCCTCCGCGACAGCGATTTTCCAGGATGCGGCGTTGCTCTAGCTGATTGCCCACAGGACTCCACAGCCGCGAGCTACGTTCAATTCAAATGTTTCCCCATCATCGCCGTACTGTGTTTAAAGTCCTCTGTAAATGTCAAGCGCTTTCACTCCTTCATTTATCAGAAATTTCATCCCGGTTTGACTTGAACGGCCCTCGTAATTTATACACAATAGTGCGACTCTTCAACAGTTCTTCATCCTGACTATAGAACCACGCTGGAGGAAAAGTAAACCAGTGAACACACTGTATACACACAGTTCAAGTGGCACTTGCTTGAAAAAATAAATCCCTTGTTTATGAATATTTCAGGATTTGTTGCACGAGTGAGAGAGAGAGCTGTGTGTGTGTGTGTGTGAGAGAGAGAGAGAGACGCGGCGAGTCGGCACTCAGCTTATACAGAAGCGGAGTAGAGTCACAAATCTGTTTACTAGCAGACGGCCTGAGCAGGATTAGTGGGATGAATTCCTGCATACACGCTCTGTAATTAGCTTTCTAAAAGTGCAGAGTAAAGCAGGCACCACATCAGTGTGTGTGTGTGTGTGAGAAAGAGAGAATGTGACAGCGGTGTAAAACAAACAGGGTGTGAAAGATGACTCATCAGTTTTTCGGTGCTGTGAGGCTCATCCGCTTTTCCTCCACACCCACACACTGTTTTTTTTTTTTCTTCTTACAGGCCTGAATGACATGCTACACACTTTTTCTCTCCCTCACACACACACACACACAATCAATCTTTGTTTCCTTCTTTTATTTATCCCTTGTTTTTCCGCTGCACTTCATTTTCTCCCTCACAGACGTCTTGCTTTTTACCTTTGCCCTCGTTGTGCGTGTCCGTCCTCTCCTGTCACTTTCTCACTCATCCAATCAGTCTTCCGTCTCTGCTTTATCCCATCTCCCCCTCCCCCCCCCCCCCAAATCCAATCCCCCATAACCACCACCACCACACTGATGTCGCTTTCGCCTGCATAAAGAAGACAAAGGAATGTAATATTAAATTAACACAACTGGATTAACACTGTGCTGTAAATTAAAGGGCGCGTATTGTGTAAAATTCCCGTTTTTGTAGTCATGTTTGGACATTCAACTAGGTCTCCAGTATCTGCACTTTTTTCATTTTTAAACAGGGTTTAAAAAAAAGGCAATTTGTTTTTTTTCCATCTAGTGTGACCTCATATAAGAAAAGCCCCTCCCCTCCTCTGGCCTGTTGCTCAGCTCTGCTGTACTCTGGAGGGGTGTGGCTCGGCCGTAACTCATCCGCATCGACGCTGAAAGAGGAGATCTGACACCCGTGTTCACTTGTTAAAGAAATGGCAGAATATGGGACCTTCTCAAAAGGTCTGAAATTATGATGTTAAAGATGATGCAAGACCCAGGGTGACCGACGCTGCTACGACTGGTTGAAAATGTCTCACAGAGCTAGTTGGACAGTAACAGATCAGGAAGGAACGTTTGCGATCCTGGACAACTTGAAAATCGAACGCCACCTCTGGTTTAAATACAGGTAGTCCCCGACTTAAGAACATTCGGGTTATGAATTTCCAAAGATACGAAACGGACCGCGGTTCTATTGACACCAGATACCAATATTTACAATTATATAAAATTTTTTTCATGTGTAAGTGAATGGATAAAATATCCAAAGTCTGGTATATATTGTGTGTGTCATTTGTTCATAAGTCGGGGACTACCTGTATTCTCAGAAATGTGGGTGGTCTCATGAGAAGGTTGTGAGTCCAAGCTGCCACTGTTGGGCCCTTGATCAAAGCACGAGTTTACACATTAGGGCCCGGGGATGGTTTCTGAGAACACTTGACCCGAAAGTCTGGTTCATTTGGATCAGTGAGAACACAATCGTTCCACGCTTGGAAAATGGTCCGAGTACGCTTGAAGAGCAAAGTACAGCACACTTGTTTATGGATCGATTCAGACTCAGCCTCCTCACTGTTTAGATGCGACATCATCCGTGCAGTCGGTCTCCTCAGAAGTACGGAGAACAAAAACAAGCAGGTGAGTGAGGAGGGTGCAATCGTTCAAATCCATCGCGCCTAATGTGAAGGCGCCCTAAAATAAGAACAACATAAGTCACTTTTGATGTCTCTAGGGAGTCTACTAAATGGTGTAAATGTGGCTCTCCAAGAAAGTGGGTGGTGTGACTATTAACGTTCTCAATATGTTAAAGACTTTAGTTCTGAACAACTTCTTTCATTTATGCTGAACATGCTCGCAAACACAGGTCAGCGGTTGCTCAGTGGTTAAGGAATTGGACTAGGTCCTAGCTTCAAACCCCACAACCATCAAGTTACCATCATTGGCCCCTTGATCAAGGCCATTAAATGTCAACTGCTCATATGTACGAGATAAAAAAAAAAAAAAAAGTTGCTTTGGATAAGGATGTCTGCTAAATGCGTAAATGTAAACACCTGAACACCTCACACACCCAAAGTTGGGGCTTTAAATGAGGAAAAAATGAAGAGAAATATTTCCTCATCGGAGAATTAAATGATGAATACATGACATCATCTAGAGACCGCTTTAACTTTCTGAACTGCTTCCACAGAGGAGAGATTTCCACTCCTGCTGCAATAAAGAGCAACACCTCTGGTGGCACGAGCTCTTTGTCTTTCACAAGCTCTTTGTGTGCTGTATGTGTGTGTGTGTAGCCATTCATTCTCCGGCGCCTTGGCCGCATCCCAACAGCTGGCCGGGGTTTCATCCTGATTAATGAAACAACAGATCTGGAACACGGAGTAATTTATAGGCAGACTTACAGATATTCTGACCCAAATTTTGCCCGTTGCTATTAAAAAAAAAAAAAAAAAAGGCAACCGCCGCTAGCCTACTTGGAGGCAGTTGCCATGGTTACTGAAGGACTGAAAGAGAGAAGACAGAGGAAGGGGTGGGGAAAGAGGGAGGTTGGGAGGGAAGATCCTATGCAAATTTGCGAGTGAACTTTTCCTTTGTCTTGTCAAGAAAAGAAAGATGATGACGAGGCTCTCCACAAGTAGTCGGAAGCATGCCAAACCCAAGCGGCAGTGTGTGCAAACTACCAACACACACCCAAACAAGGCCGTAGCGTTCAAGCGGCGCCGCTTACACTCAGGTTGCATCACACCGATCAATATAGCTTTTACGATTGCACCATACTGTCCATGGAGAAAGCAAGAAAATGAAATGCAGCGTGGAGAAAAAGGGACACTTAAAGCGCCAGTTAGAATGTCATTACAGCACCGTACTCAGTTCTGACTGGACAGGTGGTGGTGGTGGTGATTAATTAACCAAGTAGCTGATTCTGATGCTCCAGGGAGTTGCCGTGAATAAAAAGTTTTCCTTGTTGACTGTAAACCAAGACGACGGAACTAGCGCGATGTAACGGATTCCATATACGGTCGTGTCGACGCTGCAGGTCAACATTTTTGTTTCCGAGCTGCAACGCTCATGGCATGAAAAAGAAATCCAGTGCATCAAGCTAGTGACTTGATATGTTCAAGTCTCTGAGATGGATTTTAGGTCGCTCAGTTTCCTCAAAACGTGGTCAGATGGGGCATATTGTAATTGTCTGGACATCAGAGAGTATGGAGGACTTTTACAGAGAAAAACAGGGTGAAATCACTCGAAAGGGGCCTGAATATTCTGGGTACGGCGTTAAACGGTTATTTGGGGTTTCATTCAGATCGCTTCAGCCTAGCGAGGGTTTTACAGAACATTCATGGGGCCTCTTTTAAATGAAATCACCCTGTACACCTCCTCTTATTAAATCAGACTCATCACAGCCTGACCATCAAACCCGAGAGCAGAAGGGCCATGATTCGGAAGGCATAAAAATTTTAAAGATTGAAAGATGGGGCGCAGCGTACAGTCGATCATAATCCATAACGTACCACATGGTATCATGTCATATTGTACAGGTGATCATGTTGCCCTACGTCACACTAGCAGGTGCAGGGCCCCAAGCAGATCTGGTACCTTTGAAAAGGTCATCATAACGTCTATAATTGGTGAAAACTTTTACTCTCAACAGTTAAGGTAGAGTCGGCCTTAGGGAAGACATTGGGTGAAAAGGCTCAGAGTTGAAACGTCTAAGAAAATGTTCATTACATTGCATTGCCACCTCGAGTCAAAATATCTCAATTGTTTTGGTTAGAAGTTCTGATTTTCTGGACACTAAAGCTAATAAAACATAGAAACTTGAAACATTCACAGCCGCCGTGCAATTAAAAATAGTAGTGTTTTACATCGTTAAAAACTTTCTTCCATGCAATTATCCTACAAATGCTCTTATCTTGAACAAAGCACTCGTTTAGAAGTTCATCACAGTCATCATTAAAGGTCCCATATATTACAAGTTAAGTGTGTGTGTGTGTGTGTGTGTTAATGCTCCAGCTGAAATAGTCACTCCTTCAGCAGAGCTTCCCTTATATGAGGTCACATCAGGGGGGAAAAAAATCTAAACACAAAAACAGGGAACGTACACATTTTTCTCACATTACCGACGCATCCGGACGTTCACTAAAAAGTGAACTTTGCCTAATAAATGCGAAGTTGCAGGTTTCGGACGTTTTAACATGGAACGCGTTCCATCTTTCAAGATGCGGGTGCTGTGACATTTGCGCTCAAAATGGCTCGCGGAAGAGACGAGCTTAGGATCGATAAGTCGATTTGCACATGTTGTCATTTACGCTTAGGAGGACGACGCGGATGAATCTTAAAAACTTGCGTATTGATTGGTCTTTCGACGCGTCCATGGAGCAGCAGCTTGTCAGCGTGACGGATGACATCTCCCATACGCTCCATTTTATCTTTTTTGTTGTTGTTGTTTTTTTTTTATAGTCTCAGACTCCACGTTGCAGAAGATGAAATACCGGGAACGAAGCATATAGAGTCGATCAGGAATGTTGTCCCGCTCATCTGCTCTACAGTGCGGGCTGCGACACGATCACGGGTCTCAAACATGTTCGCAGGCCATAGAGGAACAGGGACATGCTGATCGACACAGAAGTGTGGACATACAGTAGACATATTTGTTGTCGTGTAGTGATCAATCCCCGATTAGCAAACTCATCCCATCACAATATCTGAAACTCAGGAAAGCATCAACTCTAAATAAACCATCACATTTTTCTTTACAAATTCTAATGCATTGTTTGTTATTTCAATTTACATACATGGTAACTACGCAACTTACATAAATGCATCCAAGTTTGAATGGGATAAAACAGTCTTTATCAACGTGAAAAGAAACGAGATGATTTTTAGAATAAAAATCCTGCCTCTTGCGCTTTTTCCCTTTTGTCTTTTAAACACTAAACGGGTTAAAGGAAATTCAGCAGTAACGGAAAGTTACAAGTCAGCATCCCCAATTCTCACTACGTGATCGGCACACAGGGATTTTATAAGAAACGTTTTTCAAGCGGAAACTATGATGATTACTCAAATCGAGCAACTTACAACCCTAAAAAATTCACGCAAGGAAAAATTGGCACCAACTTGACAGGATATTCAAGCATGAGCACTCAGATCGAAAACGTCTTCAAGAACGCGTCACTGGTATTCGTGCATTTCTGTGGATTTGTAATCGGACTTAATGATGATAATCAGGTGGGAGGAGCCAGGGAGTCGGTTAGAAGTAGAACAAAAGGCGTCAAGCAACCCATCATGTGTGTGGGGGGGGGGGAATTGTGAAAATAAATCTCTCGGATTGTATGTGGAAACTTATAAAAAACATTTTTTTAATTCGAAAAAGGTAGCTAAAGAAAATAAAATAAAGAAAAAAATACTAAGAATAAAATTAAGGAAAACTTGTGCGTTTTAAAATGTAAAAAAGAAAAAAAAGTCTTTAAGTGAGATTTAAAAAAAATAAAAAATATAGAAATAACTATCTGTTCAAGAAAGCAGATTTAGATCACCCTAATCACTAATCCTGTTAAACAATATAAACACACATGCACTAAACTTTTTTAAAAATTAAAATATGGACCAATGATTTAATCGCAAAAGGAAATAAATACGCAATTTATTACGCGTCACGGACGCATAATTGAGAATTCATGTAGAATGTCAATAAGTTAGCTGTTTACTTTTAAAAAAATTAATCTGAGGTAATAATTAGCAAAACGTCCTCCTAATGAGATAATTTGTGCCGTTATTTGCTCAATAAACATCCTTGAATATGAAACGGTACGTTTAATAGTTACACATTGCAATTTAAACTGCAAATCAAAATAATCGCAATGTGATTTCTTCCCCCCCCCCCCCCCTTTTAAAAACCTGGGAGAAATTAATGAATTGTAAAAAAAAAACTAAAAAAAAAAAAAAAAAAAACAAACAAAAACCTCACTGAACCTGGAAACAAATAAAGTCAGCGACTGCTGGTGTGGTCCTCCTTTTTATATAACAACTATGACCAATCTTTTATTGCTGCTTGTGAAATGATGAATGCCTTGTAGTATTCTGTAGTCCAAATCTTGAGCACAAGAGTATCTCATGTCAAAAACTTGCGCGCGCGCGCACACACACACACACACACACACACACAGAGAGGACACAAAATCTCTTCTTAAAAAAAAAAAAAAAAGGGGGCGGGACGGTAGATTACATCATGCTTCCATGAAAAGAGATTGATGCATCAAAGAGTCAAAGTACAGGTGATGAGTATTGTTTGGGTTAAAAATAGGACTGAGTAAACAAAACCCCTATGAGGCTAGCATGTAACACACACACACTGGGGTTTCCCCTGTGAAAGGCCAACGTGTTCTCCACTTCTATTCTTGAAGCTGGTGCACATCAGACAGGCGTTCGATGATGCAGTCTGCCCACAGGATGATTCATAACTCGTATCCTAACACACAACCCGGCGTGACCCCAAAGTGGGGACCGGGCCCACAGTAGTTAAGAACGCCCCAATCGTGTACAACAAAAATAAAACCTGAAATATAAAACCATCACTGTTCATCTCTGGATTCTGATGTCCACTTTTAACACGAGGGTTTATTATTTTTTTTTATTTCTTTTCTTCACATATCTTTAAAACTTTACCTGTTGGACAAAGAAATGTAGAAACAAAGCATGGTGTAGGTCTCTACCGCCCCCCTGTGGTGTCTGTACACATTACACATCGTCATAAGCTTTTGTAGAGATTCTTTTTAAAATTCTTTAAGTTTACTATTAAAGAAACAAAACAAAAACAAAACCATATTATTAATTATTTTAAACATCAACATAGATTGTTTTGTGGCCTAAATTTGCATAAATGGAGCATGACTGGCTGTAACGTTTTTATGACACAAGAAAACAAGGATGTGCATTTAATGCCAAATGTTTTCTCCCCCCTCGAAAAATGTGTCAAATGATCAATAAACCAATGAAAACTCCTGCGTTAAGTCAAAGTGGACTCTACAGCGGCTTCGGAAAGTTTTGACCCCTTCGGTTTTTGCATCCGTTGATTATCTTGAGAAGCCTAGAGAATTCGACTGGAGTCAGTCTCCAAAAAAATTTAACTAGTAATTATTAAATAATAATAATAACCCTCCATAAACTTTTGCTCTGAATGTGAAGAGGATCTTATTTACTGTAAAATTAAAAGAAACCTCTGTATATCTGTCAGTCCTGCCAAACTCAGTAACCAAGCTGGAAGGACTTTGATCATGGAGGTGATAAAAGAACCTAATGTTTTTTTTTTTACCAGTTTGCTGGACTGGTTGCTCAGCTTGAATTCAGATTTGAGCCCAGCAGGCGAGACCTCATCTTGACTTTGAGAGGATCGACCAGTAAGAATGAGAGAACCTCGACAAATCCAAAGCTTGTAGAGACTTGTGCAAGAAGCCCTAAAGCTGTTAAAGGAGCTTCTACAGTACTGGAAGTAGTGAAACTGGAAAATATACTCCTCTACATTTATTTAAGGTCATCTGGATTCCTTCAGGACCATCATCATTCAGTACATCATTATAAACTTGGTGTAAGCTAGCACTCTTCCCGGGCTTTGTGATTTTGTTCAAAGTGACAGCAGGAGCAGCTCAGCTGTTGGACTTCTGGTTACAAAACCGAGCCGCCATCGCCTGCCTCTACAACCTCGACCTGTGTAAACGGCACGGATGCACGGAAATCCGTCTGGTGCCGTAAAATGAAAGCGATGAACGCTGAGGAGAGTCACTTGAGTGAGGCAGAGACAGTAAAGGCTTCACCATGTCCACCTGTCTGTTTTTATTTCAAGATGCGATACTTTTTCTGTGCAATCCCGCTCCCCATAGCTTAAGAAATCAGACGTCTTCGTACAAACTCAACTCGAGGAAAGAAACTAAAATTCGTACAGAACAATTAAATGGAAAAAAATAAAAATAAAAAATGAAATGAAGATTGTGAATTTTCCGTGCTCAGAAACCTTTTTTTTTTTTTGGTGAATGAGATGTAACAAAAGTGAACAAGGTGACTGTGCATTGGGGATAAAAATAAAAAATAAAAAACTTGGAGTGGACAAATTTCAGAAAAAGGAAAGAGAAGAGATGATGTCACCTGCGTTGAACGGACATGCACAAACAAAGGGAATCTCTCTCACGCTCGCTTGGTCTCTCGGATGAGACGTAACTGACGGCTTGATGAAATGAAAAACGTGACGATCAGCGATTTCTGCAGCATATTCAACAACTCGTCTCACACCAGATTTAGAAAAAAAATCTGGCTTCACGTTTGCTTCCGGATTCTGTTTCTTTGCATTAAAAAAAAAAAAAAAAAATTCCACTCACGCACACCAATTGGTTATACTGTTAATTACAATTAACGAGTCTGCCTTATTAAAACGCAAGTAAACGCAAGCGATTAAACCTCTAAGGCAACATGTGAACTAAAGAATACTTAATTACAAAGAAACGAATAAAATTCAGAAACAGATCAGGCAGGAGCGAGCCTGCGTGATTCTACAGCTTCGACCCCATCGATACCCGTGTGTGCAAGAGTCACTGTACGACGTCAGCGGATGTGATAAATAAACAAGGGGGGGATTAAAAAAAAAAAAAAAAAAAAAGAATAATTATAATAATAAAAAAACAAATAAAAACTAGAACACTAATCTGTCTAGACGGCTGATTAATAAAAAAAAATAAAAATAAAAAAAAAGAAAGAAAAAATTTAAAATATTGCATCTTTTTTTTTTCCTTTTCTCTTGAGGCTCCCTTATTTCGTCCGTCACAGGCGCTGGGTTGAAGGTACGACGTGCAAGGCATACGCAAAATACATCCCCCTTTTTCGAACGTCAGCGAGAAATATCGTCAAAGGTACGTAGTTTTTGCATAAGGTTTAAAAATGAAGATAAGATATCAACTAAGATATATAATATATATATATATATATATATATAAAATATACACATCAACAAAATAAAACTAGTTTAGCATCCGTGTAACTTGTAAAACCGCTGTTCACATTCTCGAGGAGAGTCGGCCGGCACGGCAAACGAGTGATCCTCCGGGGGGGGCGGGGGGCGATGAGGACGGGTGGCGGATCGGACCGACGTCCCTGTGAACCGACGAGGATTTACACAGACGTGGTCCTTCATTAAGGCCATGAATCTGCTGTTTAAAAAAAAAACAAAAAATAAAATAAAAACATAAAAAGGCTAAACTTTGGCTCGTCAGGACCATTCGTGCATGTACACAAACACGCGCGCTCTCTCACATACACACACAGATTGTTTTTTCTTCTTTTTGTTTGTTTGTAATAAAAGACGACTGGTATTTCATCGAATGCTCTGGATCCTGTTCTGGAGGCAGCATGCGCTCGCGTACAGTCTTGGCCTATTCGATCCACGGCGTCGAAATGCAGGCTGCTACGGGAGGAAATCATGATTAACTAGGGCTGAAAAGAATAATAAAATAAAAAAAAAGAGGCGAGCCAGTCTGCGTGTGGGGCTTGTGGTGTGTGTGTGTGTTGGTTTTTCTTTTTTTCTTTCCTTGCTTTAACACGACGCATCATGACGTGCCCTGTCTCTTCTGCTGCTGTGCACGGATGAGCTCCAGCTGCTTCTTGCACTGCTGGAAGTAAGTGGACAAGCTCTTGTTCTCTTCGAGAAGCTTCTTGTGCTCCTGGACCAGACGAGAGGTGTTCTGCTGGTCCTTCTCGTCCTGATCGAGCTCGGCGATCAGCTCGTTCCTAGACAGGACACACAGCGAATTATTAAACACAGCTTGTATATAAGCGTTTCTTTATATGGATGTAACGTGAGAGGAGCTTGTGAAATAGATCCATCATTACTCAAAAAAGTTCTTTTTTTTTTTTTTTTAAGTCAGGACAAGCATTATGACCAGCCCAGCGCCTTATCCATCATGTTCTCCCTTCCTCAAAGTGTCTTCCCATCTCACAAAACTATACCGCTAGATTTGCTAAACAGCCCCAAGCGTTTCCAATGAACCTGGAGATCTAATCCTGAACGGGACGATCGTGTCTCATACCAGCATCTAATACACACAATGTCCCAAAAGACGCAAATGAAATTAAAAAGACGCAAATGAAATTAAATACGCGTCCTGTTAAACACACACACACACAAAAAAAAATGTTTTTCATCAAAATTACATTTTCAAACTAATATATAGATTTCATATTCGATTTCACAAAATCTTCAGTACGTTCCACATCTTATGGCGGGCGGGGAGAGACCTTTCACACATTAAAAAAAATATCAAGTGAGGCGAACACTTCCGGGTGGACATTTCAACAGCACATTGTCGTTATCACTGGAAAATATGCAGGTTGGAAGGGGAGGGGCAGGAAATGTAAAAGTTGTAAACTAAATTTGTAAGTTGCAAGTCAAATTTTTCAAGGAAAAAAAAAAAAAAAAAAACTCAATTTGAAAACAGAAAAAAAAAACACTTAAAAGTGTTTTCTTCAAATATCAATGTTTTTTTCCCTATTAACGAAGGTATCTGCATATATACTTTGATTAGATCTTCCACTTCAGGCGTAATGTAAAACAAGTGATGTTTGCCCGACCTTACAAACTTAACTTTCCCCATGAACAAGGAAACTTGAGTCGCCCTTGAAAGCTCGAGTTGAGCGAGGTTTTCTCTTGAAAATTATTTTTGTTGTTTTTTTTTCCCCTCAAAAGGGGAAACTTGGAAATTCCCCCCCCTCCCCTTACATTGGCCCTAATACTCCATTATAGTAAAAAGGAAAATATTTAATAAGAAGTATAAAAACGTTTTTTTTTAATACTTTTTTTTATATAGTTTTAAGTATAAACTTTTTTTTTTTTTTTAGATAATTTGAGCAAGAATTGGCGATGTTAGACTACAAAATGTCAAATTTTTCTCGTCTCAGCAATAGCAGGCGATTTCAGAAGGGGTAGATGCAGTGAGAGTGTTCTAATAAACAAAATATATAATAATATCCATATACAGACATGACATGATTGTGAGATGATCACTTTTTTTAGTGTAAATTAATTTACTTCATTTACTACGGTTTATGTTTGTAATGTGTCTACTGTACTGCTGGCATTTTATTAACGAGCAGACAGACAAGTGATATGATGTCTGCTCATTAATAAAATACCAGCAGTACAGTAGACACATTACAAACATAAACCGTTTATAATTGTTACTGATTAAAAAGCATATAATTAACTATATTTATATATAAATAAAAGAAAGGTTTTGTCAGACAAATACAACACTTTTGCCCTCAAAGTGGGCGTGGCTATACGCGTCACTCAACGTGATAGTTGAGAATACCGTAACTACACCGTGGGAAGACACAGAAACGACCGTAATGCACCTAACGAAGCGCCCAGATCCTCAGGGAATATACAGACAAATGCACGACACAGCATGACTTACTCAAAACACAAACAAACAAAGCAAATTTAACTTGAAAATGAAATATTCCGAGATGATTGGACGGATCAATGCGTATTTATTCTTTCTGCGGAAACTTTTTTATTTGTCTCATAAAATACCAGAACTGGGAGTGTTACTCGCCCAAATCAAAATGTAGAGTAGAAGCGATGTTATGGACAGTTATGTGCTGGATTCAATAATCTACTTTAAAATGCGCTACTCGCTCAATGTAAACAAACACCTTCACCAATAGATACTAATTAGAAAAGCTAAACTGAATATTTTTACTGGGACTAGTTCATAATTTTCACAGATGAAATAACAGCGCTGAAGTGGTAGAAGTGAAGACTTAAAGGAGATGTTTTAAGACAAAACTTCATTTTTATCCGATCTACTTTTTAGATTTTCTCACCTGTGATTCACTCTCCAATTACCGAACGGGGAGTGTACTTGTCTGACGACGAAAGAAGTACAACAAGGCGTAAGATACTCAACCTAACAGAATGTGATTTCTGTGTATTAATAACAGACAGACAGACAGGTACGTGTCTTTAATCTGAAATAATATCATCACTGATTACAGTAAAGCTGATGAGATTATTTAAGCTTTAACCTTTTAACTCTTTCTACAAACTCTTTTTTCCGTGGAGTTACACTTGTTACATTATACATGTATAAGCTTATTTGATTTTATTATTATTACTCAGCTGGAGTGTCTTGACTAAGCCGGCTGCTGACCTCGCGCCAGTGCGAGCTCCTTAAAGTCTTGTGGAGGACGCGTCGTGTTCATTAAAGAGAGAAGTGTCTTTGTCTTTTCTTTAAACGCGACCCAATAGGCTTCAGTCTTAGAAACACAAACGTGTGTACTCACTTCCTCTGGATGAGCAAGGCGATCTCCGTCTGCACTTTCAGGTACTCCTGCGCCATCTTGCAGTGCTGCTCGAACACCGCCATCGACTCCTTAGAGTTCGGGCACGGAGCGAGCGGCTGCGTAAACAAAAACAAATAAATCCCACACACACACACACACAGACGCCACAATTAATCGGCTTCACAGCTTAAAGCTGGTTAGTCTGTGTATTTATATCGCTTTTAAAAATATACCCGCCAGACCCATGGTGCAGCGACGTGTTCGCGACAACATTCCGCGAGTGTAAATAGCATCGTTCTGAGCGGCGGTTAACGAGCTGTAATCCTGACTTGATTGGGTTTGAAGCTTTCTTTTTCCGTGCTTCTGGCAGCGAGCGAGGCGAGGCGGACGCCGAGGTGAGCGCAAAAGCGACGCTGTTTAACTGAAAGTGAAATGAAAACTGCAGGTTTTCCAGGAAAGTTTTTTTTTTTTCTCTCTTTCCTTTCACTTTTTATTTTACCTCTGTACATTTCGCTGATGACCCGAATGTAGTCTGTTGAGACGAGAACATTAAATGGTGTGTGTGCAGTGTTCAGGGAGTAAAGCCACCAGATGTGATTGTAGTGTGAGGTGTTTCTGTTCTTTACTTGAACAATATTTGAACACACGTACGATATGAACGGTTGGGGGGGAGGGGAAAAACAAAAACAAACAAACAAACAAACACGCAGGCAGTCCAGATCACCTGATCTACAAAAAGACCTGGAGGTGTGGTGTAAAAAAAAAAAAAAAAAAAAAAAATTTATATACAACATAAAACAAACAACAAAAACAAAAAACCAAACCAACCAACAAACAAACAAACCCCCCCCCCCCCCCCCCAAAAAAAAACAAAGTGCTCTCTTTGGGGCGTCGCTGTTGCAGTACGAGTGTAAGTAAGCGTGGGCGTCTGGGAGACGAGCGTGTACCTGTAACTGGTGATCCAGGGTCAGATAAGCCATGGGGATGGAGTTATCAGAGCCGTTAGTGTCTGTGGAACAGAGAAAAAGCACAAAAATGGTTAAGATTTATATAGATAGTCAGACAAAAATGCATAGACGCTTCAGGAAAAGAAAAATAGTATGACGTACATGATATCAACATAATATTAATAATAATACCTCAATATATAATACACATCAATATGTAACGCACTGCAGGAGCGTGGACTGCGAGTCACCTGAGCTGCAAGCGTTTTGTAAGAGAGAAAACATATATATATATTTTTTAAACTTGTTAAACGACTGAAGGTTGATGTATACGTGTACCGTGGTATATGGGCACTTAGTAACCAAGTGTGTGTGCATTTGTTTTATTTTGTATAGTGACTTTAGTAACTGTACTGCAACAACAACGGCCCTCCGGAAGAAAAAAAAGGTTTAAAAAAGTCTGTGTCAGTGCAGGAGATGAAGCTGTTTAACGGTGATGCGACGTGACGTTTCTGTGAAATCCTCAAAAGGAGGCAAAGACGAGTGTTTATTAGAGCGGTTCAGTGTTTAAGTCGCACAAAGAGAAAAAGATTCCGGTTCAGCCGATATATACACACATCTGTGTGTTCACGTTAAACTGAGATTACATTTTTAAAAAATTCTAATATATTGTTTCTTTGTGCTGTTTATTGAACATTTGGAGAAATTTTTTATTTTTTGTTCCTCTTTTGCCTTGTTTTGCTTTGAGTGACCAAACACACACACGCACACAGACAGACGATCTACAAATAACCCTGACTCACCATCGCTAATTAGATTGATGATCAGGCTTACGTGATGTCTGCAGGCCTGTGAGATCTGCTATACACCTCTGATTTTTACACACACAGGAAAAAAAAAAAGACGAAGAAACAGCGCACATTCCCTGGAAAGCGCGAGCTACCTGTAGGATCGTCGGGTGAATAGACGTAGCATCTGTTTTTGTCGGACGTGATCATCCTGACGCTGGGACTGGACGACCTGCTGCTGTTCCTGCTTTCCTGCATATTAGAAAAAATATTTAGAAATGATGTCCAAACCACAAACAAAAAACAGAAACAAACAAAAAACTTAAAAATCTTTCTTTTTTTACCCAGATGCTAGAGAAAATCGCAAACTCTGTGTGTGTGTATGTATATATATATATATATACACACACACACACACACACACGATCACATTATCTTCTCCAACCTGATGCACTGGAGGAGGCAAGACTCTTACCGGTCCTGTGTCTCCAGGGAAGACGGCGGGGATGTCCTGTATTGACCTCCGTCTAAGTTCGCAGGAGGCTACAGTCAGAGAGAGAAGCAAGAAAGCAAGAGTGGAGAATGAGGAGTGAGTCTGGAGGCGCAACAGGAGTGAGGAGTGTGCACGTGTGTGTGTGTGTGTGTGAGTGAGTGTGTGTGTGTGAGAGACACAGGGACAGCTGCACAGAATTACCCCGAGCACCAGCACACAAGTATCAACAGCACAAGCACATACAGTACGTGGCCCAAACGTCACTTGAATAAAATTTTTTTTTAAAAACCCACACACACAAACATGAACACACAGACGGCTCTGATCGCTCGTGTCACGGATTAGCATTGATTCACTGTAGACACCGTCTGATTTTCTTTGAAAGAGGAATAGACAGGAGCTGCATCACCAAACTGTATGACCACCAATAGTCTAAACAAGAAGTAGGAACCACGCTCGCGCACACACTCTCGCGCACACACTCTCGCGCACACACTCTCGCGCACACACTCTCGCGCACACACTCTCGCGCACACACTCTCGCGCACACACACCAGGCCCTTCTCTTAAGCAGCAGTGAGTCAGCATTGAATGAGTCAGAGAGTGAACGGGATATGAACTGTATGAGCGATTTCTAAACTCTTATTAATGGGGAATGAGTTCAACGGCGTGTGACTGAATAAATAAATAAATAAAAAATTTAAATAAGATAAGAACAGAAAAGAAGGAAGCCAGGACGAAGGAAGGAAAGGAGCGAGCAGGCAAGAAAGAAAACAAGAAAGAGGAAACAGCAAGCAAAAGAAAGCAAGAAACACTGCAACTCAGAAAGGAAGAAAGAATAACAACAAATGTGAAGGAGATAGCAACAAAAATAATAATAATATTTTTAAAAAATAATGACAGAAGGAAGGAAATAAAGCAAAAACAAAACGATCAAGCATGACTGAAGAGACAGAAAGCTAGCTAGCAAAAAAAAGAAAAAAAAAATCCTCCTCTAAGGATTAAGCAAACCAGGAAAAAAGAAAGAAAGAAAGAAAGCATAACAAAAAACAAACGGGTTAGAAAGCCAAGCAAAGCAGAAGAGAGAGAATATATCGAATAATAAAAATAAATAAAAGAGAAAGAAATTGCATGAAATAATAATAATAATAAAAAAAGAAATTAAGCCAGCAAGCAAAAAAAAAAAAAACCTCCAAAAAACATTGGCTGTTATCAAAGAATAATAATAATTAAAAAAAAACAAGCAAGACAGAAATCAAAAGGAACCAAATCAGCTAGAAAACCAAATTAAGCGAAAAACGAAGCAAAAAAAAAAAGAAAGCAAGTAAAAAATTATAAATAAAGGATTGAGCAGGCCAAAAAGAAAGAAATTAAATTAAGTAATAAAAAGGCAAACTGAAAAATATACTACAAAAAAAAAAAAGCAAACACACTCTCACTCTGCTCTGTGCCTTGGCTTGTTGATGCAGAACAAAAAAAAAAAGCAGCTAAAAGTGAGTGAAAGTCGTGAATGTTTTATCTTCAGCGCGCCCCAGTAAGAACGTCCGTTTCCTTGTTTCTTCCTCGACAGCCTTTTTATTACCATGAATGCAGACAATAGCGACGAGCCTTTGGTCCGAGTGGAATGAATAAAGCAAGCACTTGTGTGTTAATCAATGTGATGAAGTGCTCTCTCTCCCTCTCTATTGCACTGCTGAAGGTTAGCTCTCTGCCATGAGCTGTTTGAAGAAAGTGTGACTGTAACTGAGAAAATAAATCTGGAAGACACTCAAGACTTTTGGATATTCATTAAGAAAGAAAGAAACACTAAAAATCCTTAAAGCAACAACAAAAGACGATCATAATGCAGAGGCGACATTTGTGAGTATTCGCTCTGTGAATCTGGTTCTAAACACTGTGCTCCAGTCCTGTAGGTGGCGCTGTTCCAATTCATCCAGCATTGAAAATGCCTCGTTTTTATATATAACGTTAAATAACTTGCGCTGCTGTCGAGGGAACGCTCACAAACGTCGTATCTGCTCAGACAAGAGATCTGAGTGCTGTTTTAATCTTGACACACACCCTTAAAGCTCTATTTGACAGAAGGTAAAACTGGCTGATAAATAAATCAACCGATCTGGTCATGACATTAAAACTACGAAAAAAGAGAGGGAAAAAGAGGAAACTAATCACCTTTTAAAAGAAAAGTCTGTAAGTCTGTAATGGGAGGGGAGAAAAGTAAGGATCAGCCATCACATCACAACAGCCATATAAGGAGAGGAAAAAAAAACACATCAAAGATTTGAGACATCAAAGAGACATAGGGAGAGAGAGAGAGAGAGAGAACCAGCGGGTGTTACTCCAGGACAAAAATCCAACAGCAGGCTGATTTGAATGATTTTGTAGTATTAATTAAATATTTAAAAAAAATTTCTAGGTCCTGGAGCGACAGCCGTGGTTCTCATCACGTCCACACTGCTCTGCCACAGGCAGTGACGAGCCCCTGGGGGAAACGGAATGAGACGGGGCACGACACGGCAGGGGCTCCGATACCTGTGACGACGATCTCTGGAATGTCCAGAATGGTGCCGTGCGACGCCGTTTTGCGGTGGCCCCGTTTATACTGCGGCCGAGCTGCAAAAACAACATACAGAGCTGCGTACACCGACATGCAGACTGTCCTCACACAGACACACCTACATTAGCCAAGCTGATGGACGGGAGACAGACGGAAAGGTATGCAAGGCACGAGGGCGTCCACGGAGAGACAAGGGACACGTGCAGACATGCGGGATGCAAAAACAAAACGCGGGGCTGGTGGAGAGAGCCGGAGCGGGAGCCGTGCCGGGAGACAGAGAGAGAGAGAGAGGAGGAACGGGAGCGCTCGAGACGCGCCGAGAGACAGAGAGAGGTGTGAAACCTCCGCTAGCAAGTCAGGATGAGGAAAGAATTCAGGTGAATTTGGTCATTATTGTGGTACATTCTTAAAAAAAAATAAATAAGGAAGAAATATCCCAGCTTGTTTCAACCTATCTACTATTTAGGATTTTTTTATTTTTTTTTTTATTTTTTTTTAAAACTTACAGGACCAGCTGTTGAAATCCTTCAATTTGAACCGTTCTGAAATCCTGATCAGAATTACAGTGAACAAACTGAGCATCACAGGGACGTCAGGAATCTGAACAGCTGATGAATCTACAGGAACGGTTTGGTACAACGAAAAGTGGAAACTCTTGGGGAAGCCTTAGGAACCCAAAGACCCTGGCTGTGAGGTGATCTCTCCACACCACCCCTAAAAGATTTCCCAAAAGGAAAATCATTTATTAGTTTTAAAGTAAGCAAGATTCTAACCTTTGTTCACAAAGCTCCTCCCTCCAAAACCTATAGAGTGTAGTGTTTATCATTAGAGACGAAATCGATTTTTTTCATTTGATTAAAAAAAAAAAAAAAAAACAGTGTTGAAAAAATTTTGCAGCTCGTCTATAATCCTGTCGGTGGCGGTCTAAACGAGAGGTAGTCTCTGACTTACGAACTAGCTCCGTTACGAGTACGTTCGCAAGTCCGATTCGATCCCAAGTCCGACAAAGTGAGTCTTGTATGCTCTGACACGAATATACAATATAAAGCATAGAAACCCACTTGACTAAATCTCTGTCCCCTTTCCCCACACTGCCATCATGTGGCCATTTTTGTCTCAAAGTTGTTTTCCACTGTATTGGACTGCGAACTCTTCTTGAGGATTTTCCAAAATTAGGATTATTCAGGACATCAAAACAGTTATTTTCCATCATCGCGCTCCCGGACTGATTCATCGATACCGGTGAGGCAGACTCATTTCTCCCGCGCACACACATACAACTTTAGACATTTTATACATTCAACTTACACGCTGAAAATACTGTACATAATTGTAAATATTGGTGTCTGGTGCACTGCAGTGTCTATTTTTTGTACAATGCACGTTAGTTACTTCCGTGATTGAACTGGAAGTAGAACCACATCCGTTCGTATCTGCGGAAATTCGTAACTCAAATGTTCATAAGTCGGGGACTACCGGTGATAAATCGTGATATTTATAAAATCGTGATACTAGCAGGATCGCAACAGAACTCTAGTTGGCACTTGGGTATCGTGATAATATTGTATCGGCCGTTCCCTGGTGGGATAATAAACAATTCCTAACTAAGGTTACGGCTTTAATCATGTTCGTTCTACCCATCCGCCAATTTATTTGTAAGAATAAGGATGTTAAAATAAAAAATCTTTTTTTTTTTAATTAAACCTTTAAAGTTAATTCAAATAGTGCTTTGGGTTCCTGTTGAATTGTTTGAATGTAACAAACACTTCCACCAAAACTCCACTGCTTAGAAGTGTATCCTCAAAAGTCAAACTGATTGATGGACTTCAACAGCTGCTTGCAGGAAACAGAAGCAGGAAACAGTAGCCAGAGGTAAAGTACTGTCTCGAAAACTAGTCGTCATTAGAGCAAAATATCAAATGAGCTCAAGGTTAGGGATGAGGGTTAGGGGGGGGGGGGGGGGGGGGGGGAAGGTGATGGGTATTTAAAATTCAGTGATTGTCTTCTGGGATGAAATTCATAAATGAGTTAATAATCAGAAGTGTAATGATAATGATGATATTTATCTCCCAATATTGATTGTTTTGAAGAGATTTGTTCAAACACACTTGGGTTCATTGAGAACGTGTGTAGATCCTCATGTGCGAGTGTGATTTACCTAGTGAGAACTGCATCTTGTCGTCCTGTCTGAGCTCGGAGAGGTCGGCGCTCATTCGCTTACTGTCGGTTGAGGGCAGGCAGTGTGTCCTGCCTGGCACTGACAGACTCTCCACGCTGCCCCCTCTCGACAGGGAATGCCCGGGTCTCAGTGGGTCAGCCTACACGCGAGTACACACAGGTCAGGAGTGTTTACACATCGACAGATGTTTATCACTACACACACACAGAGTCATTTACAATCCCATAAACTACTGCCTTTGGTTTGAACGGTGCGAACTTCTCGATGGTCTTGATGGTGTCGTTGGTGCCGGCCGGCGTGCCGTGATCCATGCTCCCGTCATTCTTGTTGCTCATGCTTGGGAAGGAACCTGAAACGAGAACAATCAATTTTTTTTTTTTTTTTTTACTTGTCCATAAGAGAATTTATAAAAATATACACAGTATATAACATTATAAATTTTCTTTAAATACTCAAGAGTTAAGAGCATTATGCCAGTCCCACAATAATAATAATATTATTATTAACAACAACAACAACAGTGATTTAATCTTAATGTCACGTGCATCTCTACAGTTAAACCTTGGACTGAGAGCCTAATTCATTCTGGAAGCGTGCTTTATCAAAACACTCGTCTAGAAATGCAAATTCCACCATAAGAAATAAAGGAAACTCTGATGATTCGTTCCACAAACCAGAAATATGCATATACACAAGATTAACACAAAATATCAAGTAAAAACAAAACTAATTAAGCTGCACTTTACCTTTAAAAAGAATCGCGGCTGTCTGTATAACTAATAGAATCACTGCTCTCATTCGGCTAAACTGGAATCTGTTTCTTTTTGTGGACTTTAACAAAGGACCTCTCTAATAAACACTTGCTTTTGCCTCCTTTTGAGGATTTCGCGAATTACAGACTCGAACCTTTTTTTTTTTTCCTTCACAGAGTCCGTTGTTGCACTTGGACACAAAATTAAATGCTTAACACGCGCGCGCACGCTCGTGATCTAATGTTGTAGTAAATACTACACACGCACACCGACTTGTTGACTATACGAGTGACGCAGGGGCACTGAGACTTTGGAGATGATTACCCACAATCCCACAGTGAGAGAGAGAAAAGATCTTCAGGAATTACTCAAGACCTCGCACATTTACAAAAATAAAATGTGTTGTTAATTTTAAACAAAAAGTTACTCGCAATCCAAGGTTTCACTGTATAATGATCTTACAAAGTTAGATTCCAATGTAACATGCTACGATGTGATAAATAATTTCCTCTTCTTAGTCTGTTCTGTGTGTTTATACCTGTGCTGGTGGCGGAGTTACTCTGGCCTTCGTCTGAATATTGATAGGGGTACTGCAGAGGCTCGTCTGACCCCGGGAAATACTGCAAGAGGCGAAAGAGGAGAGGAGAGAGAGAGAGAGAGAGATTAGACGGTGTGTTAGAAAGCTACAGTCAGAAGAAGTGATTCACCTCCGCCACCTTCATCAGGTGAGTCATGATCTTGACGATCTCCTCCATGGAAGGCCGCTGTGAGGGATCTTTGGACCAGCATCGAGTCATCAGACTCTCTATGGGCTTGGGCAGATTTTTGATGAGAGGAGGACGAGTTCCTGAGCACATCAAAAAACAAGAAAGAAAGAAAAAAAAAAAATCAATGAATTAATAAATAATCAACCGGGAAATAAAGTGTGTACAGGTATGTTAACGGCCTACAGTTCATTTACAGACCAGATAAATGGCATGTAAATTTATCTATTCATGCAAACTGCCATAACATTAGGTGGATATTAATACACTGTGCATAAAATTCAGCGTTTCCCCACAGGTACGAAATAAACTTGAGTCAGGTCTAATAAATAAACAAACACACAATATGTGTGACAATATTTACATAATTACTAATAATAATTCTATTTATTTCATATTTCACATTTTTCCCGGCACTGTGCTGTTTACGTTTTAAAGTGTTTTTTTTTCCCCATGTGAAAATGTGTTTCTCAACTGACCTTATAATGATTAAAGAAAGCTTTGAATTTAAACACTGCGTTTTGTGAAAAGAATGAGATCTTTCTGATACAGACCCTAGTATCTATGCCTCGCACCTGTACAGAAGGTGTATCTAATAAAATGTCATCTGTGTACTTCCCAAGCAGTTACGGCGTGTTTATGCTTGTAAGAGCAGTGCCTGAGTACATTTGCCGACCCTTAAAAAAAATAATAATAAATTCTGTCCATCTGGGATCGATGAACTAGCAGAATAAACAGGTAGAGGAGCGGTAGCACAAACGCGGTGTACTGAGATAAAGGAAGTGCAGCGGACGTCGGCTGCCGTAAAAAGTGTAAGAATGGCGTACTGGCGTATACGTGCACGTGTCTGTCAATCACTTTTAAAAAATATATATAATTTTTTTTCATAATTCACTCTTAAAACTCAAGCAATGCAGTTACGTGTAATTCTTTTGTAACTGCACTGGACTGCTGTACAAAAAAACTGACTAAACAAAAAAACATACAGAAGTCCTGGCAGTGTATGTTAAATTGTGTGTGTTGATTAATGTGCAACTATGCAACCCATTATTTTAAATTGTCATGTTTGTATAGTTAAGATGAAATGAACTTCAGATCATCTTGCCCAAGTTTTGCAGAAAAAAAAGGATAAGTGACAATATATATATTTTAGAGCTGGGCGATTTAATTGTTATTTTCGATTAATTCGAATTTATGCTTTATGTCGATTTTAGGTTGTACAGTTTCACTTTGGTTCGGCACCGCAAGCTTCTGTAGTTCTGCGACGCCCCCTCTGTGACTCGCACGTGGGAAATACGAGGTACAACATGGCAGCGTGCGCTGACGAAACCAAAGAGCTCGTGTCCAACAGAGGCGCGGTTTCTTCGGTCGTATGGAAATTGTTCGGGTTCGCAACTTTACACATTGAACGAGCCAAAGCCCGGTGTAAACTCTGTCTGAAGCTTGTGGCAACTAAAGGAAGCTAATTTACTCAGCACGACCAATTTCCTCGCGCACCTCAAACAGACACACACTGTTGACTTGGCGTTGTTGAAGCGGCAACGCGAAACAGTGAGCACATTTCCTCACTGTATCCCATATGATAAGAGCCTCGATGGAAAGATATTACTGATGTTGTGTCGTGTTATATCGCTAAAGACATTATGCCCATATACACAGTTGTACAATGCTGTCAGGCTCCTGTTTGATTTTATTCAGCATGTAAGTTGCATGTGGTTTGCAAAATTGTTTAAGTGATTTAATATACTGTATATACTTTTAATCCAAATAAGCAGCTCATGTTTGGTTATATCGTTTTGCTTAAATAAATTATTTTAAAAAACCCTGTCTGTTTTTGCCCCCATTTTTATTTATTTTAAGCAAAAACAAAAAAAATTCGGGGATTCAATTTATAGGGCATATCACCCAGCTCTACTATAAAGCCCTATATATATATATATATATGCGCCGGCGCGTTCTGAGGTCTACCACCGCGAGTGTATTTCAGACCTGTGTGAGACACTGTGTGTGGGACTCACCGCGGTGCACGGCCCACATGATCCGGAAAGCTGGACCTCCGATCTCATCGAACGGCTTCCTGCGCGTGATCACCTCCCAGAGAATAATACCCCAGCTGAAGACATCACACTTCTCGCTGTAGTTACTGCCTATTAAAGTGCCACACACACACACACACACACACACACACACACACACACACACACACACACACACACACACACACACACAAATGGGATCAAGACATACCAGAAATATAAACAAAAATTTTTTATACAAATCACCGGCCTGACATGACAGACTGACAAATGAACTCTCGTTACACCGAGCACACTCGAGATAATCCGCGGCACCTTAGCGCTGCTCTATCTGCCTCCTTCTCCTAAGCGGGAGGCAATTTCCTCTCATGGTACCTCAGAGAGGCTCAATTACCCCTCTCTTATTATGCCTGGAATACATCACTCGTCGCACGCTGTCTTTTTTTTCTTCCCCTCCCCCTTTTGCTCCGAGGTCTTCTGCTAATTCGTTTATCAGTAACACAAATGAGCGGTGTTAGCTTCTCTCCCTCTAATGAGCCTCGGCTCTAATAGCATGGGAGGGCTGTTCCTATATTAACAAACAAGATAACGACCTTCTCGCAACCCGCCGCTCCTTCTTTAATATCCTAAGCTGGAATCAAGCGCGTGGACTTATTTCAAACGCTGGCGGGAAGGAACGCGTCTGTTAACCTTCGAGACCGCGATCCGCCTAATTGCACTTCAGGCAAATGTTCTTCATTAGATCTCTAATAACATTTTAAGTGTGCCGTAGTTCATGAAGAGTATGACGAGGGGGATGGGGGGGTTGTTATATTAATTTTTTTTTAAATAAACACATGTTATGACTAACCTGTTTCATCAAACGCTGCCCATTAAAGCTGCTACAAGTGATTTATTTTAGCGTTTAGAGCACAGCTGCAGTGTTGCATTGCAAAAGATGATTCAAAACTAAATAAGGAACAACGCAGCTCGGGGCCTGGAAAAATAATCTAGGGAGGAAATTTTATCAACAGCGAACCAGAATCAAACTCGATCAGAAACGAGAATCGTTCAGGCCTTTGATGTTTTTCCCAGTCCCGCTGCTCTGTGTCACAATCTGATCCCCCTTCTTATTTATTTATTTTTGACAGATCTCTAACAAACAGTTGTATTTTCTCCTGCGCTCAGACCCTCAAGCTGCTTATTGTTCCTCAGACACGATCCATTTAAACGTCGCGTCTTAAACGAAGCATGGAAAGAGAGAGAGACCAGGCGCGCTGTTTCTGTTCTTCGATCAGACGGATCATATGTACAATAAGATGCTGATTTCGCAGTGTGAGCGTGTACATGTGCTTCCTCTTCTACTTTACCTTCGAACACCTCGGGAGCCATCCAGGCTGCGCTGCCTTTGTTGTTGGTCATGTGGGTCTGGATGTCGCATGCCGTCCCGAAGTCACAGATCTTGAGCACGGTGCCTCCGGCGACCAGCAGCAGACTGAGGAAATGACATCATCACACGAATCACAAGTCTTTCATAAATTTTCTAATCACTGCCAGTAAATAACAAGCAACACACACACACACACACACACACCTCAACATACACTCTTCCATCTAATCTAGATATAAAATACAGAGGACAGGGGTGAGCGAGAAGAACAAACTGTGTAACGTGTGTGTGTGTGTGTGTGTGTGGTGTTTAAATTTAAAACTGCGTAATACACTACTAAATATTTTACTTGTTATACTATGAATACTAACTTGAATAGAAGAGTTAATTAAAAAAAATAATAATTTAAGTCAAGATTTGCAAAGGTATATACACAGTGCGGTGAAAAAGTATTCACACCCCCTGAACTTTTCCCCACATTCGTCACGTTACACAACCATAAACATAAAAGTATGTTATTGGGATTTTAGGTAAATTACAAACAAAAATCTGGAAGTGTGTGTATTTGTATTCAGCCCCCTTTACTCTGACACACTTAACTAAAATCCAGTGGAACCAACTGCCTTTAGAACCTAATTAGTAAATACACCCGTCCACCTGTGTGTGATTTAATTTCAGTATAAATACAGCTGTTCTGTGAAGCCCTCAGAGGCTTGTTAGAGAACAAACAGCATCATGAAGCCGATGAAACACACCAGTCAGGTCAGGGATAAAGTTGTGGAGAAGTTTAAAGCAGGGCTAGGTTATATTAAAAAAAATAATAATAATAATATCCTATGCTTTGAATATCTCACGGAGCACTGTTCAATGCATCATCTGAAAATGGAAAGTGTACAGAACAACTGCAAACTATATGATCAAGTCATGGACGTTCACCTGAACCGACATTCAGAGCAAGAAGAGGATTAATCAGAGAAGCAACCAAATGGGCTCATGGTAACTCTGAGTGATGTGGGAGAAGCTGTTCACAGGACAACTATTACATAAAATATCAACCACAGTGGAACCTCGGATTGCGAGTAACTTGGTTTACGAGTGCTCCGCAAAGATTTTGAATACATTTTTTAATCGGAAACCAAGCAAGTATTAGTTTACGAGTGACCAGTATCATGTATCATGCATGCGACTCTTATTTTGACACCGAGCAGCAAGTGATCCAATGATTTTTCTCTCTCTCTTGCCCTGCGGAATTATGGGTGCTCGTCTCTTGCTGGTATAATCAACATCTCCCTCCTCCTTGTGTGTGCGCGCGCCTAATTTGACACTGTGCCCCACACACACCGACACACACACACTCTCTCTCTCTCTCTCTCCTCCTATGTGAGTGCACGCGCGTAATTTGACACACGCTTTCTTTACACAGAAAACTTAAAAAGCGAGGTGGGGGGAGGGAGGAGGAGTTTTACTGTGTAAGACGAGGCGAGGGAAGGGGATAATTCCCCACACACACACACACACACAAATGGACGCACAAATGGAAACACTTATGTCGGATTTATTTTTACTTTTTAAAGTGTTAAGTGCAGATTAATTTGTTTTATTTTTACTTTATATATTGTATTAATTTTATGTAATTATTGTTTTGGGCTGTAGAACAAATAATTTGAGTTTTTATTATTTCTTATGGGAAAATTCGATTTAGTTTACGAGTGTTCTGGAACACGAGCCTGCTTCCTGAATGAATTATGCTCGTAATCCAAGGTTCCACTGTATTAGATAAAATATTTATTTCTGAGCCACTCGGAATCTTCTGCGCTCGCTACAGAATCATTTACATCTGAGGCTGATTAGCTAGTGATGTTACTGTGACCAATGAAGCCTCGCTTCGGGCGTGTCGGTTCTCTGAGAGTCACATGACCGAGGACAAACGAAAGGCTCGTGTTTGCCGGAATCACGTGACTATTACAATGGAGATTTTTGTTCTTAAATTAATAAATCAAGATTCTTTCTTTCTTTATTTATATTTTTGCATTTCACAATAAACTTTATATTTACTTCTTTTACAACATATGAATGCACACAAAATCTTTCAGTTTACATTAATGACTTCATTTTATCTCAAACTCGTGTTGTAGCTAGTTTTTTTTTTATCTCTCTATTTTATTTCCCTCCTATTCATTTTCTTTTAATCAATCATTGATGTGTGTGTTGGAATCCTTAACACTGTCTGGAATATTTGAGATTATATAAATAGATTATATAAATCCACCAGACAGTGTTAGTTGTATTCATGTCATGTTTATAATTAAAGAAATGCAGAAAGAAAGAAAATGCCTTTTCTATTTGTTCTTCACATTTCCATTCCATTCTAGATCTTCAGTTAATGTCAGAGATAGTGATCATGTATATAAACATTTCCTTGAACAGTGGCTTTTCAAACACCACACACACACACACACACACACTTGTGTCAATGATGTCAATAACATTACACTACTTGCAGCTGCGTGTCCATATTAATCGTGCTGCTTGCTGTTATGATCTAGTTGCTACACAGAATTTGGCCACTAGATGGCAGTACAATGAACCCTTAAATGAAGCTTCATGAAATTAACAACCTTTTGGTGAAACTATAGACGCGACACCTAAATGAGGCTTCACCTCACCATCACTACCATCAGCTGATCAAACTGAAAAGACAAACGAACAGCCGATTCATGTCAGTGGCCGATTGATACGTGAATCACCACACAAAGGAATCGCGACTCATAACTAAATAGATTGAGTGAGTATGTGTGTGTGTGAGTGAGTGAAGCAGCTCTTACTTGGGTGGCTTGAGGTCCCTGTGAATGAGCGCCTTTGGTTTCATGCCGTGGAGATACGAGACGCCCTGAGCGCACTGCAGGCACCAGCTCATGGCGTGCGACGCCGTGTAGTGGGGGAGCGGCTCCGCGCCGTGCAGCACTGTGGTGGAAAAAGCGTGAAGAAAAAGAAAAACGATGTGGAATTATATAAAAACAGCGGTTTGAACCTGTCTACATTTCATATGGAAATGAAATGGATTTAATTAGGATTATACTTCACATAAATTATAAAACTGCACAAAAAAAAAAGTCTGCGAAATTATTCAGCACAAGTTGCTGAATAATGAGATTGCAAAAGATTGCACGAGTTTTCACTCCTGCTGCTGAGAAACTGCTAACTTTTTCCCCTCTCTCCCGTCTCTTCAGCAAAGGGGTTACTGCTCTTATTTTAATCTTATAATTCAATTACAGCTCACAGACCAGTTTTCATTTACATCTCCAAACTTGAGGAGGAAAGTTGTAGGAGTCGCTGTGAAATGATATTGAGCAACTCGCGCATTATCAATTCACCTTTTTAAGAGTAATTGGATTTTAGTTATTTCAAATACCGACTGTGTACAAGGATGACTTTATTTTCTCTTTCGTATCCACTTTTCTTCTGAACGATTTAAAACACTCACCGTTGTACAAAGAGCCCCCTTCTGCATACTCCATCACCAGACATACCTACGGAGAGAAGCGTGTTTCCAGTAAGTGCCAACGTCTAAACAACAATCAGGACCCGAGGGCATGATTCTACATCAGGTCTAACCGTTTGGTCTTAATTAAACAAATGTGAAGATAAAGTTATAAACCATGGCTCAGAGAGAAAAAAAAAAAAAAAACTAAACAAATGGATCCTGGATATAAAAAAATAAATAAAAATTTTAGCTGAAGGGTAAAAACGATGACTTACTGGACTTTGACACGATCCGTACAACTTGACAATGTTGGGGTGATTCACACGAGACAGCTGACGAAGCTGGAGGGGAAAAAAAAACGACAGAATGAATAAACAAGTCGAGTCAATCGAACAAATCTTTCGGTGGATTCATCAGTACTGGTACAGGTGGGGAAATTAATGAATTCAACTACACCGTGTAGACGAATATAATTTTGAATAAATAATGTATGACGTGCGTTAACCTTCTCGTGCACAATTTCTCGTTAACATTAATGAGAAATTGTGCACGAGAAGGAAACATTTGTTCATGACCTCCGCCCATTAAAAAAAAAAAATTAATCAGGAAGCCAGAGTTCAAGCTATGTTATTCGCCAAAATATACATTACTGAAACTCGCACATCTCGGACGCATGCTTGCGGGGCACATCTCCAGGCGCACGTGTTCCGGGTAGTGAAAATGAAGTTGTGTTGTGCAGTTGATGCTGGTGATGAGTCTGAGGGAAACGTATTCATAATCAAGTATTATTTCCGCTCATACTCAAGTGTTCATGAACAAGGACAGAGTTAAAAAAAGATAGAACACATACCCTCCCCGTACCCGGCCCATTCCTCAGATCTTACACCACCTGATGCAGAACAGCAAGGCGAGGCGGTGAACACACACACACACCTCGAACACTTACATTATGCATACCGTGGTAAATCAACATGGTAACACTACACACAGGTAGTCCCAAACGAGTTCTGTTCCGGGAGCACGTTCGTAAGTCTGATTTGTTCTCAAGTCCGACAAAGTGACTCTTATATGCCTTTGTCATGAATATACAATGTAAAACATAGAAACCCACTTGACTAAATCTGTCCCCTTTCCACACACCGCCATCATGTGGCAAGCATCGTAACCACACCAAAGGAAATGAATCACCATCAGGACCGATTTACAGGACAGACATTTTCCATCATGGCGCTCCCGGATTGATTCATTGAAACCGACTCATTTCTCCCGCACGCACAATATACGGGACTTGGACATTTTATACACTAACTTACACACAGAAAATATTGCATACAGTTGTAAATATTGGTATCTGGTGCACTGCAGGGTCAATTTTTTTTTTTTTTGTACAATTCACGTGAGCCAATTCCGTGATTACAGCAGAAGAACAACCGCAATCTGTTCGTATCTGCGGACATTTGTAACTTGAACGTGTTCATAAGTCGAGGACTTCAGGTATGTTACGTTTCTTTCAAGAGAAATAAACTCAAGATGACAACGAGGTAATATTTGTCTTTTCAGTTCAGTACTGTATATTTTGCAGCACACTGTATTTTATAAAAATCTTCCCTACATTAACCAGAAAGCGTTTTGGGAACTAGTTAGAACTAAAAGAGAGAATGACTCAGCGGCACTTTATCCTGTTCAGCTCTCTCATCTCATCGCCATCCCCCGTATCTTCAACTTATGTCGATCCCGTCTTGAGAAAGCCTTTTACCTTGATGGTATCCAAACGCTGGAATAAGTGCATTAGAGAAATAAAGGGAGTTGTATCCTGTACAATCCCGGTTTGACCTGAACACCTCTCGTATTAGCCCCGAGCCTCTGCTGTAACTAACTACAGTTGCAATGCATTCTGGGATTCACAAAAAAAATCTGCACTACTTCTACACTTAGTTGGATCAAACCAACACCTAAATACAAAGGCCGTCTTTGACGGTACAGCTTTCCTTTACGGTCATAAAGAGAGAGCGTGCTCTAAAGTAAGAAAGACGTCGGGATTAAACCGGGATTACGTGGAGATCGACGGAGCTCAAAGGGAAGCGGCTTAAGTCTGATTATATCGGATCGTACCTCTACGACAAAGGCAGTCCTTTCTGATTCACTCTCTATGGTCTTGATGGCCACGTCTTTGCCTTTCCACTTGGCCTTGCACACGACCCCGAAAGCTCCTCTGCCCACCACCTGGGAGGGGGGGGGAAAAGACAAGAGTGTTAATTTTAAGCATTAATTAAGCCAAACTTGCTCCAGCTCTTTACACCTGGGTGGAGTCTGACCAGAAGACAGGTCCGTGCATTTCGAGCTGTTGTATTGTCCTCTACAGCGTCCTGTGAGACAGTATGGTCCACTTTGATCAGTGAGAACACAACTGCTCCGTGCTCGGGACCGGTCCTCGAATCAGACACGGAAGCTGACCGTATCTGAGCATGCAAGTGGGTCTGCTCCGAAATCTCAGTGTGACGAGCAGCACGCACATATATCATCGTATCATCTGCAAACTAGACATTCATAGCTGATACAGCAGGACAGTACATGAGAACGTTGCTTTGATTTTATTTCCCACCCTGGGAAACTTAAATAAAAAAAATAAAAAATTAAGATAAAAATTAATCATAGCACAAGAGTTAACTTTCTTTTCTTCTTGTGTTTAATGATGGCTCACAAGCCACGTCGGTCCATACTGCCACCTGCTGTATCGAAGAGTGAAGATTACACAACTGTACACAAGTATGGAAAACAAAAACAATGAACACTGAGGAGAGGGGAGGAGTCAGTCCAAAGGAACGGTACAAATCGATTGTGCCTAATGTGGAAGAGTTTCACTCCTCATTACTACACGCTAGCAAAGCTCCATCCCTTCAGATTACTTCATATGAAGTAATTAATCTATTTTATAAAAAATGTGACAGACGGTATGTTCTAGATAGAGTACAGCAACTAATTCGAGATTGTGGGATGTTTTCCGATGTGGAACTGAACAGGAACTGCGTCATTTCCAAATAATATAAAAAAACAAAAAACAAACAAATCTAAGTTTTTGTTGAAAGCGGCACATGCCACACATCCTGGAGCTCTTGCTGACGTTAAGGACGAGATTGCTCCTTCGGCACCAGGTCTCCAAGATTTCTTATCTCTTCCAAGTGCGCAGTCTCATCCTTGTTAGAGATCAGGCTCACCACAATGGTGTCGTCAGCAAACTTTATAATGTTGGAGGAGTTGGTAGTGACCAGGCAGTCGTAGGTGTACAATGAGTACAGCAGGGGGCTCAGGATACAACCCTGGGGGGCTCCAGTGCTAAGTGTGGGCAGGGTCCCAGGTGGTGAGTGTGGAGGGAATTATAGTGTTAAACTCAGAACGTTTGTTTTCTGACTGATCAAAATGAACCGGACTTTCTGAAACGATCCCGGGTCCCTAACGTGAAAACGTCCTTGCAGATAAAGACACCCATAAGGGTTGCGCGGCTCATCCACTAGAGAGTGTTTCATTGGACAGATGCAAGATTAGTACAGATGAGTCATCGAGGAAAGAAAGCGTATTTTTTCCCTGAGCCTCTGAAGTTACAAATCTTACATCAATGTCCATGACACTATGGAACGAGTACAGAACAAATATGCGTTGTTTATTACAGAGACACACTGAAAGATGAATAAATTTCTGTCTAACGTGAATGATTCCACAGGACGAAGCTGGATTTATTCCCAGACTGGCTACACTATATGAACAAAAGTATTTGGCCAAACCTGCAATGATGTTGTATCCAAAAAGATATACTTCAATATCCTCCTGAGACCAAAATGTCCTCAAAAAGACATGCAAAGTCAGCGAGAACAATGTATACAGACTCTTTGGGAAAAGAAAAATATATTGATATATAATATCATTATATGAATATAATGTACATCACAATAAATATAGTATTAAAATATTCAGACAAGCTTTTCTTTTCCTGAGGTGTATATACCTCAGGAAGTTTTGGCTGACTATGTATATAAACCACCGAAATTTGCAAGGTTATGTTTCTAGAGCACCACCAAAAATTGTGAATGTCAATTATAGTTTAAACCCTAAATCTGCTCCCAAAACATTTAATCTCATTTCAAACTCAGCTTAATACATTACCCTTACATTTTTTTTTTACAATGTAAAGATAAACCCGTGTACTGTACTGCGGTGTCTCCCACAGTGCGAAAATGTAAAATACAAATGTTACCCCTATATGTGCTGTAATTCATGCAAGCGCGTTTTCTTTGGTATATGGCAATAATAACTCATCATCCCAAGCCATGTTTTCCTCTTTGTGTTCTCTCCACAGTATAAAAAAAAATCATGCAGTATTAGATTTTATATGGAAATTTAGCAGAAATTACATTGATATTTATATTACAAAATTAGTAAATTATATAGTTTTTTTTTTAGTAGTTTAGCGTTAAAAGTATATATTGCCATGGAAAAAATATATATTGAGAGATATGAGAAAGTACATATTGCCATGGAAAAAATAGAGGAAGATATTAGCATGTTTCCGCGAAGAATCATTAGTTAGGTTCTGAGGAAAAATACGCGAATAACTGAGGCCGCGAAACTAACTGCGGAGGTTGATGAAGACGATGTGCATGTATGTACATTTTTTTCACAGACTTTTTCCTCATAATTCTTTTGCCGCACTTCGTCCTAGTTGAAGACATCAACTGATTAAATTTATAGTCATCAGCTATTAATAACAAAAAACAACCAGTAAAAATCCCAATGTACATAACAGCAGAGTCCGGGTTTCAGGAGGATCCCCCCCTACTTTAAAAAAAAAAAAAAAATTTAACAGCTATAACAACATCTACATTCTTCTTGGAAGGAGGTCCACAAGATTTCGAAGTGTTTCTGTGGGAATTCGTGGCCATTCACTCCATCGGGCGCTGATGTTGAACGAGAAGGCCTGGCTCGCGATCTCCGTTCCAGTTCATCCCAGAGGTGCAAACTCATCAAACCATGTCCTCTATAGTCCTCGCTTTGTGCCCTGAAGCACAGTCATGATGGAATAGAAAAGGGGCCTTCAACAAACTGCTGTAAGCATAGCATTGTCCAAGATGTCTTGGATGGTCCTTCACTGTGGCCTGACTGATTGAAACACCTCAATTCAATAATAAACAGGTTGGGACAAGCACTTCTGTCCAGATAGTGCAGTAAAGACATGTCGCTTTTACAATTTTCAGATCACATCACACCATACATCACATCACATGATATCATATCTCACCTCTTCCACTTCAATGTCTGCATATTCAATCTCTTCGAAGGGATACCCAGGAGGCGTCTCGAGCATTTCTGCGGACGGGACAGACATGGCTAGCCTGCTAGCTAGCTAACAAACACCAAGCATGAAAAACACGACGGTGGAAAATATAAACGCGTTCCAGCCAAACGCTAGGGACATTCAGTAGGCGGCGAAAAGGACGTGTCCTGTGGGGGAAACAAGCAAGGGACCAGGCTGTCCCGCCAGGCCGGGCATCTCACACGCAGACACGGACACACCGACAGGGCTTTCTGCAGCAACTTTGGAAAGTTAGCTAGCGAGCTAGCGAAATAACTAACAAGCTAGCATAGCAGGACCGTGCTAACAAGTTAGCTTTAAAAAACAAAGTGCGAAGGACGTGGCAGGAGACAGACACGCTAGCTGTCGGTGTACAATAACGTGTTTAAAAAGGCAACAGGTGGAGTTTTGTTTTTGCGCCGGAAACACAAACTGAATAAAAGTAAAGCGACAGCCGATAATGCGCGCTGGAGCCGTTAGCTAGTTTGCTAGGCCGCGTAGCTTAGCTTAACTCAGCTTAGCTCACAGCTAACACAGCTTCCCCGACATTGCGTTTTCTTTTTCAACACGTCTCTCCGTCTCACACACGGCTTTCCACCCATTCCACCGCCCGCACGAACTTCAACTCGTCCCCCCCATGTTGTTGTTGCGTGTCTCTCTGCGTGTGTGTTGTTTCTGCCCCCGGTGCAAAAGCGGCTTCTTTTTTGGAGCTCCAGGAAGTGAGTGTGCGCTCTCTGTCTGTGCGGCGCGCGCACGGCCGCCTCGCGAACCGCCACCTATTCCCTAAGTAGCGCGCTGGGGAGTGCGCGCGAGGCTTTACGAGGCGCCGCGTGTAAGAGCGCGTGCACAGGGCGATGCGATGCGTTGGAGACGTGGCCCTGAACTCGCACCAGCCCCCCGAGCTCGTCTGGAGATGTGCAGCTGACAGTGCTGAGTGTGTGTGTGTGTGTGTGCGTGCAGAAGGTTACACGCTTACAGTACATGCAAATCACTTTCCCTTTTTCTCAACTAACACACACACGCACTACATCGTGCTGTCATTGTCATTGTGTGTGTGTGTGTGTGTGTGTGTATACATATACCAGATTCTGTGTAGTGTTTAGTGTATTGAGCTTATATTTTATTTTTTATTTATATTAACAAAATATTTTCTTTGTGTCTAGCAAATTAACAAAAAGCAAAGAAGTTAACACGTTAACGAAAAGCTGAATCATCATCATCATCATCATCATCATAACAGCAATGGCAATAAGAATACATAGTATTTCTATATTTATTTTAGCAATAAGAATGCATAAAGAAAACTAAAAAATATGTATTTTTTATGCTTATTCACAACAACAAAACAACAACAAATACCACTATTCAATTCAATTCAATTTTACTTCTATAGCACTTTTAACAATGGTCATTGTCTCAAAGCAGCTTCACAAAAATGAAAAGAAAATTTATGGAAGTGTGTGAGACAAATGTGTCTAGATAATAGTACTAGTACTATTACTACTAGTAATACAAAATAACATGAATTGCAATGGGAATACATTAAGACAACAAAAAGAAAAATGAAGATATGTCTATATTTATTCACAGCAAAACCAAAACAATAAACTACTACTACTACTACTAATAATAATAATAAACAATATCAAGTCAAGTCAAGTAGACTTTTATTGTCATTTCAACCATATACAGTACAGTTCAGTACACAGTGAAACGAAACAAAGTTCCTCCAGGACCAAGGTGCTACATACATGCAGACGACATAAATTAACAACGCAGATTTTTACATTTTTAAGTTAACCTAAAAAAACTATCAATTTCTATACAAAAAATACACAATAGACAACAGACTATTACAACAGACTATTACAATAAACAATAAAACAATAAAACTATGTATTTCTATATTTATTCACAAAAATAAACCAACAACAAGAACAACAACAACAACAACAACAATAATAATAATAATAATAGTGATAATAATAAGCAATATCAGCAATAGCAAAAATAATTCATGAAGAAAAACAAAATGAATATATGGATTTATTTCTATATTTATTCACAACACAACAACAAGAACAAGAACAAGAACAACAATAATAATAAAAAAAAATAAAAAAAAAAATAATAATAATAATAACAACATCAGCAAACATACTAAGCATACACCAAAAAAAATAAAATAAAATAAAATGTGTAGATATACAAAACAAAACAATAAGATGAGCATACATAATAAGAGGACATAAAGAAAAAAACAAAAATTGTATGTATTTCTATATTCATTCACAACAACAACAACAACAACAATAATAATAATAATAATAATAATAATAATAATAATAATAATAATAAAATAATAATAATAAACTGTCAAACGTTTGAAATTCCAAGTGTTGTAACTCTTATCAATTAAGTAACAGTTTTATTTTGTACATTTTGGTCCTTTTTGAGGAATAAAAAATACTTATTTAAAAGAACTGATGATACTTAGTCATGGGTTGCTTAATCATACACCCTCAGGTACACGTTCATACTCCATCAAGTATATTTATTTATCTTGAGGGTTTGGGTGACCTTGTGCCCTCCACCCCGGGCCCTGGGACCTGCGACAATGAAGAAAATTATTACCAAATCAAATTTGCCCAGTAACCTGAATGCATGACTTCAGTGGTCTAAAAATAAACGCAGAATTTCAAACATCATTTGCTGACAGCTGAATATGATCCCTATTAATCACCAGCTCTGGAAAAACTCGACCAGCAGTTGGTCACAACAAAACCAGGCCACCTGAGAGGAACCGGGTTCTGCGTGTACAACTGAAGTGTGGCGCTGCACATCCAGCTCGAAGACGGCACATTATACGTTATACGTTTTTTTTCCCTCCTAATGTAGAGTTTTCTTACGGAGGATAAATGGGAAGCCCTGTTTTTTTTCAGACTGTATTTGTAATGTTAACAATAACAACATGTCGGTTACCAGTTTTTGTGCTGGAAATAAAATCCTCTGAGCTGTTACTGTTGCCGTCTCAGTAATTTTACAGTGAGCGAAACAGCGCCCCCATAAATGTTATGTGATGAATATGTGGCCATACACGGTATTGCACCCTTACCGTCGACTGAAAAAAATGAGCGCCAAAACGTGCAGTTTCTCGAACGACCACTAGGCTCCAAAAAAGTGAGTCAAACCTCACAGATCTCCATTTTAAAATCACCAACTTTAGGACAGAAATAAACATTTGCAGCCTGGTACGGTTTTGAGTTTGGTTTTTTATGTTACTCATGAGTTAAAATTACATTGAGCCATAAAACTAGGCCTAATTAGGGGCGTGGCCAATTTGTGAAACTGCAAGCTGTCTGCTGTGCATCACTTCAGCTAACCAGCTGACTGGAATCAGTGAACTAGGCCTTGTAGTGCATTTATATTCAGTGGACGACAGTGGCTTAGTTCTTAGCACCTCCAGGGTCGAGGGTTCGATTCACGCCTGTGGAGTTTGCAGGTTCTCCTCGTCCTTGGTGGGTTTCCTCCCACAGTCCAAAGACATGCAGATTAGGCTAATTGGCGCTCACAAATTGTGTGTGTGTGTGTGTGCGTGCGTGCTCTGCAATGGATTGGCTTCCCATTCAGGGTGTACCCTGCCTCATTTCCTGTGATGAACTTAACTAGGATCCAGATCCCCATGAGCCTGTATACAGGATAAAGTGGTATAGACAATAAAATTATAAGCAAAGTTAGCAAGCTACTGTAGCTTGTGGTTAGGTACTGTAGGCAGGTTCCAACCAACAGCCAGGCTTTGTTTCTTTCAACCATTTGACCATTTATGGATGGTGCAAGCCAACATGGTGCACCACTCTTCAAAAAACAAAATATATATATATAGATGAGGGGAAGCCAGTCCGAGTTGACTTCTCTTCATGAAAAAACCTAAAGGATTAACCAATTAGATATGTCAGGACTATAGCAAGGGATGCTAAACATCAATCAAATCATGACAGATTATTATTAATATCTCCGTTATGGTGTAGAGGATGGAAAATGGTGGGTGTTTTAAAAAAAAATCATTTTTATTATTATTATTATTTATTTATTTATTTATGTAAAAAATAAGTAAGTACCTATCACTACTATCACAGCAACGTAGAATTAAATCTGATAGCAGGCCAATACCAAAACTAGAGAGGAAAAAGGATTGATTTGGACTTGATCTGTATTCTATACTATTTCTATTCCACATTATCTCTTTCTCTACTTTTTTGCATGTAGTTATTTGGCATGAAGTTATTTGACTTTACAGAGTCCAACTCCAAAAGCACAATTCTGGATAGTATTTATGGTTCATACAAAAAACGCTGTTATTTGTGAGTTAATTAAGGCCACCTTGCAGCAGTAATGTTCCTGAAATATACTGTAAAAACACTGAGGTCTGCTTTTAGTTTCTCGTCCCTGAGCCGTAATCAGGCAAATGATTAACATTGATCAAAAAACCTCCAGGCAGTCGTACCTCATCGCATTACAACTTATAAAGGTGTGACGCTAATAGCCGGCGCGCGCACGCAGGTAGCATCCAAATCCCTCCGCAATAATCCGATCTAATGACTGAGCTGAACGGCTCATAAAAATGTCTTCCATGACCTTCTGAGAGGAAGCGGCACACGCAGGCATATGGCGAGGGACCCGCATTCCGAGCCGGCGGTGTTTGTTCGCCTGTTGCCGGGTTATCTTCATCACAGACCCCCCCCCCCCCAATCACCCCCCCCCCCCACCTGCCAGTGTGTTTACTTTGATAGGAGATTACATCCGAGTAGCTAAGTAGCTTTGTCAAAACCTATTTGCCTCATTGCTTGACATGTTATGTTGTGGTTTATGCTGCACATGGAAACGAAAAAGAAGAAGAAGAAGGAAAAAAAAAGAAGGCGGCGTGTATGAAATGCAGGGCTGAGCTGGCCATGAGCGCACTAAGGTAATGTTTTGGAAGGTTTTCCTTGCTCTTAAAATAGAACGTTCTTTTTTTTTTATATATAGCTGCAATATACAAACTACTGAACACTGCAGCTCTATCTATCTTTTTTTTTTTTTTTTCAATATGAATTCAGTTCACTCTGATATGCCAAGCAAATAGATTCTAGGAAAAGTGATATGTCCTTCATTTTTCGGAAGATGATCCAAAAACTATATTTCGAAGTAAATGGTTCAAAAAAAAGAAAAAGGAAAAAAAAAGACATTCCTGGCTACATGAAGTCATTTTACTGTCATGTTTTAAGAAATTTTCATCAGATATTGTTGAACTAATAAAAAAAATGAAAAAGTAAGAGGAGTTTATGGAAGTTTGTGGATGGACAATATTAAAAAAGGAATATAATGCATGTTCAGCACTGACATAAAAAAACTAAACAAAAAAAATAAATTGTACTGTAATGGATACCTGAAATCTAATTAATAATTTAGTTACAATAAGAGCACAGATATGGTAAAATGACCATCATGCTCAGTACAGCTTTACTTTATTGTAGATAATCTAAATCATGTCTCCACGGCACTTAACACCTAGAATATTTATTTTTTAGCCATTATAATTTTTTAAAATCTGTTTTTCTTTTTTTATTGAACATATCCAGGGCTCGGGGTTGTGCAGTACAGAGTGACATATCCTTTTTTCCAACCCGAATAAGTTGGCAAAACTCAAACATTTGAGGTAATCAGTTACATCAAATTTTTTAAAGTAATGATGTTTCCAATTTTAAGTAAACAGAACTATCAGTTTTTGAGTTTGTTGTATTCATTCATATTAATCGTTCTTTATTTGCATTATTGAATAGCCTAGCTCTATACTATTTAATATCAATGATCATTTTTTTTTAGTTGTTGCAAATCAAATAAATTGTTGTTGGTCTTTCGGCTGCTCCCGGCGATGGGTCGCCCCAGCAGACGATCCGGTCCGCACACACGCTTGGCACAGGTTTTACACCGGATGCCCTTCCTGACACGACCCTCCCATTTTATCTGGGCTTGGGACAGGAACTTCATCCAGTTGTTGGGAATCGAACCCGGGCCTTTCGCATGGCAGGCGAAAAACCTTCCCACTGAGCCACCAGAGTCCTATTGCCCTGATGACGTCAGACATAAAATCGCTAGTCTGAAAGACTTTAAGTTGGTGGAACTTTAAGGTGACAGTTACTGTTACTTAAGTACTTATTACGTAAAATACCAAATTTGTTCAGCTAACCTAAAAAAAAAAGTGTCATTTCTATAAACTCATAAATACCAAAAAGTTCTAAATACTCATCAAGGTCTATTAATTTGAACGATACACTACAGCCGCTGTTATTCCAGGGGTTTCACATGATAAGTCGTCATTGTCAGCCTCATCTGAACGTTCCATTTCTGGTACACAGAGTTTTGTGTGCAATCGAACTTTCTTATTTATTTGGCAGAAATACATTTTGACAGAAATTTTTCACAAATGTGTGTTGTGAGACTTGATTCCCATCTCATCCTGTTCCAGCTTGTATATTCCCTGACCAGGAAAGAGCAGCAAGCAAATCTTGGCCTTTTCAAGCTGCAACATGCTCTTCTAACACAGAGTGGTGCTGTTGCTCTTTCAGCATTTTCCCCAACATCCCGCCCCCCCCCCCCCCCGGCCGCCCCCCCCGCCCCCAATGCACTTCCTTCGGGACTGAGCGTTCCTTTTCGGAGGCATCCTGTCCATGATTAAGTGTTTGGCCCAACGTGAGCAGCACAAATTTTCAGGCATGCAAGCCTTACTCGTGCAATTAGAATACCTCCATTAATATGCTTTTTTTGTTTCGCACGCATCAGCACTGCCCCGGTGCTTTGGATGCGCTCTGAGATTGATGCCGTGTAACACTCTCGCACCTGACCAACATCCGTCTTCGGTTTTTAGCGCACGGACGTCACGAGGATCCGCGTCGTAAATAAGACTAATGCTGTTTGATCGGAGAGCATATACACAGAAAAAAAAAAGAAAGAAAGAAAGAAAAAAAAAAAAGCCCCAAAGTGATCGTTTTCAAAAGCCTAAGTAGAGCAATTCCCTGCGAGACACCAAGACGGGCAAAAACAGAGTGGGCATCAGGGGAACTGGAGCGAAGTAGTTTTGGTAAATCATTTTAACTTTACCTAAATGGCCCGTTCATTTGCTCTGAATTTATGCGACAGACAGAATAAATCAGTGTAAAACATACCGCCCAGCTAACCGTTATTATAAATGTGATGTACACGCCTCCCATAAATAGTGCGGCTGGGAACAGCACGGCCTGGTGTGTGTGTGTGTGTGTGTGTGTGTGTGTTTTAGATTTTACACTTTAAACCATCTACATACATACATACAGCCAGACAGATGGATCAGATATACCTATACTTGTGGTAATATTTGACCCGTCCCCATAAGGACATTTTTTTGTCTCTACTAGAAAAGAAGCAGCACCGTCTCATGTTCTCAATGAAAACACCTCGCCCTATTTGCACATTTTACTTTTTATATTTCCCAGAGAGGATGTTTTTTTGTTTTGTTTTTTCCTATAAACTGAATAGCGCTGCTTTTTACGAGTGTATGCACAGTTTGGCTCAAATTCAGACATGCAGCGTAAGAGAATGAAAAATGGCCTGCTCGCGCAGGAGAGTGTAAGTAATGACCACACAAGGTGAGTTTACACCTTTGTGTGTGTATGTGTGTGTGTGTGGGAGGCGAGGTGCAGACTTGGACTAAGAAACTCAGAGTCCATTGTTGTGTATAAATTATATGCAGCAGTGATAACATCACCAAGGTAATAATAATAATAATTATTATAATAATATTAATAATAATAATGTGATGTAAAACACAAGAATAAACAATAATAAATGTTTCATTATTATTATTATTATTATTATTATTATAAGTAGTTGTAATAGTAATAAGTAAGTAATGGTAATAGATGTAATAGTAGTAACAGTAGTAATTGTGATATACTATATTTATGGCAACAGTAACAGTAGTAATACTGTGTATGTGCTAGTTATAATAGTAGTGCAGAGATTAATAAAAGTAGCAATAACAATAAGAGGTGTAGTGGTGGTAAAAAATAATACTAGTAGAAGCAACACTAGTAGTAATGATAAGTAGTGGTAGCAATATTGCAATTGTCAGTAGTAATAATCGCAGTGATGAGTAATAGAAGTAGAATTAATGGCAGTACTAAAAGTCATACAAGTAACAACGGTTGAAGTAGTAATAATTTCAGAGCAATGAGTAAAAAAGTAGCAGTAATAGTAGAAAACACAATACTACTATTAGCAGTAATAATACTACTACTAATAATAATAGCAATAGTTATTAATAATAATATAGTAAAAATAATAATAGTAATATTTAATAATAATAATATAGTAGTAATAAAAAATTATAATAGCAATAGTTATTACTAATATTAATAATAATAATAATAATAATAATAGCTATAGCAATAGGTAATAATAATAGTAATAATAATAATAATAGCAATAGTTATTAATAATAATATAGTAAAAATAATAATAGTAATATTTAATAATAAAAATAATAATATAGTAATAATAATATTAACAGCAATAGCAATAGTTATTATTATTATTATTATTATTATTATTATTATTATTAATAATAATAATAATAATTATTATATAGTATTAGTAGTAATAATACTCCTAACAGTACTACTACTACTATTATTATTACTACTATTACTACTATAATAATAACAGTACTGGTAGGACTAATATAAGTCAAAGCAGAAGTATTAGAAGTAATTGTATCATTATCATCATTACTATTAGTTGTATTAATTGTAGTAGAAATAATATTTAGTAGTGCTAAAAGCAATAGTGGTAGTAGCAGTAGTAGTAGCAACACTAATAATAATAATAATAATAATAATAATAATAATAATAATAGTTGAAGTGGAGCTAAGATTAATAAAGTAATAGAGGTCATAGAAATAACGCTAGTAGCAGATGTAGTTGAAGGAATAGTTGTAGTAGTATTGCTAAAACTAATAGAGATAGAAGTAAATGTAACACTACTAATAGAGTAATAGACATTTTAATAGTAGCAGTAATAATAATACTGCTAAGAGTATTAGAAGTAGCAGCATTAGTAGTCGTCGTAATAGTACTAGTAGTATTTTAGAGGTAGTGGCAGAAGTAAAGCTAATAGTAGTAGTAGAAGACACAGTAGTAGTAGAGGTAGTAATAATTCAAAAAAAGGGTAGTAATACTACTGCTAATAGAAATCCACTAATATTAATGACTAATTATGCATAAATAAATAATAAGAACCACACTATTTCCAATAAGTATTATTTTTAATTAGTAAAAATATCAATAATTAATAACAGTCAACAACAAGAATCATATTACCATTTGTAATAATCTGTTGCTATTATTATTATTAGCAGGAGTATATATGTATTATTTCCCCGTTAGCGCCCATTCATTTATTTATTTATTTATTTATTCTAAGCAGCACGAGAAGCACACGTACGGCCGAGGCATTTCTGAATTTGCCCTTCAGAAGAAAGTGTTAGTGTCTTGTCCTGTTGTATAGCGAGCTGGGTGACAGAGCTGCTGTTGGCGCTCTCAGCTGGAGGCCGGCTGCGGTGTCGTGCAGACTGACTGCTGAGCACGGCGACCAGCTGAGACTGACCTTTCCGGATCATTCCGCCCGGGCTGGGAAGACATCACGCTTGATAAGTGGTGGTGGGCGAGAGCAGGATCTCATCGGGGGGTTCGGGGATACATGGAAACGAGTCATGCCTTTTCGCGGACCACACAGATGCCTGAGATAACGCCTCCATCGTCTCACTACTGTGATCATTTGTCATAGCTCAGAACGGATCCGAGTGACCTTTTCTGTTTGGAAAGGTGATGTCGCATCACGGGTTCTCCATGCCGGGGCTTTTAGCCGACACGTGTACTCATTATGAACCTGCCAAACGATGGCAGACGGGATATTACTGAAGTGCCAGGGCATTTTTTTTTCTTCTCCTTAACGATGTGAAGATACTTAAATGCAGACAAAACTAAATGCAGACGAATCGGAGCGGCGCTCGTCGTCCAGCCGGGTTGCAGCTTGGGCGACAAACCCTCTGCGTTTCTTCTGGGATCGCTTTTCAAGGCTTATCTCCTGGATACATTTCTGATCTTTACTAATTCCATCACAACCCGGCCATCACAACACGGGCGTCTCGGGCTGAATCTTGTAATCGTATAACGTTCGGATTTACGTTTATTCATTTAGCCGAGGCTTTTATCCGGTGAGACTTAGAAGGGAAGAGTCGAAAGCAAAGTATCAAGCTAATAAAAGAGCAGACGGCGTCAAGAGCGCGGCAGAACTAAGCGTCTGTAAAAGTCACCAGGAACAAGATGGAAGAATTGACAGAAGTGCAATTAAATGGAAAGGTCAGAGCGAGTCCCAGCGCTCTAAACACCAGTCACGAATCAGTGGCACGATCTTGCAAGTCGAAGAACGCTAAACTGCAGTAATAGCAGTAATACTCCACAATAACAGTGATACAGTAATACACATAAGTGCCAGGATCACAGGTCATTGATCATCTCAACAGATAAGAGCGAGGCAAAAAGAACAAGCCTGCACGCACGCACACACACACACACACACACACACACACACACACACACACACCGAACCAACCGTCCATGCCTGATGGATTCCCATGCAGCGTTTGTTTGGAAAGGACAGCAGGTTTCTGCTCGATGTAACTGCTGTAACCTTACTGCAAGAACAATCTCCTAAAGACTATCTGGAGCTCGGGAAAAGTTAGCAGACCGTAAACTGCAAGTGGTCGAAACGACACGCGCCGGGAAGCAAAAATCGCTGCAAACCGCAAGCGGTCTCTTCCATGCAGTTGTAAAGGAAACGAGGCCATGAAACCGCGCGTCAGAAAACCCGACTGCAGCTGATCCTGGGTCAGGGGTCCCTTCCGAGATGGGTTCATCTTCCAGACGTTATGGTTCGTGTTATTTGTTATGGTTATATCCCCATCAGGACAGAGTTGCTACTTAAATAAAGATTTAATATGTTCACAGGGACACTTCAACATCTGTACTTTATGCTCGAGACTGACTATGTTCATTAAAGCTGCTGGGGGAAAAAATAATTGACCAATCACAGCCTTGATCTTGTGCACCACGATCATGTTCCTCACCTCGATGTCTTCTTCTTTTCCTAAAGGTAATGTGCTCTATTATTTGGAAAGGAATATAACACTTGGTGTGGGGATCTTGGGTGTCTATGGGGAAAATAAACCAAAAAGTGGAGTGTAGAGTGGAGTTGCTTCCACCACCTTCAATTTTCGAACTGCGAGCTCTCGCGTCGTTGGGAGCGGCATAACACACTTAGGGGACAGCGCTGTTCAGACCTTCCGCCTTTGTGAGCTTACAGATGCCCGTGATTGGCTGTAGAGCCATGATTGATGTGACCCAGGAATCGGGCGAGTGCTTTAGCCTGCACCACAGGAGGGCTCCAAACCAGGATTTTTGATTGTGCACAAAAACAGAACACAGTTACAAGAGTAAAAACTTCGGTAAGAGTAAAAACCACTTTGGTACCATCGAGGTAGAAAGTTTTCTCAGGGTGCCGGAGCCATGATCGGACTGCCTGCTTCACGTCTGAAAGCCCTGGCCTCCCAGGAACTCCTCTAACAGCTCAGACATGTGGAAATGGCTTCGAGCAAGGTCAAGACTGTTCACGGGACGTGGCGGTAACTGCCAGCAGAGTTCACGGAACTTGCCAGTGGTGTTCGTGAATAATTGTGTGGGTGCACAGTTCACTTCTTCAAGTTGACGACAAGTTGTACTTTGGATTTTCAGGAGTCAGGGGCTGAATGTTCAATGGAACGAACGCGGGGTCGGCTGGGATCATCGCTCACGCATTTTAAAGGCCTTCTTAAAAAAAATAATAAAAAAAACCGTTGCTGGAAATCTTTTGTAAGTGTCAGTTTTACTCCATTCAGAAGAAATTTCATCACAAGTCCTGGTTTGACTTGAACGCTCCTCATAGTATATGAATAAGAATGAGCCCTGTTTAAATCAGCCTGTTTAAGAAGCTTGTCATGTTACCAAGTAAACGGCACAAAGCATGCACTGACATTGGAGACTCCTTCTCTTATTTTGAGAAAAGACCGTCTTCACCTTCTGACCAATCAGAATTGAGAATTCAGCTGAGAATCGCTGATGAATAGGATTTTATAGTGCATGCCAGATTAAAATTTTTGTCTGTGGTTCATTAGTTTTGTAATATTAAGCTGTCAACATCTTTAACCAGAATCTGTGTTAAATCTGAGAAAAAGAAGTTCACCCCGATTAAAATTCCTATCTCTTTGCTCATTAAATCCATCTCATTTTTTTGGTGTGCTGAGAAGAAACACTAATGCATAACTCAAACAGCTTTTCCTGCAAAAAAAAAAAGAAAAAAAAAGAAGAAGCTAATTTGGGAATATCGCTTAAATACAAACGAGAGTTGCTCTTGCCTGTCAGCAGATTTGTTGTTTAATACAGGTCTCTGTGCGACTGAGTCACTGATATGCATGAAGGTAGCGGTCATTGTAGGCGGAAATGAAAAGTCTAATAATTTCACTTCCACTGTAAATCAAGCGTTTTTATTATTAGGGCATCATTTGAATCAGTACAAGATGAGCCCTGTTTACACAGTAATAAAAAGTCCACTTATGGAAACAGAACCCCGAACCTCTTTCATGTGCTCGGGCGGGGATCGTCACCATGGCAGGCGGTGGGAGTGTAAATAAAAGGTCGGAGGGGGACTACATTTATTTATTTATTTATTTTTGTTGCCGAGACCGAGTCATAGTTTTTTACGACTTATTTACTTTTTCTTTTGTCGAGGGAGTTGCTAAGGGCCTTATGAGAGTGTTCTTGTAATGATGTGACGGCGAACGCTCTGGAGACCAGAACTGTGGCAGAATAGTGGAACGTCTGGTAATGAGTCGTGGGGGCCAGAGTATCACCATTATCAGTCTCGGAGAGGAAGCGGGCCTGCTCGAAACGCTCCGGCTCTGGAGTTCTGCTCTTTATGACACGCACATACACTGTTTTCTTTGTTTGTTCTGCTGCATTTATTATGCAGCCCCATATCTCAAAGAGAATAAATCATTTTTAAAGGTGATTTATGCCAAGCGGACGGTGACCAGAGCAGTAGATTAGTTCTTTAAAACCATCCTCCGGGATTTGCGCTGTAAACACTCGCTTTATCCACACAGCCCAGAGGTTGACTGTTTTCTTTTTTTCGTCAAACCCTGAAAAGAAATGACTCGCCGTTCGGCCGAGATAAGAGAGCTGATATAGAGAGGGCTGTTTCAAAACACATGATTATGTCTAAGATCTGGAATTCCTAAGTGTACGGAATGACAAACAGGAATAACACAAAAACAGAGGCTTTTATAAATGGCCTAGCAGCGATAATTCTTTAACAAACGAAAAGGCATGAATATAAGGTATCATCCATATCAGATTACTATTATGATGATAAACAAGCAATGTTTTCCCGCAAAAACCAAGTACAGGTTGTAAAGAAGAAGAAGGAGGGGAAAAAAATGGATAGATATTAGATTTTAGTCTCGATTCTAATATCACCTGGAACACTAGAACAGATTAAACCAAACAGTCCGTCTGGGAAAATTCTACCCCTCTGTCAAAAACAAAAAAACAAACAAAAAAACAAGTCCACTCTTTCATTTGCGATCACTGGCACTCCGGCCAGAGACAGTGATAAGGAAAGAGTGCCCTTCGTAATGAAAGTAGAAGCACTTCGTTTAAAAAGAGTCTCACGAAAAGAAGACTATGTGGGAAAAAAAATAGAGCGAATTAAAAAAGAAAAACAGGTTGAGTCTGGCCAAACAGGATAAGAACCAGGCAGTTGGCTAACGTCTATATCTGCCGAGCCGAACGCTGCCTCCTCCACACTCCGGGCAGACATGGAGCAAGGACATTCTTGTTATTTGTGATAATTCCTCCGCCTATCTCCACCCTCCTGTGCCCTTTAGGAGAGAGGGAAAGAGTGATAAAAAGAAGCAGATGAGTAAAAAAAAAAAAAAAGAGTCTTAAGAGAAGCTTTCTGTCATGCCGGAATCTTCACATAGCAGGGAACTCATTTCCTTTCAGTGCCACTGGGTCAGGTGTTCAGGCCACAGTGGAATTTGGTGGGATTACGGTTACATCGTCAGCGGCAGGTCTTCAGGGTTAACTGTCTGACTTGTTCTCCCCAGACCTGCAGAGGGCATGGTGGGTATCATGGAGGTAACGGAATTTTATAACTGAATATGAGTTACTGTATGTAATCGAATGTAATGTAATATAAAAAGTTTCTCTCACAGTAGGACAAGTGTTGCCAATGTACAGTAGTAATTTGGTGGTAGAATCACCACTGCACCCAACAACCAATCATTGATCACTATTGTTCCTAATAATCAATCGCTGATTATCATTGTTCCTATTAAATGCTCATTGTTCGCAAAAACCAACCACTAATCACCACTGCAATCAACAACCAATAACTGCACACCACTGTTCCCAACAAGCAATCACTGATCCCCATTGTTCCCAATAACCAATCACTGATCACCATTGTTCCCAATAACCAATCACTGATTACCACTGTTCCCAATAACCAATCACTGATTACCACTGTTCCCAATAACCAATCACTGATTACCACTGTTCCCAATAGCCAATCACTGATTAACACTGTTCCCAATAGCCAACCACTTCTCACCACAGCACCCAATAAGCAATCACTGATCGGCACTGTTCACAATTACCAATCACTGATTACCATTGTTCCAATTAATCAATCACTGATCACCCTTATCTCCAGGGGCTATACAAGTTTTTCCAAAGACCAATCCCTGATCCTCATTGTCCTCAAAGACCGATTACTGATACCCACTGTTCTCAACTTCCAATCACTGATCACCATAATTCCCAACAAACAATCACTGATTGCGCTATTGTTTGTTTCACCTGTGCACATTGTTGTTTTAAACTTGATGCAATATGAGTTATTCTATATGTAACTATTTCTTTCATTCTAATACTTCATTGGAAATGAGTAAAACTTAAAATATTATGATGATTATAATCGTCTTCAGGAATCGTCTTTATTGACGTACCGATTCGAAATGCAGCATGATACGGTAAATGTGCTTTTAATAAAAGCTTTAAAATATACTGCCTGTGGCCGTGTTTATCTGCCAGACTTTTGATGACATCGCCAAGCACGCTTATCAGAAAATTCACATGGCTGGTAATTAAGTTTGCATTTTATTTTACTTCCAAACGCTCTTGTGAAGAAGAGTCGAGTTGTGGGGAATTTAAATGTAAACATAATTTCAGTAAACGTCTCCCGCCGCTGTTTTTGCCGTCTCCGGTTGTTATCGGCTGTTTACCTGTTTTTGGGGAGCTATTCCGATAATGTAGCTCATTAAGCTATCGTCTAGTTGAATTAGTTAAGCTGTACATTAAACAGAAGCCAATCTCAGTGAAATTGCTTTTTGAAACGGAAGTACCGACTTTTTAAAGCAACTTAATGAGAATCATGAAGACAGTAGCTTATAAGGACCGGGTTCAATGATCCAAACCGAAGACCGAACACTGTCTATTTTGGCATGCTTTTGCACCCAGACTCATGTTCTTGCATCATCCGAACATATTGCTTTGCAAGAAAACAACTGCTCTCTGAGGAAGCGAATTATCTGAGCTTGCGAAACAATGGCGATGGCTAGATTTCCATTCAAACCTGTCATAATATTCAAAGTGTTGTTTAAAAGGAAGGAAAAACAACATGAATGAATCAATTAACTACAGTCGGAATCCTGAAATCTGTATATAAATATAAAGCAAATCCCTCTTCTAAACATTTAGCTAATCCTCAACACATCTTTACAAATGCTAAGCTAATGCTCAACGCTGGTACTAGATCTTTAGCTCATCCTCAATCAAAACTCAAACACTGTTTTTAAATATTTAGCTAATCAATATTGTTTCAATAAGTTCAGCTACACATTAACGCTGTTTAAATAAGTTTAGCTTGTCCTCAATGCTGTTTTAAGATGTTTACCTAATCAACACTGATTCTACGCGTTTAGCTAATTCTCAATGCTGTTTACAAATGCCTGTTAACACATCTTATATACAGATGTTTGGCTATAGTCCTCAGCACTGAATCGAAGGTTATATTCAACACTGTTAAACCTCAACAAAACCATAAACAGATAAAAAAAATAAAAAAAACTTTGTTTATATCTGTTTTGCAACATACCATTTATGCATTTATCCTGAATGATATCACCCGTTGTTCTGCTAATCCTCAACACTGTCAAAAATGTTTAGCTAATCCTCAAGATGATCTAGTCTTGAATGGTCGTTCTTTCTTTTGGTTATGTTTAGCTTTGCTTCCTCACTGCAAGTGCTAAATCTCCAACTCAACACAGAGAAACAGAAAGAAAGCTACGCTAATCTTCAAAACGCAAATGAAAAATTGGTCGCTAAACTCCAACACTTTTAAGACAGTTCGCTAATCTTAAACACTGTTAAAAATGGTAAGCGAAAAGTTAATGTAGTAACACCACAAAGTTAATCACAAAAACGTAAACAAAAGTCTATTTAGACCTCAATCTTTTTTTTTATTATTAATTAAATCAATGTTTAGATACGTGTAATCGGAAATTAAACTTAGCTAAGTGACATTTAAGTAAACTCTAAACACTGTATTGGTGCATTTAGCTAGTTCTGAATGATATCATCAAATTGAGCTAAACCTTAAATTTGAGCTCATTTTTATGTATTCCTCTTCCTTCCTCCCTCCTTTTCTCACTTCAGTAGCTGCACATTTAGTTAACTTGTTTTTACCTGATGATATCAAGACTAGCTCAATGTTTAGCTAAAGAAGATGTTTAGCTAACCCTCAACACTGTTTCTACATATTTAGGTCATCAACACAGTTGAAAAAAAAAAAAAAAAACATAGACAAAGTTTTAGACCTCAATTTATATATATATATTTTTGAAAACAATGTTTAGCTAAGTATGATGGGCTCTGTTTCTGGACAATAAGTCAGTTACAAACACTGTTTTTAGCTACATGAATTATATCATGGACATTTAGCTAATCTTTAAAGTTAGGCTAATATTTAGAAGTAATAAAAAACATTAAGCTAATATTTGTTTTAAAAGATATGTAGCTAATCCTCAACACTTTAAAAATGTTTAGCTAGTCCTGAGTGATATATAGATGTTTAGATAATCCCCGATACTGTTTCTACATGTTTAGCTAATCAAACTAAATAATTTTTGTTGAGTTAATCTAATCTACGAAAAAAAATGTAAAGGTTCGTAACACTTTAAAGAATTTTTTCTTAATCTTCAACTCTAAAAAAAAAAGGTTAGCTAATCCTCAACACTTAAAGAAAAAAGGTTAGCTAATCCGCAACCATGTTATTCTTTGCTGAAAGCTACAGTAGCGTAGCTAAACCTTAATATCCTTCAATTTAATTTCTCTCCATTCTGCTTGGGCCGCTAGCTCTAGATCTCAGTCCTTATCCCAGGGTGAAAGGTGAGGTGAAGGACTATGATATCCTTGGTCTGGTTGCCTCATGTTGCTTTCTAATACCACATTCTGGAGATGTTCGGTGAGTTGGAGAGCGATGGAGGCTCACTGTGGAAATGCAGGGGAAGTGAATAATATTCAGTGTTTACCTGCACTGCTCCCCGCCAAGAGAGACGGCAGCTGTTTGTTTTTGCCCTTAACCCGGCGTAGCCTGATGAACCATGACAGCTGACGTTAAAGGAGGTGCCCGTAATGAGGAGTCTGGCAGCTTGAGTGAAACATGTCACCGTATTTCAAATAAAGTTATTCTTCTTCACCTTACCTCTCTCGGGCTTTCCTCTCTTTTTCTCACACTGGCTCACTCGTCTGTCTCTCTATCTCTGTGGCGTTCCTTCTTTTTTTTTTTTCTTCCCATAGCTTCGTCTGGCTTCATATTTTTTCTTTCTCTCTTCTCCCCGGCGTTTTTCTTTCTTCTCTCCGTCTCTCTCCTTATGCCTCTGTCTATCTTTAATCTCTGTCTGTCTTCCTAGCTTTTTTCCCCCTACTGATTACTGTCTCTGTCTTTGGATCTCTCTCTCTTTCTCTCTTTCTCTCAGGCCTTCGTCCTCTGATTGCTTTCCCTGTTTCTCTTTCTTTCTCGCTCTCTCTCTCTCTCTTTCTCTGATTGCTGTTTCTCTCCCTTTTTTTCTAGGTCAGATTTTTGGCTATGCGATAATGCCGCAGGCTGACACAGAGGGTTTTTTTCCTCCTCTTTCCTCAGCCGTTTGTTTTGTTTGCTTTGTTTACTGCGGCTACTGGAAAATTGATGAATTAATATGCCAGCCAGGACGGTGTATGTCAGGTAGGTAGCCTGTCTGGTGCCATGAAGGATGTGGGGGAGAAAAAAAAGTTCTTGCGGTCTGACAGCTAACGGGTTTGATGGCTGGTGTACGAGACATGGCTATGTGCAAGAGTAAAATGATATCACATCGCTTTACGGTATGGAAATGAGGCACTGGAGGCATCGCATAGTTGGCACTTTTATTATACAGACATTTTTACTGTTACAGTCTCAGAACTCCGAACTTTGATTGATGATAACTGTATATCATACTGTATTATAGCGTTTGAAAAATACGGGGGGCTATAATAGAGAAAACGATATAAGGTAGCGTTTGTCTGGGAAACAATATCAAATTTGTGTTTGCTTCCTTTCTAAAAATTATGCTTTTTTTTTTTTTTTTTTTTTTTTTTTACAGCAAGGTACGAGGGGCGTTTAAAGCAAACCAGGACTTTTGATTGTGCCGGATAAGAGAAGAGTTGTTTGAGATACCATCAAGATATGAGTTGATTTAAATCTAAAGCGCATCTGAAAAGAGACCTGAAAATGACAAAATGAAAGCATCGAATGTGTGAAAATAATCTCGTGCCATAGACACAAATGAACCCTTCCTTCTTTTATAGGGCACCATTACTTTTTTCTTCACCGACTCACCATTCAATTTAATTCCACGCAAGTCTGCTACTTATATCATCACTATAAATTTTTTACACCCCACTGCGCTGCCACACTGCAATATTCTTTTTAATATATATTCTTATTTAATGTCAAATATATATATGGTTAAATTACTTTTAGTATAATTTATAACTTTCTGTGCGGTGGTAATATGTGACTTTTCATCTGAAATGAATAAAGCTTCTATCTATCTATCTATCTATCTATCTATCTATCTATCTATCTATCTATCTATCACAAAATTTGTAATCATGTATAAAATCTACAATGCATTTGCTAAGTTGATCAATAAAACATGTGAAAATTTACACCAACTTTGTTGTTGTTTAAAAGCTGCTGAGATTTGTTGTTAAACCTAATTTCATATTTTACCCACACTTGTACATGCTCTTCACATATACAGTAGATTTTCTGTATGAAATGTGTGTCATTGTTCCATTAAGCAAGGCAGTTAGTCTTGATAATGGTGATCTTATCAAATCAGGGCTTTTTCATGTTTTAATAGTGGGGTAGAAGTGAGAAAAGTGACATGCAGAACAAGATAATACAGGAGCTCTGTATACCCTTCTGTATTACTCTACTAAATAAAGATGCAGTGATTCTGTAGAATGACAAGCGCTGCACGGTGCAGCAAACACACAGGACACACTAACTACACAAAACAGCAGTTGCATCTTGTGCAAAGCGCAGCTATCACTTACGTCCTACGTAGTCCCTGAAATAGAGAGACTCTACCCTACACTGCCTCCACGAACAATGAACCACGACTGCAGCAGTCGTCCCTAAACGGCTTTCACTTTCCATACATTTATCCAAGATTTTCAGGATGTAGCTATATACAGTACAAGATATAGACTAAAGTATTTGGCCAAACCTGCAATGACATTGTATCCAAATACATATACTTTAATATGGAGTTGGAGCCACTTTTATAGCTATAACAGCTTCTACACTTATTTTGCAAGGTTTTCCTCAATGGAGTGTTTCTGTGGGAATTCATTCTGTAGAACATTTATGAGGTCAGGCGCCGATGTTGGATGAGAGGGAAGGCCTTGTTCCAGTTCATCCCAAAGGTTCTCGATGGGGTTGAGGTCGGGGTTCTGCGCTAACTCATCGAAACATGTCTTTATAGTCCTCGCTTCGTGCATATAAAAGGGCTTTCAACAAACTGTGGCCACAGAGTTAGACAAAGCATAGCATTGTCCAAGATGTCTTGTGGGCTAACCAATAAGATTGCCCTTCACTGGGGATATGCGGCTCGACTGAAACACCTGAATGAAATAATTGGCCAAATACTTTTGTCCATATAGTGTATACAGTTGTGGCCAAATTACATAAATATTGGAAATTGGAAAAGTTGCTGCTTAAGTTTTTATAATAGCAATTTGCATATACTCCAGAATGTTATGAAAAGTGATCAGATGACTTGCATAGTCCTTCTTTGCCATGAAAATGAACTTAATCCCGAAAAAAAACGTTCCACTGCATTTCATTGCTGTCATTAAAGGACCTGCTGAGATCATTTCAGTCATCGTCTTGTTAATTCAGGTGAGAATGTTGACGAGCACAAGGCTGGAGATCATTATGTCAGGCTGATTGGGTTAGAATGGCAGACTTGACATGTTAAAAGGAGGGTGATGCTTGAAATCATTGTTTTTAATCTTTCATTGTTAACCATGGTGACCTGCAAAGAAACGCGTGCAGCCATCATTGCGTTGCATAAAAATGGCTTCACAGGCAAGGATATTGTGGCTACTAAGATTGCACCTAAATCAACAATTTATAGGATCATCAAGAACTTCAAGGAAAGAGGTTCAATTCTTGTTAAGAAGGCTTCAGGGCGTCTAAGAAAGTCCAGCAAGCACCAGGATCGTCTCCTAAAGAGGATTCAGCTGTGGGATCGGAGTGCCACCAGTGCAGAGCTTGCTCAGGAATGTCAGCAGGCAGGTGTGAGCGCATCTGCACGCACAGTGAGACGAAGACTTTTGGAAGATGGCCTGGTGTCAAGAAGGGCAGCAAAGAAGCCACTTCTCTCCAAAAAAAAACATCGGGACAGATTGATCTTCTGCAAACCTATGGTGAATGGACTGCTGAGGACTGGGGCAAAGTCATATTCTCGGATGAAGCCTCTTTCCGATTGTTTGGGGCATCTGGAAAAAGGCTTGTCCAGAGAAGAAAAGGTGAGCGCTACCATCAGTCCTGTGTCATGCCAACAGTAAAGCATCCTGAGACCATTCATGTGTGGGGTTGCTTCTCATCCAAGGGAGTGTGCTCACTCACAATTTTGCCCAAAAACACAGCCATGAATAAAGAATGGTACCAAAACACCCTCCAACAGCAACTTCTTCCAACAATCCAACAACAGTTTGGTGAAGAACAATGCATTTTCCAGCACGATGGAGCACCGTGCCATAAGGCAAAAGTGATAACTAAGTGGCTCGGGGACCAAAACGTTGTAATTTTGGGTCCATGGCCTGGAAACTCCCCAGATCTTAATCCCATTGAGAACTTGTGGTCAATCCTCAAGAGGCGGGTGGACAAACAAAAACCCACTAATTCTGACAAACTCCAAGAAGTGATTATGAAAGAATGGGTTGCTATCAGTCAGGATTTGGCCCAGAAGTTGATTGAGAGCAGCCCAGTCGAATTGCAGAGGTCCTGAAAGAGAAGGGCCAACACTGCAAATACTGACTCTTTGCATAAATGTCATGTGATTGTTGATAAAAGCCTTTGAAACGTATGAAGTGCTTGTAATTATATTTCAGTACATCACAGAAACAACTGAAACAAAGATCTAAAAGCAGTTTAGCAGCAAACTTTGTGAAAACTAATATTTGTGTCATTCTCAAAACTTTTGGCCACGACTGTAGACTATCTGGCGTGTTTAAATTGGAACACCTGTACACCTGATCAGTCTTGGAATTATCCAACTCTCACTGAAACTGGGTAAAAAAAAGGTAAGGCAATGCCTTCACCTGTCTGGTTTTTGTGAACCCCTGCTGATGGTGCTTATCCGTCTCAGGTTTGTGTGTTCTGAGATGCTTATCTGCCTGCCCCGGTTGTAAAGAGTGGTTATTGCAGCTATACAAGCCATCCTATCAGTTTAAGTAAAGCAACTCTGCTTTAAGGCCTCTAACGGTGATTCTTTTTAAGTGACTGGGTGCTTTACTTGCCAGAGATCACTCATATCTGGGTTTTCTTCTGGCTCTCCCTTTTAGTTTTTTTTTTCTGTCATATTGCACAAAAATACATTGACCTTATCCGTCATGAGACGGTGGGTAAACTCTCTATCTCTCTCTTTCTCTGTTGAGCTACACATGGCACTCCTGAGTTGCCAGCAAACCCGACCTCTCCTGCCCTCCAGAGCTGTCTGATCCATCCTGGTGCCGTACGTCTGACTGGAGATTCTCTGTCTTGCTGCCGAGGGTGGCCTGGTGTGGTGCTCTCGGGATGTGTGTGGTGACTGGGGGTGGTTCCATTTGACCATGAAGATGGACTTGGACTCAGCTGATTCATGCAGTTTTGCTCTGATGGCTTGTGACTGCAGTCGCTCAATAGTTTAGACTGAAATTCCCACAAACAGTTTCGTATCTAAGCCTCCAACAATGAAAGCGGACTCTGTATTATCTTAAACGCCTCTTCTGTTATACTGGACACACAGTATGACTGCAGATCAATCGCTGCTATCTGCTGGGTTCCCTGTTGAGTCTGGTTCCTCTCAAGGTTTCTTCCTATTGCAATCGCAGGGAATTTGTCCTTGCCACCATCGCCCTTCTCATCAGGGCAAACTGATCATTTATAGATATTTCTTTACATTTCTTTACATTCACTTTTGACCATGCCTAAAAGTGCCATATAAAAAAAAATTGAATTGCATTTTTGACTTTTTGTCTCAGGCACGCTATATCAGTACGCTTGGCAGGGTTATAAAATCCGCAGAGTTGTTAAGTCATCTCCAAGAACTTCAAGACTGAACAGCACCTTTGGGAGAACCTTGACCTGGATGACTGAGGGGATGATCTCCACAGTCATGTAATTAAATGTTGTTGAGTGTATGAACTTTTCACAGGTACGAGCTCACATTTTCACCTCTACTTAGTTATACAGTAACTTTGGAAATACTTTGGAAAACATTTGATAAATAAGTAAATATAAGTGCTGCGCTAAGCTGTTCTTAGGACACAATAGGTGTCTTTACTTTATTTAGCAACTTTATTTAGGGGCCGTACACTCGGCTTGACCCACCTGGGTATTAAAAACGTTCCCCGCTTAATAAGTGTTCTACTGTACACAGCAGAATTACCAGCATAGGACGGCTTACAAACAAATAAGTAGTGACATGGAAAATTAATAATGGAAATTGAGATTCATTTATACACGCGTTCACGGGGTAGCACGTCAGCAAAACTGCCAAGCAAAGGTCAGGAAAAGGAGAGTCTCTGCAAGGCTTTGAGGCGGCATGGATACTGCGTATTCATCATTCATCCTCCGCTACCCGAATCGGTTACTTCATGTGTGGCTGCGTGCAGTGTACGAATCTCATCCCCTACCGCTCCCACCTCCACCTCCACCACTGCCTCGACGCTTCTCTATACAAAGGCCATAAATCAGGGCGTTTAAGAGGAGCTGTCAGGCCTGGGGTGTGCGCATTGTGTAAGGAAGTCGATACGGTGCTGATGGAATCACACCTCATTGTCAAGAAACACGGATGTTACAGTGGAGCGAAACCCCAATCGATGGCACGTCGTCTCTTACGCAGGTCTAATCTTTTTCACTAAATGTATATCATGTTACAGCTGAAATATGAAACGATTGTGAATATTTTCAGTAAGGAAGAAGAAAGTATTTTGAAACATTGTGATTGTGTGCATGCCACCTGATATACACTAGAGAGTTGGTCCTGGTATGAACTGTTAAAGATCAACCTGAGACCCCGGAGGCAAAAACCTTCATTTCTCCTTAAACCTTAACATCTCCTATCTGTATAATGACCAGTAGTACCTGTCATTGATGGGAAAAGAGTTTGTAGAAATTTTTTAAAAGATTAAAGCTAAAAATTATTTAATCATAAATTATAATAAAAAGTGATATTATTATTATTTCAGGTTGAAGCCCACGTACATGTCTGTCTGTCTTTCTGTACTGCAGTTCTGCAGAACTCTCCAATACAACTAAATAAAATGTGAGTATCTTATGCCTTGTTGTACTTCTTTCGTCGTCAGACAAATACACTCCCCGTTCGGCAATCGGAGAGTGAATCACAGATAGAGAGAGAGAGAGAGAGAGAAAAAAAAGTAGATCGGATAAAGATGAGTTTTGTCTTAAAATGACTCCAGCGTTAAAATTCACTTATACCACTTCAGTTATTTCGGCCAAAGTGAAAATATGAACTACTCCCAGTAAAAATATACCGTTTATATTTTCTAATTCATTTTTATTGGTGCAGGTGTTTATTTACATTGAACAAGTAGTCTATTAGTAGCTTATTTTAAAGTAGATTATTAAATCCAGCACATAACTGTTAATACCAAGCTAAACCTCTGGGCTCGTATTCACAAAGCCTCTTAAGACTAAAAGTTGCTCCTAGTGACAAAATTCTAAGAAAAATCTTAGAATTATGGCATTTTCTTAGAATTTCCCTTAAATTTAGGATTAAATCTTAGTAAAGATAAAAATGATTCACAAAACATCTCAGCCCTAAAAACAGCTCCTAAGGTAAAATTTGTTAAGAGTAGAGTGGAGGACTTTTATGAGGTTTAAGAATTTCTCTAGCAGAAGACAAAATGATGGAAAGAAGACATATTCTCCAAACACTGAACGTAAAGCTAAAAGTAAACACTGTTTTTCTGTCCAATTTGGTTTTTTTGTTGTTTTACTTCTTCCCATCTCTCTTGGATTGTTGGCTACACACCATCCAAAAGTGCAAATTAAATAAACTGTCCTGTGATCATGTAAATTGGTAAAAGCTGAGACATTTTTGCTCCCATCAATCTAAAATGGATTACAAGTAATAAAATCAGTACGGTAAATAAATGTAAGAACTTAAATATAGTCACTACTGTGTGGAAATTGGTTCCTTCAAAAGTCGACACATTTTTCAACACTTTTAGTCTAGCCTCTTAAGCCTAAAAGTTGCTCCTAGTGATGAAATTCTAAGAAAATTCTTAGAATTATGACATTTTCTTAGAATTTCCCTATGAATTTAGGACTAAGTCTTAGAAAAGAAAAAAATGATTCACGAAACATCTCAGCCCCAAAAACAGCTCCTAAGGTAACAATTGTTAAGAGTAGAGAGGAGGACTTTTAAGAGGTTTAAGAGTTTCTCTAGCAGAAGACAAAATGGCAGAAAGAAGACATATTCTCCAAACACTGAACGTAAACACTGCTCTTCTGTCCAATTTGGTTTTCTCTTGGATTGTTTGCTACATACCTCCCAAACATGCAACTTAAACAGACTGTCCTGCAATCATGTAAATTGGGTAAAGGTGAGTCATTTTGAAATCAAAATCATTATGATAAATAAATGTAAGAAGTTAACTACAGTATACATTTGGCTGTTTAATTATCTTTAAGATATTTAGCCTATAACAGAAACTTTGCATAAAGTAGCCTGTAGTCATGATTATACAATTTCATTATATACAAACATTATGATTTCACTGTTTGTTCTATTATCATATATTCAAAACCTTTGCAGAGGTCAGAGGTTATTTTTTATCAACCAATCACAGTCCTTGAATTGCTGCATCATCCCTAGCAACGGGTTCGACCACACCTCCTCACCAAGATAAAAGTTTTTCTACTTTCATTACTCAGAGTTGCTCTAAAAGGTTTCCTAAACCACTTTTAGTCTAGGACTCCCAGCTAGGACTTTTTAAGCTAAGATAGGAGCTCTCTGAGAGAATTCTAAGAAGCTTTGTGAATACGGGCCCTGGTAGATATCTAAGTACTGCAAAAGTTTCATTACACTCAGCTGTCGATTTAAGATGCGCCGGCAGTTTGGCGCATCTGTACTACACTGCCACATAACTCTTCCTAACTTCAACTTGACATTTTGATTTCATTTATGACACAGGTTTAATTTCAGGCAAATATCGAAGGACTGACAAAGTTCCATTCAGTTCTGTGCAGACACCAAGCAGATGCTGTGACAAAATCTAGCGGGACTGACACACACACACACACACACACACACACACACACACACACTGGCAGGAAATTTTTCTAAGACTGGTTTCGGGTCCTCCAATGTATAAAACATAAAGATATCATTGAAAGAGCGACCAATATACAGACAAAACCTTTAAAAAAAAAATTTATATAGATAATACCACTTTCATTCTCAACTCATCTTTACTGTATTTGTATAGCACTTTAACAACAAGAATGCCCCAAAGTGCTTCACATAAATAATAAAATAATATAGTAATATAATAAAAATAAAGTAAATAAATAAAATGAAATCACATCACACACATATGTTAATAAACAACAAAGTTTTAATTTAGATTATGTGAATCGTGTGGAAGTTGCTCTGACCAAACAGGTTTGAGAATTTCACCTTGCTGTGGTATAAACTTGTTTAACTGTTAGTAGCTCTGTCTTGCTCGTGTAACAGCCCCCTCGCAAAAATCTCTAAATTCCACCTAATATCTTCCCTGCCAATTTAATTAGCCTGGATTCTCCATTACACCCAGGTTCAATCACATCGCTGAACCTGGAAAGCCACTAATTGATTTGCAGAGTGCAGTTCGTTCGGCTCGCTGATGGTCCAGAAGGTTCTTGAGATTGTCTTGAGACTCAGATCCGAGTAATTTGGTCAGATAAAAAAAAAAAAAAAACTGTTTTCGCATTAGATTAGGCCAATGAATCTCATTTAGAACGAGTAGAGTTGCATTGTGTGGCTCCCCAGGGTCCTGTGTGTGTGTGTGTGTGTGTGTGCTTGCACACACACACACACACACAACAGGAGGACGAAGCAGCAAGATGGTCTCTTTGTCAGCACACTGTCTTACCCTGCTGCTTGTGCAAAAATATATGTCAATTAGATGCTAGCACAGATGGTAGCCTGATGTTGCGTCCTGAATTTAGCTCGGCTGCGCTATCGATCACTCCGCACACGCAGCCCGAAACAGCAACCGTAGCCCTCGTTTGGGATGGCGACAAAACTAGAGAATTCAATTTATTAGCAATTGGATCATCTTTAAACAGCAGAGCATATGCTTGTGTTAATATATGTACAGGATGCCATATTTATACCGTGCAAGACTACATGTCTGGTCAGAATGATCTCGCTGATTATTCCCCAAACCCTGATGATTTTAACGATGTATTTAACAGATTTGGCAAATTGATCTAGCTCCTAAGCCCTAGCTATGGGACTAAACAACCATCTAATGAATCAGTTTCAATCTGCTATTATGATTATCGGTTTTAAAACGGCCATAATGAATGCTCGTAATGCTTGACTAATATTCTCGGTGATCACAGTCATTACTGCTGAATACCACTGAATTCCCAAGCCTAGGCTTAAGCCCTGGATATTTACCTGATTTACCTGAAGTATCCTTATTCATCTCAAACTCTGGCATAGTTACTGATGTCCTGAGCCCAATCTTATCATTTTTATAAGCTTGTATTTCCTCCCGGACCATTAGCATTTAATCAGTTTTGCAACATAAATAGCCACAGTTGGTATTTCAGCAGTCCTATGGATATATATTTTTATCTGTCTTAATGATCCTAAACACCGGCTATTGTACCAATACATAAACCCCTAACGTTTTACATATTAGACTATGGTGCGTGTTCAAAGTCAAAGAGGGACTTTTGATTGTGCAGAATAACAAAACAAACCTTTTTATTTCTCTATATAATCTACACTAATGCACTAATCCCACTAATGCATTGATCTGAAACGCTGGCCTCCCAGGAACTCCTTTAAACCAGAAACGCCCAAACTTGTAAAAATGGCATGGAGCGAGGTCAGGACTGTACGGGGATGTGGCATTGACTCCAGCCGAGTGCAAGTGGTGTTCATGAATGATTGTGTGCAGGCAGATGCATCTCTGCCGCAGGTTGGTTACAATATTCTACCTGGTTATTTTCAAGGATCCGTCGCTGGAGATGTAAACCAGTGGGCTTTGAACCATCTCAGAACCACCTTCTTTAAAACGTTCACGTCATTTAAATGTTTTACTGCGGCTAAGAGTCTCATCGCCCTGCTGTGCTTGAAGCCAATTTGTTTTACAGAGATTTCATCACAGGTCTCGGTTTAACTTAAACGCCTTAACGTTTAACTTGAGCTCCTAAACCTGGGTTAGTTTAATTACAGATCCTGCCTTTTGCTCTATAATCTGCCTATAATATTTTTTTCCTGGAGCCATTGAGAGCTCAGTCGGCTCATGGGGATCCCAGATATGTTGTACTGAAATCCCTACAACAAAAAGGTTTAAGAAGAAGATTGAAGAAGGTTGAAGATCATATCTAGGGAGTTAAACATGCAAATAACCACTGACAAACCTCAAATGAACCAATATGTTATTATGTTGGTTTCAATTATCCTTCCAAACCTCTCAACGCCACCACCCTCTCCAGATCTCTTTGAAACGGGTCTCATCATTTCTGTCTTTACTGTTAATCAGCCAAATTTACCTTTGGATTTAAATGTCTTATCTTACAGGGCATTATTTCATTTCTCAGCAAGAAACCGTGTCACCTTTCACAAGCTTTGTCATTGGGAAAATCCATGAGTGTTGTAATCTTCCTGAAGGAGGTCCTCCTGTATATCTGAAGCTGTTGATTAACATTAATTAGGAATTTAGCTAAAAGAAACTCCAAAAAAAAAAAAAAAAAAAATGCACGTGGTGTGTTCATGCTCGTATCTCATCCTAGGCAGATGACCGACCGCTTTTTTGTAATAAATAATAAAGAACAACAATAGTGAATTTTGACCAGTGCGGCCTGACAGCTCAAATAAATCCTACAACATTTTTTAAAAAGTCTGTCTAAATGTGTAATGACTGTGAAGTTGGATCAAAACCAACTGCTCCACCAATTAGGACACTTACTCCGAGGGCAAAAAAAAAAAATTACACTCTGAAGAAATTAGTTCTGTTGACCGTCTCCATTATAACACGAAACTAAGGGGCCTAATACAGTAGATAGGGAGAAACTTCCAGGAGGCATTAGATGGAATATTATTGAAAGAGCATCGCTTTCAATTTAAATCTAAAAGCATAATCCTATCACGTCTTTCTATTGGTTTAGACAGCGAGATAAAGGAGAAAGGCCACTTTTGTTTGTCATATCTCCAATTTCAAAGTGCTGAGACTCCCCTCATTATTCACACACAAAGGAAGTGTCAGGATGAGACGACTGATGGAAGAGAGTCAACGGCTCTAAAGCAGGAAACGGACAAAGCGGATTTGTCTTCAAGCCCTCCTATGTTAGTTGACCTGAAGCCAGTCAGGATTGCCCCAATCAACGTCGTCTTTAAAAAGAACCGTGAAAGGATCTCTTCCTCCCGCCACGTCGTACACACATTTTTATTTCAACAAACAATGGGTCCGGATGATTTCCCATCAAGCGCTTTTTTTTTTTTTTTTTTAATCCTTCCAAATGTCACAGGTTAGAGACGATCGGATTGCTATAGTAACAAAAGTGACAAAGGGACGAAGATTTGATGATCAGGGATGAAATGAATTTTTCATCAGGTCTAAGAAAACATCATTCAGACGGTTTAAACATCTCATTTAATGCTTTAATGTTTCTTTGCTAACATTCGACATTCAACATTGTACTGGACGCTCAGATAAATGCATAATTTTTAGCAAAGCATTAGTCTCACAAATACAAAATGTGGTTAACTACTGGATCATCCATGCTATTCATGAGATGAGAACTGTAAGGACGTTCTAATAGTTTTTCTACACACTTGATGTTAATTGGTAATTTACTTTCATCCATCCATCCATCCATCCATCCATCCATCTAGGAACCTCTGTAGTCCAACTAGGAACCATGGAGGCCAATTGTGATTACCATCATATTCATTCCCATTTTTTACGACAGTGGTAGGACATCCAGTCAACATTCACACACACACTCACACACTACAGGCAATTTGGGAACACCAATTAGTCTAATCTGCATGTCTTTTGGCTATGGTAGGAAACCTGGGAGAAAACCCACCAAGCATGGGGAGAACATGCAAACTCCATTTATTCGGGCCCTGGCGACAGTGCTAAGCACTAAGAAACCATGCTGCCATAATTTATTTTCATATACTGTCGATAATATGGATTTACTCTGAAAGTGGCCCCATGTGGATGAACTCATGTGACTTCCTGAATACTCCAAATCATTTCTGATTCCAAATGCATTAAGAAAATAAAAAGCAGGAAAAGTTTGTCCCAAACAATTAACATTTAAATTCAAGTATTTTAGTAGTTATACGTTCCTCTTTGAAAGTATTGGAACAGTTGTTTTTGTTATACAATGAAGACATTTTGGGTTGAGACCAATGAGGGGTTGAGATCACTGGACGTTTATTCGGAAGGTCTGAGGTTCGAATCCCAGCACGGCCGAGTAGCCACTGTTTTGCCCTTGATCAAGGCCCTTAACCCCCAATTGCTGTACGGTAGCTGTGTAACGAAATGAAAAAAAGTCGCTCTGGATAAGAACGTCTGCCGAATGTTGTAAATGAATGAATAAATAAATAAATAAATAACTGGCGCCTTTCCGTAAATATGACTTATTTTCCCCATGTAATAAAAAATATTGGAACAGATGATTGAGAGGAGTTGGCACGGTGGCGTAGTGTTTAGCACTGTCGCTTTGCACCTCCAGGGTCCCGTCTCTGTGTGCATGGAGTTTGCATGCTCTCCCCGTGCTTGGTGGGTTTCCTCCGGGTACTCTGGTTTCCTCCCAAAGACAAGTAGGTTAGATTAATTGGCGTTCCCAAATTGCCCGTAGTGTGTGAATGAGTGAGTGTATGTGTGTGTCTGTGCCCTGCGATGGATTGGCACCCTGTCCAGGGTGTACCCTGCCTCGTGCCCTAAGTCTCCTGGGATACGCTCCAGGCCCCCGCGAATACAGGATTAAGCGGTATATATGATGAGTGAGTGATGATTGAGAGGTGTTTTTGTTGCCAAAGTGTGCGCTGATTTATTGATTGTTAAAACACTTTGAAAGCTTTGAATGTCTAAGTCTTGGTTTGAGCCCGAAGAAACTGCATTTGTTGTTTGAAAAGGTAAACAATTATGACGACCAGAGAGCTGCCTACGGGGGAAAAACACAAGCCATTTAAAAGCTGATCACAAGACTGATCAGAGCCATTACATACTGTATGCATTGGGCAAATTTCTAATACACCTCAATAAACCTCAAGACCCAGAGGTTCAAATAAAGAACACATCATCAGCTAATGAGACAAACAATGTTTCATGGTCTTCATGGTATAGAGCAAAATCAAAAGCATTACCTTTTTGGTTCCAATACTTTCTTAAGGGCCTGTATTGCCTGTAACAACACCAGGCTGTTGTTTTATCATGTCAATTTTTTCTCCATGAAGCACGTTAGTTGTTTAAATAATGTTGAAAATGCCGGTGTAAAATCAGTGGGACGTTACGTGTTTTAAGGAAATGCTGACTCGCTGTAAAAGGAGCATAGAGCAAGCACTAAATGTGCATGTAATACCGTGCTTTATCTCGTCCTCTCTCATTCTTCCAGACTAAAGTAGGCCACGTTTTGTAATTAATTTAACTCCAAAGGGGACAGCCCACATTGTCATGGGCTCAAACCTCAAAGGAAGCCGCGAAAGCAAGGATGCCATGAGGACTCTATACTGCACGCGGCTTTTAATTAAAAGCCACTGGCTAAGGCAGAGATCATGTGTGTGTGAGTGTGTGTGTGTGTGTGTGTGTGTGTGTGTGTGCAGTGTTGCTTTTTCTGGGTAGAAGTGACATGAAGAGAAAGTCAGAGAAAACAAGATAGAGAGAGAGAGAGAGAGAGAGAGAGCGCATCATTAGCACCTTTGCTTCTGACCGGACCTGGCACGAGAAGCAATTAAGTAATTTCTAACACTTATTAGGAATTAATTACCACTAGATTTGCACGGGTGGAATGTTAAGCAGAACCGGGGCGAGACCAGGTGGAGAAGCGTAGAGGAAGCGCTGCACTTTCATTCATATCGATTATTAAAGCAGGTGACTTGGCGGTAATTGCAGGGATGACAGGTTCACCAGGTCTCAGGATGAAATATGGTCTCTAAACAAAACGTGCAAGTCGCTCCCGGAGAACACGACTTCCGAGTGACGTTAAACAAGCGGCTAATTCGAAGCAGAACTGTTAGCAAAAAAAAATAAATACATAAAAAATACGCATAAAGACAAAAAAAAAATCAACTAAAAAAATGTCAGGGAAAATGCCAATACTTGAAAATACTGTTATGACTGAGTGTGCATTGTTTTCACTCCAACCTCGGATTCGAGTCCTCTTCACGATGTGCCCTCGAGCGCAGTGGGAAACGAGCTAAAACAATTTCCCTCATTTCGCACTTTAAAAACACGAACACGAAGAGGAAATTGCTTTATTTTGGTCTCGCATCTGCGGAAACTCATGCCCGTTTGATCACCATCTGCAATACAAGTGTAAGCGGGTGCAGAGGAGAGCGCAATTATAAAATCACATTGCTTTCATGGTACTGTGAAACATTATCATAGCACAAGATGAAGCGAAGAAGAGGGCGGGGAATCAAATCGATAACGCCGGCAGCGCCGCATGCATCGACCCTGATGATCTACAGTATAAAGAATAAATGGGGTTGAATATTTTCCAGTCCACTTAATCTGAAATGTACAATCTTGATCTGCCTCATTAAAGTGCACTTAATGTTTTTGACTTTCTTACTCTTAATAGGCAGAAGGCCATCTTTTTCCCTCTTAAGGGTTTTTTTTGTTTTTGTTTTTAATTTTGAATATCTCAGCAATATTAGCTATAATAAAAGGCAGCAATTAATTTACAGTGGTGTACGGTTTATCAGATTGTTTAATTGCCTGTTTTTCAGTATGATGATGACTCGCTCTACTTTTTCTTTCTTTCTGCAGTGTAAAATTTGAACAGTTGATATTGAGATGTACATCTGCTACTTCTGCTCTGTGAAGCTTCATAACGGCGCTAATCTGAGCTGCTGCTTGAGGTTAGTTGGTGATTTCTGAGGCTGGTGACTCTAAATGAACTTCTCGTCTGCAGCAGAGCTACATACGTTTTGGTCTCGCTTCCCTGGGAAGGTCTTCATGAGAGACAGTTTCATCATGGAGCTTGATGGGTTTCGCAGATGCACTCGACACAATACCGTTCTTGCAAGAACTGTTCTGAACAGCCGACCTTCATGTCTTAAAATAGCAACTGTAAAAAATTCATCCAAACTTGAGTAGAGGTACCACAGAAGATGAACGCCCTGCTTCATGAATTTTCGTTTTTAATGGATGAAATTTTTGAAAGAAATTTGCCCTGGCATGCGAGGCATTTTTGAGCGAATGAACGGAAAAAAAACGAATGCCGGTTGCCGAAGTTGTGCGTACGTCCGGGAACCGTTCAAAACTCGTTTGCTTCAGTGGAAAGCCAAGTGAAGCGAATTTACATAATTTTTTTGCATTTTGTGCAAGATTTAGTAAAGACAGCGCCACGGGTCTCAAGAATGTTAGCGAGGATGGGCCGCTTTCAGTTTTGTTTTTAAAGCAGCCGGTGCCAAGAGGAATCATAAATTAAGGTTAGGTGAGATTTAATGACTGTTTATTTTACTTCATTTACATGTTTTGTATGTTTTTTTATATGAAAAATATGATTATAGTGTTGGAATATATTGTAATATTAGTAATATCTTTATCTGCATTTAAGAGGGGAGATGAACCTGGACGGGAATCGAACCCGGACCTTGGAGGTGCAAGGTAACAGTACTAACCACTAAGGGATATTCATTTATCACAAATGGGAAAAATGCGAGAAGGAAATGAAGAGGGCAGGAGTGAACCTACAAACCTGGAGTGGAAACAAATATCAGAACCATGTCAGCTAATATTAGTATATATGTATGTTATGCTTGTTTTTGTCACCTGGGAAATGTATTACTAAAAAAAAAAAAAAAAAAGCGCCTTTTTCCTTTCCCAATTTTTTGTTATATTTTTTCCATACTTGGACCACTTTGTTGGCGGCATTCATAGGAAACATGAGCAGATCAAGCTTGAACGATGTGATTTTTTTTTTTCCTCAGGGGGAGAGGAGATTGGGGCTGCAGATTCATAAGAGCACTGGGGAGCAGGATCTCTGTGATCTCTGTGCAGGTCCCCATGGGGGTGTGTAGGAGGGCACTACAGTGCTGATTAGTGCGAGGCTATATAGACTATGAATTTGGGGAAAAGGTGACCATAAATGTAAATAGAAAAAAAACTTTTTTTTAAATAAGCCCCCCAAAAAGTGACCTGCAAGGCGTGGTTTTTATCATTTTTTTCCAAGCGACTTCAAAGAGCCCAAAGTCGCATATTATAAGCAGAATTGCTAACTACGGCAACAAGCCAGACTTTTATGTATTTTTAATGTAGTCTTGAGGAATTTTTGCCTTTTTTGCTCTCATTTTCCAACAGTCCAGTTCCTCAGCTTACAACACACCTGATTTGACTAATCACCTAATTAACAGCCTTTTCTTAATTGGAATGGGTGTGGTAGAGCAGGGAAAACACTTGAATATGCAGGGCAGTGTTACCCGTGCTGTTTCAGGGGAATGTTTTTTGTTTGTTGCGCCACACAGTGACCTGTGAACCATTCAAGCATAAAAACATCTAATTTATTGCATGAACCAGTGAGAAACAGGTGCAGATGAAGACAGATGATCAGGCCGGTGATTAGTGCACTGGTTAGACCCAGACGAGAGGGGAAATGAGGTCGCTGCTGAGGTCGGTACATAAAGAACCAATTTCCAAATTGTATCTTTATATTTTGCCCAGTTGTTCCTCTCTCTTTCATTTAACCTACATATTATATTTCATTTCATTTCATATAAAGAAATTGGATTGGTTTAAAACTTTTGCACACCCTAACAAAAAAAAAAATTAATTCAAGTCCAGGAACTCTAGCTTCGGAATGCCACCTTCAACATTGAGTACGCACAGGCCGGGTGCCGGGGTGAAGCAAGATTAATCTTTACCTGCTCTTCGGACTGTGGAAGACATGCACTTTATCACAAGTGTCTTGTGACATTCCTGTAGAGTTGAGTATCTTATTCTGGAGTTGTTGAGCCACATTGGGCCCCTCTATCCCCCTTATGCTAAATGAAGCTTCGCCTGAAAGTGCCAGCGAGGAAGACGGAGGCCATGAGACTCTCTGTGTTTAGTCTGGAGTTGTCGCCCAATAGGAGCGCGTTTCGGCCGTTTAAAGGCAAGGAGGTGGGCTGGCGCTAAGCAGTACTATTTTCTTCCCAGGCGATCAAAACACTATCTCTGTGAAAAATGGCAAGAGCCCTCATGACATGATTGCCCTGGTTTTTACGGAAGAAAAGGCCGGGCAATCGTCAAAAAGCCACAGACTGCAAGCGCTCCAGCTAACATCCATCATGGGGCCACCGGTAAAAAGATCTTTCCGATTAGAGCCAGAAAAACACACACAGTCTGCCCTTTTAGTGTGAAATGTAATATGAATTGTGTTCACAAGGCATGGCTTTTTATTTGCTTTTTTTTTTTTTTTTTTAAACCTCAGCGCAATTTCTTACTGACTCGATTTTCCTCTGATGAGTTCATTATAAGAAAGTCAATACAATCTAGAAAGTTTATATTGGCTAAGTTTTTCCAGATCCTTTTTCCTTGCCTTTGAAACTTAAACCTTGACACAAACCCAAGCACAAATTTCTTAGCTTTTTAAAGCAAAAAAAAAAAAAAGAAAGAAAAAGAAAAAAAGAAAGTTAATTATACACTTGAATATGTTTTGCGTGGTGTCAGGAATTCTGTTTTCCTGCATACAAATTAGCAAACAGTGCAGCAAAGACATGTAATATTTGTTTTTCAAGACATCACCCCGTAGCGCTCGTACCGTTAACACTTTTGTCTTCCCCTCGCGCAGTCTCAATACCTTCTCGTAAAGAAGAGTTGAAAATAGAGGCCTCTTCTTTCCCCACATTTCCACGATTCACAGGAGGTTGTTCAAACCAATCAAGGCTCGGCGAGTGTGCGCTTCGCATTTCACCCTCGCCGCCGGTTCCTCTGTGAGAGCGCTGAAACAAATTCATACACTTACACAAAGTGTTAGCAGCTGCGGTTTTAAACATAGCAACGAACACGGACCGCGCTTTTCCCTCGCTGCCGTATGGAGCCTTTTTCACTGCAATTATGCCCCGCTTGGACCAAGAAGGAAGATGGTGAAGTGTCTCATTTAAGAAAAAAAAAAAAGCATGCTAAAATCATCAGAGAGTTGCAGGGCGGCGCTGAATAGCAGCCGATTGGCGAGAGATGCTCTGAGGCTGATTGCGACTTCCTCCGGGGAGATGAATTTGGCGTAATTTAGGCCCGGGACGGCAGTTTCTTCGTCCCTGCTTCTCGGTCAATCTGCACACCCTGCATTTAGCTTTAACCCTCTTTGTGTTCACCGTCTAGATCTGGATGTGTAATTGACCTGCATATACACCGTGGATTTTTATAGCAACACAGTGCATGTGTAAGAGCTGTAAGAGGTATATTGTATTTACTTCTTATGAGGTGATACAGTCTGAAAGGAAGTTACAGAAATAGACAAGTCCATGCTTGAGGACATGCTCTGACAGTTACAGATGTATTCATCTTCATCATTATGACTTTTGTCTATTTGAATTTCACATTTTTTCTATATATATATATATATACATTTTGCAGTTAAAATGATTTCTAATATACACTGATCACACCATAACACTAACACTAACACCACCGCTGGGTAATTTGAACAACATTGATCACCAACTGTATACCAGTAAACTGGCGACCGGATCAGGGGCACTCAAGGCTCATCCATGCCTGCAAGGACCAGCCTGTCCGGTCCGATCCCACAGAAAAGCCAAAAACGTATCAATGCTGGCCACAATAGAAAGGCACTAAAACACCAAAGCCTGCCACGGAAATGCCTCCAACCAGGCCTCAAAACATCCCAGATCCCAAACTGATGGGATGCTCCAGACAAACAAGCCTGATCGATGGAGGCCCCAACCCACAAACTACAGCACCTGAAGGATCTGCTGCCAATGTCCTTGTGCCAGAGCCACGCCCCCAGAGGTCCGCCAGAGCCACGCCCCAAGCAGCCAGAACTGCCTCAGTGGCGCAAGGGGAATCCAAAACCTAAATGGTTATACAGTTTGTGGTTTTAATGTTAAATGTAAAAGCAAGTGCCAGGACCGCAGGACACCCACTGTTGAGCAAAACCTTTAACTCCTCAACACCTCATAGCAAAATGGCTTGTGAATCATTCTGCTCACTGTTTAGGGTTCCAAAAACCCTAAATAAGGTTTGCATTCAAAATAAAGAGACATGTGAAGGGGACCTATTACGCAAAATGGACTTCTTAGTCATTTTTAGATATTCACATGTGTCTCTTGGGAAAAAAAATCCCTGTTTTTGTCTATTGAAAAATGCTAATTGGATTTTTCCCCTATTGTGACCTCACATAACCAGACATGGGTGATGAAAGAGGAGTGAAATACATGGTAATGAAAATAAAAATACATTATCATACACATATGACACACACATTGGGGGATCTCTGAGATAAGACTATAGTTTAGAAGTAGTAAAATATGGGACCTTTAAATGTGCTATACTGTCGGACCTCAGTGGTTAAGGTTGTGATTAGAAGGTCAACGAACTGCCAGTCTGGAATCTTAAGTGAGATCTGCTCTGCACTACATGTAAAAAAATGGTTTCAAAGTGGTTCTTTAGAAACGTTGTAGTGTTCCAAACTTCCAAAAACATTTCAGATGTGGATAGAAAACCCATTGATGTAGGATTTTAGAGAAACAAACCAGAGATGCTAAAGGGAATGTAGAAAAGCACTGCCGGTTAGGGTTCTGACCTTGGCACTTCTTACTCCGGGCACAATTGCACTACTGATTGGCAGGTCCCAGGTTCAAACCCCATCTTCTCCAGATTTCCACTGTTGGGCCCTTGAGCAAGGCCCTTAACCCTCAGATGTATAATGTGATCAAAATTTAAGTCGCTCTGGATAAGGGTGTCTGCCAAATGATGTAATGTAACTGCTCTACAACACAAAACGTTTGTTCTGGGGTTTTACGTACAGGATTTCCAAGAGGAACTCACCCTTATTATTAATCTTTTTTCAAGAGTGCACGCTTGGACTGAAACTCGCAAACTGAAAAATGTGTTCCAAATCTTCCAAATGAATGAGTGTCAAAGAGAATAAATTGAGATGTTTATGGCTAGAAGCGAGGCTGCGACATCAAGGATCTGCTTTTATTATTACTCGAAAGGTAAAGAAATTACTTCCAGTGGTTAGAATTCCTATAAACCTTGCTTAATATCAAATTCTGAAAACATCAAAAGAGAACAAAGGAAATCTTGCGTTTCGTTCTGATAAATCATAGAACTGCGGAAATACCGTATAACTGCCCGGAATCGGTCAAATATCAGTTGTCCGGGCACTATTGCACGTTGTCCACACAATCAAGATACAATTCCTGGTCCAATTACAAGATCGGCTGTTAAAAACGATCTCCGGAAGATTACAAGTCGTTAAAATTCACCCGCCTGAATATATTCGACAATTTTAGATTCATATGAATCTTTTTCGTGTCTAATTATCGTAATCGTCGTTCCCTCATTCAAACCCTCATCCGTTATTCGACAGATAAATTGACCACAATCTTCAAATGGTAATGAGACAATTTCCCGTCCCCAATTCCCCGCTGCTCATTTAATATAACAATCAGAAGCCAGGGGAATTAATATTAATGATTCGAGAAATCTACACCATGTCAAGGACACGAGAGCCCAGACGACGCACGCCGGCGATACTACAGTAGGTCAGCGTTCATCAGACGGGAAACTTCAATACTGGTGAATCCGAGACTCTACAGTCCTCTACAGAGCATGAGCTCTTCCTCTTCATTCTTCTCCTCTCTCACCTCATTGTCTCCCTATCATTCTCCTTCTCATCTTAAGTTCTCTCCACTCTTTCATTTTGATCTTTTCCCGTCTTCTCTCATTTATTTATTTTTTCCACCTCTTACTTTCTCCCTTTTCTGTTTCATTGGTTTTTCTTCCCTTTTTTATCCTCTCTCTATTCTTCAAGGATAATTCCCTCTTCTCCATTTTTCCATTTTCTCTTTTTCATTCTTCTGCCTTTCCCCGTTCCTTTCTCCTGCCCTATATTCACTAACGTCTATTTTTACTTTCTTTCTATTTCCATTCTTCTTCCTTTTTTTTTCTTCCTGATATCCTCTCCGTTCTCCGTTCTCTCCTTTCTTCTCATCTGCTTTCTAATCACTTTCCCTTCGCTCTCAGTTCCTCATCTCCCCTCATCGCATTATTCTTTTCTCCTTCCATCATCACAGAATCATATTTTTTTCTCATTTTTTCTCCATTTTCTTCTTCTTTTTAGATGTCTTTACTATCCATCCATTCTTGTTTGCTCCTTGTTTTCGGGTTTCTTTCTTTCTTTCTTTCCTTTCATGCTTTCTTACCAACTTTTTTCCACTTGCCTTATTTCTATCTGGTTCTCTTTTGCTTTCATTGCATTTCCATTCTTCCTCTCTCCTCTGAACTCATCTCCATTTCTTTTCCTCTTTCATCTGTTTTCTGTTCTAGGCTCCTCATCTCTCCATCCATCCATTCTTCTCCGACTTCTTTCATCCCCTTACCACTCTTCCTTTCCTTTCTCATCACCTCTGTGCTTTGTCTCATTTCACCTCCATTGTCTCCTCTCTTCTCCTCTTGAATTCTACTCCTTTATTCTTCTCTCCTTTCTCTGTTCCATCCTCTTAAAGCTCCCTTATACTGCTTTCTTTTTATATATCTTTTTCCATTCTCTCATCCTCTTTCATTCCCTTCTGTTCTTCTACCTCCTGTCCTATATATGTTTTTTTTTTACTTACCATTATATTATCTGTCCTTTTTCTCCCCTTTCTTTGCATTTGCATTCTCCCTCTCACTTCCAAACTCCTCTCCATTCCTCTTGTCCTTTCATCTTATCTTACCAATTCTTCCTTTCCTCTCTCATCACTCCTTTGATTTTTTCCCCTCCTCCCTTCTTCTCCTCTCTCCACGCTTCTCCCCACTTCACCTTTCACAATCTCCTCCTCCCTTCTTCTCCCGTAAAGCTCCCTTATGCTTTACTTAAAAAAAAAATATATATAAATATCTTTCCCATTCTTCTGTCTCCACTCCTCCTGTCTTCTCCTCTCCTCCTGTCTTTTCTCAGCTCTCCCCTGCCCGTCTCCAAGCTGACACCGCTTGTGGCTGGCTGAAGTCTCCCGGGATGTTTTTATGCTTTATGACTGGTGTTAAGAGTAGAAGAAGCAGTGGCCCGAGATTCTGGCAGCTTTTCCAGTGATGGTGCAATTTAGCGGAAAACTGAGTGACTGCTCTCGACGAGTCTTAGCCAGACGGGGATCTTTTCACCTGACTTGAGCTGCACAGCTCCCACCTACCTCTCGGAGGTTACCGAGATTTCCTACAGGACCAGAGAACAGAAATATTTGTGTTCAGGATTTACACACACACACACACACATACTGTATACAGTATGTATTAATCTCTTGAGCGATTTAGCAAAGGAAAAAAAAAATGTCCAGAGTTATTTTCTTGCAACCTTTCTAACGCCGACGCAATAATCTGACAATAACATCAACCTGACAATGTTTTTTTTTTCCACGATGATACATAATAAGATGGATTCAGAGGTTTCGTATTGACGTACCTCCATGAGATTTGATGCATCAGCAGACGTTTCGAGCTGACTAAGCCTGGGAGCGTCCAAAGGAGGCGTTGGAGAGGAATTTAATGACATTTGTTGGCTTGGTTGTTGTAGCAGGACAGAAATTGTATTTTAATTCCTGCACTGTGTTTCAGGGCTTCAGGACATCCTGATATAAAGAAGAAATCTTTCTCTCCTAGCAGCAGTGGCTTAACCTGAAGTACACCCCTGAGATCTATTTACTAAGATTAAACACTGCGGTAGAGTCACCTTTTGCTAAACCCAACAATTTATGATAGATATTTTTTAATGATATAATATTATACCTCAGAGTTTAATGAGACCTATAGGATCTCAATTCCCTGCTAGTTTTATCGCTACAAGAGTTAGCAAGAGGAAAAACAGATTTATATTATACATAGGTCAAGTGGAGCAGCACAGGCATGCTGGACTACCCATGAGCCATGATGATGTGCTGTTCCCTGACTAATAATATGCCTTTTTTTTCACACACACACACACACACACACACACACACACACACACACACACACACACACACATATATATATATATATATATATATATATATATATATATATACATCTAGGTAGTCCAATTACTGACCATATTTATTCCCGTTTTTATGACCGTGGTAGGATCAATTTGCCTACTCTGCATGTCTTTGGACTGTGGGAGGAAACCGTGAACATTTTGCAGCTTGATCCTTGGAAATCGACAAATAACTTGTCATCAATGTGCGGAAGGGAGGAATCCGTCTGTATGAACGATTATTCACCAACGTTACAGGAACTCGGCGGGGCATTATTGCCACGTCCGCTGTACAGTCCTGACCTCGCTCCAAGACATTTTCACATGTTTGTGTCGTTAAAGGAGTTCCTGGGAGGCCGGTGTTTTAGACGTGAAGCAAAGCAGGCAGTTCGATCCTGGTTCTGGTGTACTGAGAAAACCTTCTACAGTGATGGTATCCAAGCACTAGTGAAACACTGGGATAAGTGCATTAGTGTACAGTAGCAGGGGATTATATAGAGACGTAAAGGAACTCCCTTTTACAGAGTTTTTGGTTTGACTTGAATGTCCCTTTTTATGTGTGTCGCAAGATAAGTGGATTCTGGTCCCACTAAGAATTCGAAATGAAGATCCAGCACACTGGAAGACTAGTATTAACGAGACAAGATGAGCAAATAGCATATCTATTTGATAGAGTTGCTTTATATGCAGAAGAACACCAATTGTAGGAGAGGACAATCTCATTTCTACCTAAGTATCATGGTTGTGAAATAGAACGCCTATAACAAAAATTAAAGTTTACTGTTTACATACTTTGTCTTTTGACAGATAGTTGTGGCTGCATGCAGATCGACTTTATTCCCCAAGTCTAGAGGTGTGTGAGTGGAAAAAAAAAAGAAGAGAAAATAATAGCACATTAAACAGGCAGAAAGATTCCATTTGAATTCTGCCATCGTCCTATTGAAGGTGGCATATCTCACAGGAAGTGTTAAAATAAGACAGGCAAATAAACGTTTTCCCATTTTATCACTCCCTGGCTTTTTTGCACTGGCTCGGGTCCCTGTGGGTTCTGTGAATAATCTGAATTTTCTTGATGTCGGAAGGATAGCGAAATTGTGGAACTCTGATGTGTCTGCAGGGTAAATCAGCATTCAGCCAAGCCACCTGAAATCAGTGTTACTGTTTATGTCGTGGTATCTACCCAAACAACGATGGGTTGCGGGCGGAAAAAGCAAGTTTGTGTGTGAAGTAGTCTACGGCTATTAAATATCAATCAGCCAATTGCTGTAGACATGCACTCACCTTAACTTAACTTAACTTCATTAAGTGCACCTATGTAACACACATGTCTAATCAGCCAATCACAAGGCAACAACTCAATTCATTTAGGCATATAGACCTGGTCAAGATGATCTGATGAAGTTTAAATCAGACCATCAGAATGCAGAACTATGTCGATTGAAGTGACTTTGAATGTGGCATGCTTGTTGGTGGAGTATTTCCAAAACTTCTGATCTACTGATGGAAAGGCAACAGTAACTCAAATAACATCTTGTTGCAACCTAGATATGCTGAAGAGCATCTCTGAAAAAAACTCAACTTCGAACCTTGAAGCAGAAAATCGTACCAAGTGCCACTCCTGTCACCTAAAAACAGCCAACTAGGGCTACAATTCACATGGGCTCACCAACATTAGACAATAGAAGATTGCCTGGTCTAATGAGTCTCGATTTCTGCTGCATCATTCGGATGGCCTCTACAGTCACCAGATCTCAATCCAATAGGGCACCTTTGGGATGTGGTGGAACAGGAGATTCACATCAGCCAGAAAATCTGCAGCGACTGCTTGATTCTCTCATGTCTATATAGACCAAAATTAGACCTCTAAGGAATGTTTCCAGCATCTTGTTGAATCTATGCTACAAAGAATTAAGGCAGATCTGAAAGCGAAAGAGGATCCAATCCAGTACTGTCCAGGTTCACCAATTTAAGTGGTACTGTAGGTGTGTGCAAAAATAACATTGTTGATATGTGCAAAAAAAAAAAAAAAAGGAAAGTTATGTACATAACAATTTTTTTGTTGTTGCGAGGATTGGCAAGGATAATGCTCTTATCAGGTGATGATGATACAAAATGAAATATTAGAAATGCATAAATATAGAAGGTGCTACAAATTTTTTCCTGTAAGACCGGGTTGGAAAATGTGTATTACAAATTTTTATTTAGAATTCGGAAGTCAAAAGTATGTGAAAATTCAACATCAAGTAAAAAATTACTAGGAACATACTTAAACTACCAGAATTCTTAAATACAGTGTTTAATTTCAGCCTAATCATGTTATTTTTTTTACTTAATACTGTGTAATAATGTTTTTTTTTTTTTGTGGCATTATATCTCACACAATATTTGATCCTACTAATTGCAATTTACAAAATTTTGGCAGATGCCCTTATCCAGAGTGACATTGTACTGTACATTTGAGGGTTAAGGACATTGCTCAAGGGCCCAACAGTAGCAACTAGCAAGTGGTGGGTTTTGAACTTAGGACTTTCCAATCAGTTGTCCACTGATTGGAAATCCCCCTTCACCAAATCACAATTCCTCTTTGACCAAAAATATGCACAAATTCCTTTACTATCAAAATGACATAAAAATTGTACCTTTACTCAACACACATGTTGATTTTTTTTTTGCCAGCTTGATACGCATTTTAATGTTAAGTCAAAAAGTTTAGATTTTTGAGTTTTTTAAATTTAAGGCTAAAATTTCGCTTAGATTTTGATAAACATGGTTTTGTTATTTTGCATATATTTCAATAGTTGACTAAAATAACTGGCAATCCTTCAAAAGATAATATATATATATATATATATATATATAGCATATAAATGAATGTAGGAATTGGAATAATGTTCCTTTGTATATTTTAACATAACGATTTTTCTCAAAAGAACAAAAAATCTTTTACAAATTTTATTGTGGAATTAAAAAGTATTTGTTAAAGTAACATAAGTTTTGAGTCAGTTGAATGTAAGAGGACAGTATTAACTCTCAGGTTAAGCGTCCGGGGTGCAAACAGATGTTGAGTTAAATTTTGTTGTAGGAAGTATTTTGAACGCGAACAGACTTTAAAGTAAAGTGAGCAAATTTGCATTTACCATATCATTTTGACTTACACAGTATCAGTGAGACCAATTCTTTTAGTAATGCATTTATGAATTGAAAAAATATCGTAATATTTTAAAAGTATCATAAAAATATCATATCAACATATTGTTGTTGAAATATGTACACTTTAATTTACCACAATCTACATACTGCTGGATATACACGTTTAATTAGTAATATCAATAGACCATGATTGTCCAAGGTGGCTAAGATCTGACGTATTCTAACATTTAACATCAAAGAAGTGTGAATCAGCTGAGGGGCGGGGCTAAAACAAACAAACAAAAAATCGAAATAGTTAAATAAACCTTCACAATTCATTAAAAAAACTTTTTCTCCAATTAATTTTAACACTGATTTTGTAGTCTTTGGTGCTTAATAAGCTATACTTTATTTTCTAACATGTCCACGCTAGCATAAACGCATCAAGTTTTCGCTACTTGACTCAGACTTTAAATCTGACAGTAGTGTGCTAGTCAGCATCCTTTGAGGAGGATATTGGACACTGACGCGATGTGCGCTCTCTCTCTCTCTCTCTCTCTCTCTCTCTCTCTCTCTCTCTCTCTCTCTAGACTAAATAAAGCGTGTCCGAGTGACGTTTACAGAATCTCTCATTAAAAGCCCTGATCTGATTAATGAAGACGCACGCTAGCGGAAAAGGTGTTGTGGGAGAAGAATGTGTTTGGGAGGAGGACAGCGCAAAGCAAGAGCTGTTTAATTAAATATCGAGTACATGAGTGACCCGAGCTGCAAGCCGATGCTAATTAAAATCTCAGTTAAGTACGTGGAAAAGGTGTGAGCGGGAACTTTCGCAACATGCTACGCACTTGAAAACCTACTTTCCAATTGCATTGCATTGCATTGCATTGGGGGGCAAAAAAAGAAAGAAAAGTTTGAAGAACATTATGGCTCATTAGGTTCTCAGGCACATATTTTTTTTTCAAAGCTTGTCTTGAACTTGTATTTAAATGATTTATTTTTATACGTTCACATATCTTGAATATATTCATGAATCTCAGTGACTGTCAGTGGTGTCTCCTGCCCCCTCTCTCTCTCCCTCTCCCTCTCTCTCTCACACACACACACATGCTTGGCTGTGGGTAATGAAGATGTCTGAGGGAGGAAAAAAAAAAAAAAAAAAACTTTGTGGTGTGTAGAGGGAAAAGAGCGCTAGTGAGAGGAAGGGAAACATCAGGCATTTTATTTTTGACCATGCGAAGCCAAAGTGACAATCTTTGTCGGGCTGGGAAAAAAAAAAATAATGAGGATAGAATATAGAGGAAGCGAAGGCCTTCAGCTGCAGCGCTCGCAGGGAAGAGAGAGCGAGAGAGATGGAGAGAGTGGAGGAGGAATGAAGAAGAGTGGTGAAGTGGGCTTCTGAAACTCCTGTCGTCCTCCCGGGCTGGCTACAGCTCTCTAACTTTTCTTTCTTTCTCACTTGGTCTTCTGTCTTCTGTATCTCTCGCGCTCTCCCTCTCTTTGTCTCTGTATATCTCAATCTGTCTGCAAGTCTGTCTTTGGTGTGATTCTTTCTTCCTCCGAGTCTGTCGTCTGAATCCGTCCCTCTTTCTGTCTCATTCGCTCTGTTATTTTTTCTTTTTTTGTTACCCTGCATATAAAGTATTGTATAGTGGGCACCAGGGGGCGCTATTGGAATCCAGATCTCGGCAAATCTTTTGAGTTTAAATCCACACCCTGATAAAAATAAACAAAAAAACAAAACAAAACAAAAAAAAAAAACCAACAAAACAAAACTCGGAATTCTATTGAAACCAGGAAATGAGGCTGTGTTTTGACAACAACATTTACTTACATATTTTTGCTACCATACCTTGATGGTATGGCCGTCTACTCTTTCTACAACAGAAAGACTATGGACAGTATGTTCTTACTTGGGATGACACGGTAGTGCAAAGTCCATCATTACCAACTCACAGCTGAAGGGTCCCAGGTTTGATCCGGAGCTTATGGTCTTTATGGATATTACATCTCTCTGGATGGGTTTCCTCTGGCTTGTCTGGGTTCCTCCAACCTTCCAAAAACACCCTGGTATTCCTTTCAGCGTTTTGTCTCCAACCTCACTCACAGATACACGGATACACTCTGGACCACTCTGGACTTTGTTTTTTCTTATAAAACGCCTCAAGTCTATACTTCGGCTTATAAGAAACAGGAGTTGAAGCAGTATGTTGGTAATGCCATATTTTAGTTTTATCGAATAACATCTCTACTATATGGTATATTTAAAAAAATGCTTGATTCCAGACACCCTTACATGAACTCATCCATCTCATCCCAGAGAATGGGGAAATGTTCCACAAAGCATGGAACCAAACAAACAGGATCAGGCATACGTTCAACAAAGTGCTGGAAACATTCAAATTTTATTTCAAACATACACAGTCACGCACAGTACGATATGTAATGAAATGCTTAAATGACCTCCCGTGACCTTAAAAAAGATCATTAATAGGAAATAAGTATGGAATAAAAACTTTAGCTAAGGAAAATATATCTATATAAGATAAAGCAAAATATAAAATATAAGAAAGCCTATTGTAGCTGTACAAATACCGGAATTATTATTTTTTTTTTCTGTACAAATATAGAAAAATATAATAAACCTCAGTGAGTTGAGATGAAATAGGATTTAACCAGAAAAGTGTGCAAATATGCATGAAGGTGTTTATGTGCAGCGAGCAAAAATGAAATAGAAATATGTTTAAATGTCCATAAGCATCCATGCTGTCCATGAATGTCCAGAACGAGACATCATGGTCCATATTGACATGAGAGCATCACGTGGTTGCTGCAGATTTGCAGGCTGTTCCACAACACCCCCAAGGTGCTCTGCTGGATTGAGGTCTGGTGACTGTGGAGGCCGTCCGAATACAGCGACCTCATTGTCGTGTTCACGAATCCATTTTGAGATGATTTTAGCTTTGTCACATGGAGTGTTATCCTGTGCTCATAAAGGTGATGAACATGGTAAGCGACAATACTGAGGTCTTCTGCTTCAATGTTCGATGTGTTGTGCATTCAGACCTTCTCTTCGACATACCTCGTTAGTAGCGAGATGTTTTGTGACTTACTGTTGCCTTTCTATCAGCTCGACGCGGCCTGGCCATTCTCCTCTGACCTCTGGCATCAATGAGGCATCAGTTTTCTCTCAGAGAACTGTCGCCCACTGGATATTTTGTCTCTTTCCGAGCATTCTCTGAGATGGCTGCATGTTCAAATCCCGGTAAATCAGCGGTCTCGAAAGTACTCAGACCAGCCTGTCTGGCATCAACAATCGTGCCATGTTTAAATTCAGTTAAATCACCTTTCTTCCTGATTATGATGCCTGGTTTGACTTCAGCAGATCATCTTGCCCATGTACAGTATATATGCTTAAATGCATCCAGTTGCTGATTAGTTTTTTTTCCCCTTAACAAGCAGTTGAACAGGAGCAGAGGTGGAAAGAGTAATAAAATTTTGTACTCAACCATTATAAAAATCTCCTCAAGTAAACGTAAAAAGTAGCTCATTAAAAATGTATGTAACCGAGTTTTCTTTTTTTTTTTTTAACAGCGGGAGTGGGATGGGGGATTTTAGTGTAGTCCAAAAAAAGTCACGCGGATATAAATCCCAAACTAGTTGTTTTTAACTGAAGGAACACCTTTGCATAATAAAGCCTTTCTTCTGCTTGAAATCTAAGTGGTGGCTTAAATATGACCAGAGGTTTGCTTCATAGGAATTTGATGGCGTTTCGCTTTCAGCTGGGTCTGCATCACTGGATCTGTTTTGTCCGTCTCCATCGTTCTTGTGAGTTTAGCTGTCTTTGTTCTCCATCCATCAATCAATCAGTGCAGTGGTTTCCGGGGTGAAATTTTGCATTACTTTTTATTATTATTTATTTTTCATTTTCATTAATGTTTTTAATTATTATTATTATTATTATTATTATTATTATTATTATTTTGTAATTATTATTATTTATTATTATTATTATTATTATCCTTTTTTTATTCTAATTTTTTTCATTAATTTTTTTCATTTTCATTAATTTATTTGCTACTCAGTAGCTAATATGATTTAAAATGTAGCGAAGTACAATACTTCAAACAAAACTTGAAGTATGAAGTACTTTTACTTAAGTAAAAGTAAAATTACAGATTTTAAAAAGTACTTTAAAAAGTAGAAGTACACACACAAAAAAAAAACGACTCAATTACAGTAACGCGAGTAAATGTACTTTGTTACTTTCCACCTCTGAACAGGCGTACCTGATAAATAAGGTGTATATCTTTTAAAATATATACAGTAGGTGGAAGCATTTAACATGCCAAATCCTAAATTACTAAATATAATCTGCCAAATTGTCAAACAATGCATTTAGTTTAAGATTTCAGTCATACTCTTCTAGACTTTGTTTTTTTTTTTTTTCTTTTTCCATATTAGGAAACTCTTTACAGTTCTATGTACATGTACACAGGTTTTTAGTTTCAGATCAGATTCCAGTTAGTGGCCGTTTAGAGTAACACTGTTAACAATCCAAAGAAGGCTTAAGAAACTCTTTTCCTAAGAGTGTAGCGAAAAAAAGAAAAAAAAAAAAAAAAGAAAAGAAAAGTTGGACAGGATAAGACGGGAAGCATCGCCACACACAACATGAGGAATGTTTAGGATATATCTTTAACAAGTAAATTAAATACTTCATGAGAGGAAAATCAAACATACATAGAGCTAAACACTTGGCCAGAGCAATGTCGAAACAAACGGAAAGCAAACATAATAAATAGAGGACAAAGTGGAGACGATGACAGTAGACTTAGATCCAATAACTGAAATTAAGTCGAGACGGTTCAATGTTTGTGGCAGTAAGTTGGAGTTCATTTGGATTTCCTTTCCCGATGAGGTAATGGGCATCCACCTTGGACTTGGGAGCCTCCTGTCCTGTCACGCTTGAGCGGACATGTGAGACCTGACAGTTTTAAAGGTTTAAGCTTTGACTGCAGCTGGAATATCATTTCGCATACCAGATCTTTGACCTGAACGTATGGTAATCGTTGATTATTTTTCCATCATCCCTTACTTCCTAAATTCACATGTCAGTCTGTCACTATGAATCTAAAACCTTTCTTCAAAAAAAAAATAATAATAAAATAAATAAATAAATAAAACTCTTGGGGTAAGCTATTTTCTGGTCTAACACCAGCATGCCCAGCAAACAGCGTGCATATGGTTAACTGTAGGCAGGAAGAATGGATTAATGAGATTGATTATGGAAGGAATGAAATGTGACATGGTGTGCTGTTACAGGAAAACTATCACCAGTGCAGCCTAATGTGTGGAGTGGAGCAACGTCCCGCGGTGTTTTATTCCTCTTATGTTCCATCATCATAGTTTCTTTTTTGTCATTTAATAATGATTGAAATGTCATACATTAAAAAAAAAAAACTCTTTATAGTTAGAGCTAACGTTGTAAAACTTTCAAATTGTTACCATGGAACTGCAAAACCATCCAACTTAAAGACGTTTATATGTTGGGAAATCTAGATTTTCTGACTTTTCTGACTTTTTCTTAAATAACTGCAGAGCAACATGCAATCTAAGAAGAAAAACTGATCTTTTTTACTTCTCCAGAGTTATGATCGCTGATCATAGATTTTTTTTTTCAACCACATTTCTTCAGCAGAGTTTAAATAATGTACTTTATTAGACTTTTCTTCATTTCAGCGTTCGCTTTTTAATTGTTTCTTTACTTTGCTTGAATGACTTTTTTTGAATTCTTTTCTTCTTCTTTTTTTTTTTTTGGCCAAGCAGCGTCAGCGTTAGAACAAAGCTGATGTTGACAATTTGTGATCGATCAGAATTGAGAATGCAAAAAGAACCAAAATATCCAAAAAACTTTGGTTAAACATTTAGACAGAGAGAGAGAGAGAGAGAGAGAGAGAGAGAGAAATTCTAAAATTCTATTTCCGTCTGCGTATTTGTTATTGTTTTGTCTTTGTTAAAGATCAAAGAGATGAAAGAGTTCAGGCTCGTCAACCTTGGCTCATGTAAAGTTCAGATTAAGATATCATACAAAATTCTAAATTCCATATTAATCTTGAGGGTTTGGTATAAATGAGTTGCAAAACCTTTTAAGTTTCTATCATGTCAGTGTGTGTGAAACAAATGGAAATGAGTCTTTTTCCTAATGAACCCTTTTCATTTTAGCCCCCTCTTTTAGAGTTCCATCCCACCAAAGTCACGCCTGAACCCCGAGGCCTCGTCTTAAACCCAGTGAGCAAATGATCTGTGCTGATTAACTTAACCAGAGTTCCAACACGTGGCAAGGGCAGCCGTTGCCTCCAGCACGACACACCGAGGAAAGGGAAAGAGACGAATGGAGTGGAGTGGCTATTCTCAGGACGTCAGTCAAATCGTCACCTTCAAATAAAGGAGAGGCCATTAGCTGTGAATTATCTCATTAGCGAGCGGCTCCTGAGCACTCCGGGGACTCGTTGCACCAGCAGCTGAGCCTGATATATGGGCCGGGTTTTAGTGCACACTATAAAAACCAACAGCCTCCTGCTTGAGTTCAGGACTATAAAGTTCAGGCAATAACAACGCCTCCTTAGCTCAACACATGAAAGGTTTTTTTTTTTTCTTCTTCTTCTTTTTTTTTTCATAGCCTCACTCTATAAAAGTGTCCCATTAGCTTTGATCTAAGACTTGATATTACTCACTAAGCAAATGCTAGCAAGGCTGACCTCAATTGTTTAGCAAATTTGTGATGTAGATACCAAAGTTCAGCAGTTCCTGGAAACTGTAAAAAAAAAAAAAAAAAAAAATCTGGTTATTTATACATCAAGTGATATATTGTGCATGCTTGTAAACAGATGTTTTGATTGTACTATATCCGATAAATCATTTAAAAATTAACGAAGCATGAGCCATCTATTTTAATTCTAGGATTCTAGTTTGGAGGCTAAAACAAGATTGTGATCAGGCAGAATACAGTGTAGTCTAATTAAACATAGCCTATTGTAGTGTTATTGCTTCGTTATACACATTCATAAAACGAAAATCAAATTGTTTATGCATCACGGCAAGTAAACAAAACTCTGATTTTATACTGTAAAAACTTTCCAAAGTCAAAGTCTGGATGCTACCGAGCCTCTCTGCACTATCCTTTTTTTTTCTTCTTCCAAGTTTAAACCTCAATTCATATGTAATGTCACAAGAAATGCAGTCTTTTCAAATATTTATGCAGGTTTATGTCTCTGTGCCTGAAGGGCTTATGTAGCCATATGAACACAGCCATTATGTAAAGAATTATGATTCTTAAAAACACCTCTTCACCTTTAGCCCCTGACCTTGTGGAGTTTTCTCCACCACTATACACTGATCATACAACAAACGTTCCCCCCCCCCCCCCCCTTGTCTCCCAGGATTTCTTGCATTGTACTGCAGAAAAAGGCCACTTCCATCAGAGAATACCGTTTCCATTAAGGAGTGCTCTTGGTCAATGTATCAAAGCAACATCCACAAGAACACCAGGTTTCCCAGGAGAACATTGCCCAAGGTACGTATAATGATACCAGCTTGATATCATCCCATAGTGCATCTTGGTGCCATCTCATTCCCATTAAAATGATACACACACACACACACACACACACAACTACCCATTCCACATGAATCATCAGTCCAGAACTCCTTCTTCCATTGGTCCAGTTCTGATGGTTCACACACCCATCGTAGGCGCTTTTTGGTGGTGGACACGGGTCAGTATGGGCATTCTGATTGGTCTGTAGCTACTCAGCAACAAATACTGCAAATTATCATGTACTGTGTATACTGACACCTTTCCATCAGATCCACCATTAACATTTTCAGCAATTTGACCTACAGTGGCTCTATCTATTGGATTGGACTATATGTGCCAGCCTTCACTTCCCATGCACATCAGTGAGACTTGACTCTTTTTCCAGTTCACCTGTTTCACTTTTCTGGAGCACTTGTGGTAGGTCCTGACCACTGCAGACCGGGAACGTCCCACATGACGTGTTGCTCTGGTCCAGTCGTCTAGCCATCACAATTCGGTCCTTGTCAAAATCCTTTCATTTGCCTGGAAAACGCATCAACATCAGGAATGAAATGTTCACTTGTTGTCTAATATACTGTACCCTACCCACTTCAAGGTGTCATTGTAGTGAGATAATCAGTGTTATTCACGTCACCTGTCAGTCGTCATGACGTTTTTTTTTCATACAGGTTCATGTCAGTGCCATCAAGAACTTACTATATGTAGCTCTATGAACACTATCCATAAGTAAAAGTGAAGTTTTATCTATAACACCAAACTTTTTTTTGTTTTTGAGGTAGTTCCAATGCTGACACAGCAGAGACTTCAGCAGCTCCAAAACACGAACCTGATTCAATCTCACTTATTGCAGCTACAATTGCGACTTGACTTCTTTTTTCGCAATCGGCAAAAAAAAAAAAAAAAAAACATTAATCAAAACAACATCAACGGCATTTTTCAGTCACCCTATTGATCCGAAGTGGCCTATACACTCAGCCAAGACCTTGAGTAACAGTTATTTTAAGCGTTGTGGTATTGTCGACTCGTATTCTGCCAGCGTAGCAAACGTGTCTGTTCAAGAAACAGGAGCGGAAAAGATGTTCGTCATGGACGGCCCAGATGTTTTAAACTGCGCAGCATTTCTTAGGAATCTCCAGGGAGAAACTTGTTGGGCGGTTACAAGCATTAAATCAAGGTTTATTGTCAGATTGACGATTACAAGCTGACGCCGCAAACACGGAGATGGGAACGTATGGTGATCGTGTGGAAACCCAGACATCTTGGACACCCAGAATTTAATACCGTCTCCTTTGGGACAAGAATAAATAAATAAATAACAGGTCTAGATTTTTCCCCCCTCTATTTTGTGCTTGGTATGAATGAGCTAGCTACTTAATGCACAGCGCTGCTGAAAGCTGATACCAGTCCTACTCCCACGATAAACTTGTGCACCGCAAAGCAACACGGGGAACGGGAAAAACAAAAAAAACAAAAAAACTGCTGAGAAAGAGTAAACATTCTTGCTGTGAGTTTGCAGCCGAACGCGTCCCGGTGTGGATTTGAGCTTGTGCAATAGAGGTGCTGAAGAAAGCTTGAGGGTCAGAGCGCTAATCGATGAACAAACCTGTAGTGAGAGGATGCTTCAATAGTACACCGAGCACTAATTCATTTACTAGCAACAAGACAGATGGCTCGGAGGATACCTGCTCTCTTCGGCACCATGGCCATAAATAGAACAGCTTCAAGTTAGTTACAAAAAACTTTCTTCTTCTATTTTAAACTTAGCTCTGATTTCTACAAGCGTTGAAATGATCTCCGATCCCACTCATCCATGTCCTTCCGCAGTCCGAAGCGTTCAGCACTATCCTTTTAACGCCAGTCGTACCAGCAGTCTGCCTAGTTGTTCTCTTTGATCTATACATGATGGTGTGAGAAATGCAAAGCTCGTTCCATCAATTAAGGTTAAAAGAATTGTTGCCAGCTGAAACATATTAATCGCTGCAGTAATTATGCAATCAAGGGATCTTTTGTATTGTGAAGTACTGTATTTTCTTCATTAACTCCAAACGGTGATTTGAATTGATCTATTTATTTTTGGCCAGGGGGTGCATTGTGTGACGAATCCCGTTAATAAAATATTACAAACCTAATAAAGTGAATCAACTATTTTATCGATGTAACCTACACTATATGGACAAAAGTATTTGGCCAAACCTGCGATGATGACATAAAGTTGGTCCATATTTTGCAGCTATAACAGATTCTCACTCTTCTTGGAAGGCTGTCCACAAGATTTTGAAGCGTTTCTGTTGGAATTCATGGCCATTCATTCTGTAGAGCATTTATGAGGTCGAGTTCAACTTCAAGTCAAGTAGGCTTTTATTGTCATTTCAACCATATACTATGGAACCTCGGATTGCGAGTAATGTGGTTTACGAGTGTTACGCAAACCAGGCAAAGATTATTAATAAATCTTTATTCGGAAACCGAGCAAGTATTAGTTTACGAGCGCCGAGTATCATGTATCACGCATGCGACTCTTATTTTGACACCCAGCGGCAAGTGATCACAACTGAACCGATGATTTTACTCTCTCTTGCGCTGCCGGAATTATGGGTAATCGTCTCCCCTGCTGTGTCCCCTGTGTCAAAATAAGAGTCCCCTGCTGCGTCTTAGTGCTCGTCTCTTATAATCAACATCTCCCTCTCTCTTCTGTGTGCCTCACACACACACCGACACACACACACACACACACACACACACACACACACACACACACACACACACACACACACACACACACACTTACTTTGCGTGCACAAATGTAAACACTTAACTGTCTGGATTTATTATTACTTTTTTTTTAATGTTACGTGCAGGTTAATTTGTTTAATTTTTACTTTATATGTTGCATTAATTATTTTTATGTATTTATTGATTTGGTCTGTAGAACGAATAATTTGAGTTTTCATTATTTCTTATGGGAAAAGTCTATTTGGTTTACAAGTGTTTTTTGGGATACGAGCCCGCTTCCGGAACGAATTATGCTCGTAATCCAAGGTTCCACTATACAGTTTAATACACAGTGAAACGAAACAACGTTCTTCCCGGATGAAGGTGCTACAAACAACATCAATTAAGAAAAACTAAATAGGTTAACAAATGATGAATATTGGGCAAAAGAGCATTTACATGTTGGTGTGTACAATTTTTTGATGGTTGTTGATTAGAGTGTTTGTGTGTGTTGATTTATCCATACAGTCTCAATGTTTTGAGGTAAATGAGTTAATCTGAGTGATTGTGTGTGTGTGTGTGTGTGTGTGTGTGTGTGTGTGTATGTTGGATGAGAAGGCCTGGCACGCAATCTCCATACCAGTTCATCCCAAAGATCGATGGGGTTGAGGTCACAGGGTCACCGTTCTTCCACACCGAACTCATCAAACCATGTCTTTATAGTCCTCGCTTTGTGTACTGGGAACACAGTCATGTTGGAATAAAAACGGTCCTTCCCCAGACTGTTGGAAGCATAGCATTGTCCAAGATGTCTTGGTATGCTGAAGCATTGAGATTGTCCTTGACTGGGGATTCGATGATTGAAACTCAATAATTAATAGGTTTGGAAAAAGTCAAAAATTAACAGGTAACTTCAACTGTCCAATGCAAACCAAACTACTTCATACAAACAGTCGTTTGATTTTATTAAAAAAAAAAAAAAGATATTAAGTATGTTAGTATACATAAATCAAAAGTTAAATAAGTTGGTACTGGAGTCTGTAGAAAAACCGAGAGGATTCCATCATGAAGAGTAGAAGGTTAAGAATTGTTGTGTTATCGCGATAGCCTGACTTTGAAAGAGGAAGCCATGAAGACGTATATGGCACATGTGACCTGCAGATAACACCATCTTGCACCATCTTTCTTCACATACCTCATCAAGAACATCTGCTCTGGCCTTTTATTCACACCTCATGTCAGCACTCCAGACAGCTAGAGTTCCACTACATACTGTAAAGCCTCAGGATTTGGTCTCCAAAAAACTTCATCCACGAGCGTTGGAGTAAAACTCCTGACAAGCTAAGTGCTTACCGCGCATACTTCTCCTAACCTCTCACATTTATGTTCTCATCAAAGCAGGGTTGGAAATGAGAGGAGATGCCCTAGGCATGGTGTCAGTGCTGGCTACTGCTCACTCCACGCGACTGACAGGAGAACAGACAGCCTTTTCCTGAGCTGTTTATCTGCCGCACTATCACACCGTCTCCTCCTCCTCCTGTTCGTTGTGGGTCCCGCGTCGAAACCGTGTGTGGCAGGCCACTCGTCTCTGCCCTTCAAGTCTCGTCCACTCCAGCCTTCACTCACCCTGGCTGACAAGATTTAGATTCCTCTTGACTGCTGGCAATTAAGGCCTTGGGAAACATACTGCTGCAGGCCCATTTCTTTTCCCCTCTGTGCCACCCACCCTCTCTCTCTCTCTCTCTCTCTCTCTCTCTCTGTCTCTGTCTCTCTGTGACACACACAAACACACATAGAGACACATTCTCACAGCTACGATCGCTTGTCTTTCCCCTACTTCCAGTTCTCAGCAGTTTTTCCATCTTCCTCAATCCTTCCATTTATATTTAGAATTTATACAAACTTTAAAAACTTTAACTGAAGCTTATGCACCATGAGGTTATATGGCATGGTATATCTATCCGTCTATCTAGGAAATGCCGTAGTCCAACTACGGACCGTGGAGGCCAGTGGTGAGCATTGTATTATTACCATTTTTGCTCTTTGGACTATGGGAGGAGACCGGAGAACCCGGAGGAAACCCACCCACTATGGGGAGAACATGCAAACTCCATGCACACAGACCCCGAGGCGGGAATCGAACCCGGACCCTGGAGGTGCAAGGCGACAGTGGTACTGTAACTGTAGTAACTACAACACACAGGTTACGGGACATTCCTTCTTTTCCATCATAATGCACTCCTGGACATTCGTAATCGCTTAAATACACATAAAATACATCCAAATGATATAGACTCGTTGCTTAGTGACTGGTTTCCATAGCCACAGCATGAACACAGATTTGTAGTCCCGTTCTTGCCTAACATCTCAATCTACTCTATATCACAGCCAGTAATTGTATACAGTATACGCAACGTGACCTATATTACAAGTATTGCTGATAAATCTCATCGTGTCATCTTTTCCCTCTCCCCCTCCTCCTCCTCCTCCTTCCATCGATTTTCCTCTCCTCTTGGCCAGGGTCCAGTTCTCCCAGCCTTTCCTCTCCCACAAGAGCGTGATGGCGCTGCTAAGACGAGATGATGAGACGCTGCAGCGCCGAGACGGCGTCGGCTTCTGCTAAAGATGCCAGCTGCTTCCGTTCGCTCCTGACGGAGGAGCTCCGATCCTCGGCGTGACCTCGTGTCTGACATCCAGCTACGAACATCTGTGCGCGATTCGGATCCAGCGACACCCGTGCGGCCCGGAGCTCGGAAAATCTCCCATCCGGCAGTCTGATCATTGTTCAGAGCATCTGCTACAGGCAATATGGTCCTGATTAAAAATGCTGCCATGATGGAACACCGTTAGAACAGTGGGGCTGAATAGGAAATTTGTATAATTTTTTTCTCCCCCTTTCCTCTCCTTTTTTTTTTTTTTTTGTAAGAACCTCACTCGGGCACATTGTGTGCATTCATCAAGTAAATTCTCATTAACAGGAAATTAGCGTTGATTTCCTTATCGGGCGCAAATTAAATTGATTTTCAGCACGGATGCGACGGCAACCAAATGAGCGCCGCGACACAATCAAATCAGGGAGCGCCGCTACGGCCCCGACTGTCAGCGTGTCCGACGACGCCGGCTCCTCCTGATCCGATCAGAAATCAGAAACGAGCGTTTATCCGGAATGGACGCAGGAGATTCAATCCGGCAGATTCAATTGGCTGACAGCAGGAGATGACTGAGTGATGTTTTCCTGGATATTTTAGGCTTAATGATTGAAACTTTAATGCGAGCGGGTTGGAAATATCCTGGGAAGTTATTGTCAGGGGACAAATTAATAACGGATTTACAGTCGAGTCGAGTGGCCCTCATTTGGAAACAGGATTAACAGCGCGCCCTGCTGAACCACTCCTGCACAGCTCGGAAACGCTTAAGCTACAGCCTGAACTTTTAATGAATTTCACACAATAGTCACAGTGAGTGTTACACTGAGTCTCACAAATCCGGAGAAAGTCTTAAAACTATGGTGCAAATGGGGTGGAACTAAGAGGAAGAAGAAGAAAATGGAGGAGGAAAAGCAGAAATAGATGTCTTGGATCGAGCAGAAGTAGCCATTTTTAAGAATGATGGTATAAACTGAGGATATAATTCAATAGAATGATCTGTAGCGTGGAAGAAATTCCCTTTGGAGTCCAATGTCATCATTTTTTCGTGATTAAAAGTACAAAACTAATCAAATTCAATTCAACGAGCTGTTACTTCTGATACTGTATCAAGCCTGCCATTGCCTGCCTATTTCTCTATATAATCCGCGGCGACAGTATTGCAGCACTTATCCCGGTGTTTCACTAGTGCTTGGACACCATCAAGGTAGAAAGTTTACTCAGTACACCGGAGCCATGACCGGAAGCAGCCATGAACCTGCTTCACGTCTGAAACGCTGGCCTCCCAGGAACTCCTTTAACAGCTCACATATGTGGAAATGTCTCGGAGCGAGGTCAGGACTATACGTGGGATGTAGCAATAACTCCCAGCCGAGTTCCTGTAACGTGCAAGTGGTGCTGGGGAATACTCGTGTGTCTTGTCATCGATGTTCAAGGAGCCAGCATTCCGCTGACTAAATGTACCTGGGAACGACTGCGGTGGGCTCTGAACCACCGATCGCCATTCACTTTCTTTAAAACACTCGCACCATTCACATGTGTTACTGGAGCTGTGAGTCTCATCAACATACTGAACATACTGAAGTCTTCTGTAAATGGCAATGTTTTTGTACCTTCGTTCCTCATCACAAATTTCATCACAAGTCCTGGCTTGACTCGAACTTTGCCCAAAACGCGTTAGAGTACTCGGATTTCTTTTTTGATGTAACGAGTAATCTAAGTTCCGGCATTCAAGTACTCAGTTACTTAGTTACTTTTTCAAAAATGTAATCCGTTATTCAGACAATTTATGTAATCCGTGAGCCAGACAGCAGTCATTCCTGATTCCTGATTAGTGGGTGTGCGTGTGTGTGTGTGAGAGAGAAAGTCATCCTACAAGCCCCGCCCCCAATAACCCGCCCCCTCTGTTATTCATGCTGTTATACCCCTATCTCATCAATGCGGTTTAACTATACGAGGACAGACGTGCGGAAAGATGGAAACCTAATCACAGCGCAGAAACCCGCGGTGAATCATGATGAACCGTACTTGCGGCCACCGCGCGAAACCGTGTAGGTGAGACAGGGGTATTAGTAGCTAACAGATTATGGGCCACATTGATGGTAGATTATGGGAGTGATGATGGTAGAATAATTATAAAGGTCTTGACTAAAACAACATGCATGAGGAATCACAAAGGAGTTTTCATTTCCTGCAATGGAAAAGTCCTCGAACTAGTTACTTTTATCAGAAAGAAACGCTGTAATGTAACGGATTACTTTTTGAAGACAGTCAATTTGTAATGTAATTAGTTACTTTAAAAAGTAACGCCACTGTATATGAGTCAACCAAAATGTATACACACTTCGGAAAAGCAATCCTTTTATAACTATTTAAATAATAAATGTATTGCTGTACGTTTTATATGATTATATTATTAATATTCTATTAATATGATATACATGGTATATAATTTTTCTTTTCCTGAAGTGTATAAATTTCTTGCCTGACTGTATATCAAATATATATATATTTGAAGAAACAGCATATTTACTAGTAGGGGGGGGAATGGGAAGTACTGTACAGCATGTCTCTGCTGCTCCACTTGACCTCTGGGTGTTTTGGAAGGTATAGCATATAAACTGCAGCACACTATACTGAAATGTAAATCAGAGGCAGGAGTTATGCAGCACAGCCTGCACAGTGGATGAAGCTGTGGTAAGCGCATCTGTACAGTACCTCGGATGTGTGGCAAATTTCTTTAAGGACAAACCCAACCACACACACACACACACACACCCACACACACCCCCCCCCCCCCTCCCCCTCCCCCTATTCTCACTAGATGCCAGGTAAGCAAAACTAACTTTGCAGTACATTCCCCGGGTGTTGTGTCTTAACGACAGCGAGAGGAACTTCAGTTGGTAATTAGAATCGTATACAATTCTGGTGCGTGACCTTGATGTCTGGTACGTCTTTCACATCTCTTAAGCTGTAAACACGGCACAGTTGAGTGGCAGATACATACTGTAATTTGGCAACATTGCAATAAAAAAAAAAAAAAGAAAAAAAAAGAAATGCACATTAGACTTACTGTACGAGCTCCCATCCATTGCGGTGGATGTAACTGGGATTAAGTCATTCAAAATACGAGTCAGCTCAAGCAGTAATTCACTCGACCAGAGCAACGTTCCTCGAACATCCTGTGGGGGGCACGCTGGAACAAGGAACCCTGCGGGAAAGGAATGAAAGAGATGTGTGTATAACGGTCCTCATTTGGCTGTATGGCGGTAATATGTCCCTCACAGAGACGGCTGTAAATAAAGCCTATTAGACGGGGGTGGGGGGGGGGGGCATTGGGGGTGAAAGAGCAGAGCTCATCCCATTAAATCATTTAGCTGGACTGACAAAAAGGATGATACGGCGATGAGAGGATGACTGGATTGTACCTCCTCGTGCTGTTTGGTGTTGTGTGAAAGGGTACGCCGGTGTCACATTGAGGCTGATTATATGAAATGAACAAAAACCTGTACAAATGGCAAATTCCGTCCCGAGCCCTGCATTTGACAATTTTCCAATCCGCATATTTCTAATCTAATCACACACAAAAGCACCTCGGTTCAGCCGTCAACCGTCGAAGCGTGAAGACATCGCGTGCCCACAAATCACTGGGTCTTAACGTCTCGTGCATCACGCAGAGCTCGGCTCCGGGCCTTCCGAATGATTGTCCTTTCTTCACAGGTAATTTGCTTCCCATTTCCATATTAAGATGAGTGCAGTGAGTCTACACGTGCAGGATGAAATATAACAGGCTGTTTTGCCCTGCAGGGGGGCTTATCGCTGCACTAGACTCTCCTCCCCAGTCACTCGTAATTATCTGACATTTCAAATCTCTCCAGCTCAATTAGCCCGTCTCTGAGATTATGGCGTCCAGCACCTGTGTTTAGGAAGCTGCTCGGAGGAGGAGAGTTGTTCCTCGGTTTACTCGCGTAAACGGTCCCCTCTGGCTAGTTTATTTTGTCCATCACTGGCGAACATTTGCAATGGCTTTTATTCGTTTGTCAAAAGCATTTATACAAAACCGAGGCAGAATGCAGTCGAAGCACTGAGATGGTGACGGAAGAACGAGCCCACTGTCAACCATGATCTAGACGGAGAAACACCAAGATAACAAAAGACTCATATGAACTTACCTCAAAACAAGACCATGACTAAAATCAACACAGAGCAATGCAAGAGCATCCAAGATCGCTTGGTCTAGATTGCCATTGGTTTATATAACATATAACCCGAGGCCAAGAGCAAAACCAATAGCAATCTAGACCATACACCATCAGAACCAAGACGAAGGCATCTAAACGAAATACCAAGACGGGACCAAGGTCCAATATCAGTCAAGGCCAAAATCAATACCAGGTAATAATAACAAAAGATCAAGACTAATATCAAACAGGACCAAGACCAGAGTTGGGCAAAGTGTACAAATCCTGTACTTAAGTAAAAGTAGAGCTACCCTAGGTGAAACAGTATTCAAGTAAAAGTAGAAATCCTCCACTATATTTCTACTTGAGCAAAATTACGAAAAGACACACCTTCAAATTTACTTAAATATTAGAAGTACTGAGCTTTTATTAGCTCATAGTAAAAGAGCCTCTGTGTGTGTGTGTGTGTGTGTGTGTGTGTGTGTGTGTGTGTGTGTGTGTGCGCTTCCTGATTGTGAGTGTATTGTTCATTCACTGACTGCAACCAAATCAAATCAGATTCAAATTGTGTTTGTCACATACACTGTGTGATACAGTATGCAGTGAAATGTTTTAAGAACCTCCCTTGACTTAAATTTAAAAGAAAAATAGAGTATTCTAAATAAAGAATATGATAATAAAAAGTATGAAAAGACAATATTCAAATAAGGAACATGAAATAAGAATATAATAATAAAACATTTGTAGTGGTTAGCACTGTCGCCTTGCACCGCCAGGGTCCGGGTTCGATCCCCGGCCAGGCTCGATTCCCGTCTCTGTGTGCATGGAGTTTGCATGTTCTCCCCGTGCTTGGTGGGCTTCCTCCGGGTACTCCGGTTTCCTCCCACAGTCCAAAGACATGTAGGTTAGGCTAATTGGCGTTTCCCAAATTGCCCGTAGTGTGTGAGTGTATGTATGAGTGAGTGTATGTGTATGTGTGTGCCCTGCAATTGAGTGGCACCCTGTCCTTGAGCCCTAAGCCTCCTGGGATAGGCTCCCTGAATACAGGATAAAGCGGTATAGAAGATGAGTGAGACTAAGAAAATATGGAAAATCAGCTCCACTTACAGTTTTAAACACCTGCTAAATGACTGAGAAGAGAAAAGCCAATGAAAAGCCAGTTACACGCACTAGGAAGCAGATTAACTGTGCAGTAGAAATTTTGCGAAGTAGAAAGTACAGATATTTTTGTAAGACACGGTAAAAGTAAAAAATATCCAGTAATAAAACTAGTCAGGAAAAGAACAGATACATGAAATATGTACTTAAGTACAGTACCTAAGGCTAAGGCACTGAGTTACTGATCAGAAGATCTGCGGTTTGATCCCCAGCTCCGCCAGGTTGCCACTGTTGGGCCCTTGAGCAAGGCCCTTAACCCTATCTGACCCCAGTTACGCTGGGATACGCGAAGAAAGAATTTCACTGTGCCGTAATGTATATGTGACAATTAAAGGCTTAACTTCACTTAAACTTATATAACTTATATACCTTCCACCTCTGACCAGGACAAGCCCAAGACCAAGACCAACGAAGATCAAGCCAAGACCATGATCGATCACGAAGATCAATTTCATATTTTTGTAACAACTCTGTAGATGAGGATATCATCTAGCGAAGAATAAAATTGACCAGAACACATCTGAAACCAAAAGAACGGCCCTAAGGCTGAAGGAGACCGGTGGTTGATGTTTCGATGTCTAGAGAACTACAGCCTCTAGACATGAAAGATAGCTGTGGGGAGAACATTGAGAGAATCACAACTCAACACATGCATTGTGGCAAGCTAATTAGGTCACTGTAAATGATGCAATATTTAATTTAATATCGGTACATGAGTAACGGCAAAGTAAATAGGACAGATTTAGATCTTAAACAATGACAAACGTAGATTGTTCCACACGGTTATTTAAAGCTAGGGTGCTGAGGGAGCTTCAGTCTCCTTAAGTCTTCTTGGAAAAGTTAAGTCTTCAAATGTATGTTGAAGGTTGTGCATCAAAAACCGTGAAACCTCCTTAGGCGATCTCTTTTCTGTATCAGTCTCCGGCTTTGAATTGGAACAACGCCCAACAGCCAGTGGTTTGTGATTCATCTTTCTTCCTTTTATTTCCAATCAAACAATGGCCCTTCCTAAACTTTTGTAAGATATCGCATAGTCAAGAGCAGTAAGGTCAAAGAAAGCTGAGTTTATTTTACGGATCAGATACAATAATTGAAAGAAAGTTTGTTAAACAATATTTTCGAAGCCAAAAGTTCAACCCAACTGGAGTACATACAAAATAGCGTTTTGAAAAACAAGTTTTGTATAGTGTTACATGGCATTTCATATGTCCAATTTTTTTTTAAACGTATAAAATAAAGAAGTTTGGAACATTTTGATTACCTCATAAGAATGAAATAATGAGCTAGAAAAAGTTACAAATAATTTCTGAAGGGTTAACCCAAATGCATGAAAGACATAAAGGTTTTCCTGCTAACTTTGACCCCAAATGTAAGCCATAATGAACTAAATTATTTTAAATTATTATAATTATATTATAAGAGGCAATAAGCACCAACTAACCAGATTTTCAGATTTTTTAAACTTCTGTTATTGGTCCAAATCTTTCGTAAATTAAACTGGCCTTTAGTATAATTGTAAATACACAATTACTTTTATTTATTTAATTATTTATTTATTTATTATATATTTGCTCCCATTATGGCCTCCGTCTATGTAGAACCGTTTTCTATCCTATATCTTGAGGATGAAGTAAAGATGCCTCGTAGACAAAATGTGCAAATAAAGCACCTATAAAAGAAAAAAAAAGGAGCTTGTTGAAACAAATATCGATGTTCAGAAAGCATTTCAGCTAAGTGGACTTCGCAGCGCTCTGGGCAGGAATAAGATTAACCGGCAGAAAGAGAGCAATAAACGTGTTATTTTTCATGACGCCAAGTGTTGGGTTTGAATCACACACCTAAAGGGTTTACATACAGTAAACTGCAGGGAGTATTCATCATAAAAAAGGTGAACGACAAGAGTGAAGCAGGTTTCTCACAAATCAAGAGGTGTATGTTGGGAAAAGAAAAGAAAGAAAGAAAAAAAAAAAAAGCTGAGTTGATTTATTTCAGGCCGGTTTTCAACCGGCGCCAGAATTTGAAACCGTACACGTCTAAACCAAAGACAAAACCGATGCTTCTCGATTCACTACATGCAATATTCATTATTTCAAATTTGATACTTGATATATTTAATACAAAATCAATTTGAACCCATTTCACCCACAATTCCTCCACCTCCAGTACCTCTAATCTCTGAGATTTTTGTATAATTGTTTACAGAGCTCTTATTTATCACTTACATGTTTTCGTCCATTCATTGTCTATAGTGCTTATCCTGTACAGGGTTGCAGGAAGGCTGGCATCTATCCCGGGAGACTTCGGGGGGAAAGGCGGGGTACACCCTTCTCATCCATCACATGGCACGCACACACTCGTTCACACACTGTGGGCACTGATTAGCTAATCTGACATGTCTTTAAACTGTGGGAGGAAACAGGAGTACCCAGAGGAGACCACCAAGCATGGGGAGAACATAAAAAATTTCATGGAGATGCAAGGTCAAGGACAGTGCTAACCAGTACATCACCGTGCCCCCCTACTTTTCAATTTGTAGGAATTATGGATGGATTTTATCAATTAAAAAAGAACCCAAACAGGTTGCCATGTTTTGTTGACTTTTATAACCAACCAATAATGTGTTGTTGGTTGGTTGGTTGGTTTGTCCTTTGGTTGTTTTTTGTTTGTTTCTTGGTTGGTTTGTATGATTCTTCATCACTTTGTTGGTTGCTTGGTTGGTTTGGTTCTTTCATTTGTTAGTTGATTCATCTGTTGATGTTCTCGGTTCTCGGTTGGTGTGGTGGTTGATTATTTTGTTGGGCTGGTTATTTTGTTAGTTAGTTTGTTTTTCTGTTGTATGGCCTTTTTGGTTTGTGGTTTATTGCTTGGTCTGGTTTTTTTGGCTGTTTGTTTGGTTGATCTGTTCATGTTTTTTGGTTGGTTTGTTGGTTGATTGGTTGTTCCAGTCATTTGGTCAGTTTGTTAGTTGACACATGGGTTGGTTAGTCAGTTTGTTTATAAGGCTGTTGTTCATTCGTTCATTCCTTCAAAGTAGAATGTCCATATTTTAATTCAATGTCAGTTTCATGGGCTAAAGTTCTCCAACCCATGTTTAGGAATCCAACTTGAATAATCGTTCTGGTGTGGATCATTGCATTGTATTCATTTTTAAAATAACCTCCTATAGCAGCTATGAATTATCTAGCTATCAAAACACACACAACCCACACACGCATGCATTACTCACGATGTTAGCTGTAACAAAACTTGGCTAGCGTTTGTTATAACCCTTGCCAATACCGTTCTGGTCTCATGTGCTTAAAAAAAGAATGCGTGTCAAAATGATTGGATAGAATGCATGAGAAATCATTAGGCTAACCACAAGTATGTATAGTTGCCTCTGCACAACTTTCCTTTCTAGCCTGCAAGCTAACCCGCTAATCACTCTGCTAATGTTTGCATGGATGAAACAGGAAATCGATAGTTGCTTTTCAGACTGAGGCTCAGATATATTTCGAAGCACAAATCAGTAGGCAATCCAGCATGTGTGCTATTTAGACATGCCGAAGCTCACGGACCGGGTTAAATTCACTTCATTTTAGAAACATAGTGTGCAATTTAAAAAGAGGGGTAAAGAAATGAAACGAGTTATTACCTTATTGCAGCGTTGATATGCATTAGCTTTGCGGTTATGAATTAGGCATTGCGTTATGGGGCTATGTGCTTGCGACAGTATCGATTAGCCCATGGATTTTTTTTTTTCTGTCTTGCATTAGCAGGCAGTGGCGAGAGAAAAAAACGAAAAAATCATAAATGGTCTTGTTTGTTGTCTGCTTTGAGGTGGCTTGTAATGCTGTAGCCCTCTTGGGGGGAATGCGGGGTGAATCGAAGGAACATATCAAATGGCATTACTGGCAAATAAAAGGTCCATGGAACTATGGCACCCACAGTGGGTTGCCATTAAAGCTCTTGAGATGAATCATTCTATCGATCTTAGTACACACACACACACGCACACACACACTCACGGCTACAAGCAAGCATCCATCAAGGGTCGATTCAGGGATCCTTCCCCACATTTCTAACAACTTGCATAGAATAACATTTTGATTGATCTGAAAATGTTTTTCTTCCCTCGGCTGCCGCCTTTGATTCTCCAGACTCGGCTCTACTTTAGTTTGAGGGTCTCGTTATTATGATATTATTTATAATTCGACGCACCCTCGGGCAACGACTAATTCCCAACTAATTGCAACCCATACAAGTAACATTAATTACAAGCAACATTGCATCACCCCGAGCTGGAAAAGAAAAGACAAATGTGTTTCGAATCTTATTTGAAATGCTGGACATTTATGATCACAGAGGTGAAATAATTCAGAAGCTAGTAAATACTGCATTTCTGTGAGAAATAAAAAAAAAACAACAACAACAACCTCTGTCTACACTGCTTTCTAAAGGCAGCTTCTGAGAAGTGGTAGCAAGGGCGTAGTGCGCCGTGCCCAGCGAGGCCTCGTTTTCAGCTGAATTTACAAGGCCTGAAGAGTCTGGCTTCTCCCTTCCCCTGAGAACCCACACAGCAATATTAAACAGAAATACTGCGAGCTTCACACACAGCCAGGAACAATGTTTTCACACTGGCAGTGGAGAAGCCTGTATATTAAAGCAGGCTGAACACATACCAGCTACATTAAATTACTGCCTATGGACTTCACAATGGGAATCTTCCACATTAAATTGATGTGAAAATCGAGGCTCGAGCCTATAACCTTTTTCAAATAAGTGATCAAATTGAACGGGAAAATTCTGTGCATATGGCCGTTCTTATTTTAGACTGAATAGCAATCAGACAGCGATCAGGCACAATATTAAAATCATCAGGTGCTCCTGGCCCTCGGGAAGTAGCTCTGCAGTACCTCTGGAGGGTCTGTGTTGTGGTGTCTGGCACCAGGATGCGTCTGGCAGCGGGTCCTTTGGGTGCCGTGCTTGTCCGACGCATCCCGCGGGGGCTCGATCGGATCGGGATCTCGGGAGTCTGGAGGCCTTAAGCTCCTTCTTCTTCTTCTTCTTCTTCTTCTTATTTCTAAGCATTAACACTGGAGACTCCTTCCAAAATGGCAAATAAACATCTCCTGGATCTGTACATATTTACAACAGAAACTGTTGGATTCATCACGAATTAGGTCCAAATGATCTGGAATTGTTGATTAAAGCTGCTTTGGCTGAGATGAGAGACAGCTGTGTGCTTCTGACCTTGCTGCTCACATTCCTCTTTCCGCGCACAGAGATTTGTCTGAGTGAGAACGGAAACTCGGAGGCAGATTTGCAAGGCAAAGGATCTCCGTTTATTCGAGGTTAATTCAAATGATATGAACTGATCTTATCACACAAGGCACTGAGGTGTGTAATACTGATTTGAATATTGGTTTTATATAAGGCAAACTCCACACAGGCAGGAATCAACCCTGAAGCCACCGTGCCAGCGTATATATGTGCATGGAGTTGCATGTTCTCCCCGTGCTTGGTGGGTTTCCTCCGGGTTCTCCGGTTTCCTCCCACACTCCAAAGACATGCAGCTTAGGTTCATTGGTGTCCCCAGATTGCTCTTGGGATAGGCTCCAGGCCTCCTCAACCCTGGGTATATAAAATAAATGAATGGACAAATATATGGAGCTTTTATGACTAATGGTGGAGGAACTGACTGGCCCTAGACATTTGTGGTCAACTGCCGAACAAAGTGTACTAAAAGTGCAACACTTTTAGTACACACCAGAACTCTGACGACCGAGTTCGAAAGTGCTGTTGTATAACTCATCAGGGAATTATTCGGAATTCTAACACCTCCTATTGGCCGCTTGTATACCCGGCCGGTGACGTTACTGGGAAAGAAACCGATCCGTGTCAGCGAACGTTCCGCTACACCTGACATTTAGACGTTTGTTTGAGTCGCATGTCACCGGATGCGGCGTATTCCGTATCCAGCTGCCTGCATTACCTCACCGGAGCGAGGCTCGAATCTCAAAAACACGCCGTCACTACAGAGTGACATCTGGCACGACTGACTGACCCGGGAATGCTGACATGCCGTGCGCGCCGCTCGATAGGCTCGTCAGGGGTTTCTTGGAGCAGTCAAAGCAAAACTCGGTCCAACAAGTAGAATTTTCAGCTCGCTCTCAATACAATGCTTACTTTTGGGGGTTTGACTTGCCAAGCCAATCACTCGGCAACTCTGAAAAACAGACTGGCCATTTGATTTCAAAGCCAAGGAGCGTGTTTTGTGTTTTACAAAGCATATTTCGGGCCAAGACACTTTTTTTTGTCAGTGTCAGACATTCTTGGCAGGGACGCAATGAAATTTAATGGTGCGATTCTTTTTCAAAGCCGGAAAATATGCTGATTAAAAATAAATAAATAAAAACAAGCTGAGAATCCAAGAAAGAAAAAAAAACATCCCAGATTTTGGGCCGGATCAGTTTCTATCATTACTTGCTCTACCGCAACAATATTATCCCCATAGCTGGAAATTAATTCTGCCCTGACTGATTGCATTTAGATAAAACTGTTGGATTTTTACATTTTTGTTCTGGCTGAACTTTTCTTTTGGTGTCATGTTCCTCTGGCAGTCAGGTAGCAAAAGAAGAATAAAAGACTCCACGACACGCCGTTATGACAGTGATGGAATGACCTCCATCACTGATTCGTTTCCTATGGCACCATATCTGGGAATGTTTTCTTCCTTTATGTAAGTCGTGCACGCTAAGCAAAAATCGAAAATGCTGAGACCCTAACATGTAGCGTCGACACTTATTATTCGTCCGTTAGGTACACAGTGATAAACATGCATGACGGCAGGCTGTATCCTTCCCCGCACGCGGTAATGCAAATATCCGGCGAGGTTCTTCCTTTCAAAGCAGGCACGCCGTTGCTGTAATCTTCCGTTGACCTCTCGCTGAACCCGGACGCGTCGCCCAGACCCGCTTTTGAGCCGAGCGCGTGTTTAAAAGTGCATATTCTTCTCCTCGCGCTCGGCTTTCATCTTCAGCCGAAGTTTCCTGAGGGGCCGGAGGGAATGGGAATCAGTGTGATATCTGGAAGACTGCATTAAACTGATAAGTTTATTCCACTCACATGAAAGGGAATGGCAAAATAAGGCATATGGCTCAGAAGGCTTTGCAGTCTGTGAAAGTAGAGAGACTAATAAACTTTGAGTCTTCACACACAGAGAGCACGGTGCAGCCTCGCCGTCTGCGAGCGGGACGACAAATCTGAAGGGCGCAGAACATCGGTGTTTCTGCCGAACTCTGACTGTGAGTAATAGCAATGTATCACGGGATCCCGGCCTCGGCTTGACAGAATGTTAAATTATGAAGCCTCTGGGTTCCGAGGAAACACAGTCATCATGACAGTTTGATCGGTCTGTATCTGTGTTTTTAGTTTAAGTCGTTGCGAATTCGCTGCACATTTGATGACCTTATGAGGTAGGAGGCTTGGGTAGCGAGCACTCTTCGATCGAATTTAAATTTGCTCGCGCCCCTCAGCAGGCCGGCGATCACCTCACGGGTGGGATTTTGTCAATCCTGACAATGACTCATCCGTTCAAGGAAAGTTTAAAGCTCGGTTTATTAAAAGAGAGATAAAAAAAAACGAGTTCCAGGCACGAAGCATCAAAACCCTCACTCACTCACAGTCTATACGGCTTTATCCTGTATTCAGGGTCGCGTGGGCGGAGCCTATCCCAGGAGACTTAGGGTACGAGGCGGGGTACACCCTGGACAGGGTGCCAATGCATTGCAGGACACACATATACACATTCACACCCTTATTCACACACTATGGCTAATTTGGGAACACCATTTAGCATAATGTGTATGTCTTTGGACTGAAACCGGAGTACCCGGAGGAAACCCCATTAAAACACAATCGCAGAAAAAGCTGTGAATAAATAGTCAAGGTAAACAAGAAAGACTCAGAAATACAAACACACAAACAATATGCAGGAAATTATTTACATGAAATATCATTGTACAGTATATTGTCCCAACAGGAAGTAGTGTGTGTGTGTGTGTGTGTGTGTGTGTGTGGGGGGATTTTTGAAACAGGAGGCACCAGAATGGCGTGACAGCTGTACTCTCTCGGTGGAAGAATGCCGCTCCTCTCTCATCTGTCAATCAGAGTGATGCTAACCAATCGAGTGATTTACTGTAGCATGAGGCGGAATTGAAAGCGATTCAGTGGTTGGGTTTACATGTCTCACAGGAGGCACATGCTAGATGGTAGCTGTCATGCTAGATGAGAGATTAGTGGGTGGTAATTGGCAAATGGCCAAATTGGAGAAAATGGAATAACAATTGCTGGAAAAGTCTGTTGAGAAAACTTGCCCATCCATCTGCTGTTATAAACCGAAACGTACCAGAAGTGAACCGTAAGCTATGAGCGCGTTAGGCATGGACGAGAAGTTCAGATGTCTCTGTAGCAATGGAGGCCAGGATACTACCCTTTTCCTCCTTTTTTCCCATCCAGCCCTTGCCCAAGCACCCTACAGTGGCGGGGCTTGAACCCCTCACCCTCTGATCAGTAACCCAGAGCCTCAACTGCCTGAGCCACCACTGCCTCGTTACTGTGTGCGCCAAGCACAAACTTGTGCAGCATGCAAAGTATGGTAATGATGTGCTCCGCATGTTGTTGTGCGTTCAGAGATAATCTGAGTTACACAAGTGAGCACAGTGAAATTCCTTCTTCGCATATCCCAGCGTAACTGGGGTCAGAGCGCAGGGCCAGCCAGGGTACAGCGCCCCTGGAGCAGTTAGGCTTAAGGGCCTTGCTCAAGGGCGCAACAATTGCAACCTGGCTGAGCAGTAACTCTTCCGATCAGTAACTCAGTGCCTTAGCCCTCTGAGCCACCACTGCCCAATTTGAAGCAGTCTAACCACTCCCCCTTTGGCATTTCTGTGAACTCTTCTGTGGTGATACTTGTGTCATGTAGCACTTTTATTTACATCACAAGCATTTTTAATGTATTTAAGTGCAAAAAACAAAAAAGGAAAAAAAAACAAAACAAAAAGCATTTCAATTGAAGCTGAACTATTCAACGAATCCATTTAAACATTTGAGCCAGTCTGGGTTATGAAGTAGTTTGGATATTGAAATCATTTTATGGTTGGGTCATTCTATAAAAATGCTGTCACTTAGTTTTGCTGATGCGGAAATAATTTTAATTAACATCCAGTAACAGACTCATTACTTGTACTTGTTCAGAAAATATAGTATTTCTATCATGAAACAATTTTTCTCAATTTAATGTTCAATATTTAATGGTTGAGTTATTTGAAAAAAAGGCTAAGTTCAAGGAAATGTCTTGTTACTCTAATCATACATAAAAGTGGGACCAGATACTTTAAAAGGCCCACACTCATCGTCTATACCGTTTCATCCTGTATTCAGGGTCGCGGTGGGCCTGGAGCCTATCCCAGGAGACTTAGGGCACAAGGCGGGGGTACACCCTGGAGAGGGTGCCAGTCCATCACAGGGCACACACACATACACACACTCACACATGACGGGCAGTTTGGGAATGCCAGTTAGACTAATCTGCAGGTCATTGAACTGTGCGAGGAAACCGGAGAACCTGGAGGAAACCCACCAAGCACGGGGAGAACATGCAAACAGAGACGGGATTCGAGCCTGGCCGGGTATTGAACCCGGACCGTGGAGGTGTTTAAGAAGACACTCTAAAGAGATTTACTTTTTCATGAAATAAATCTGATTCACAATACCATCAATGTCTTATAAAATAAGTAAAACACTAAAATCGCAAAACAACAATGCATTATACGACAGATTATAACCTCGGCATACGAATGATCAATTCATATTGCGATACAAATTTTCCTATAAGACATAATGTAAATGCTGATAATCCGTTCCAGCCACCCAAAAATATTACCAATATTACCAACAAAATGCATTAAAATGATATAGCTTTTAAACTCAAGCAAAACACAACATAGGTATCATGGGCTGACTCTTTCAGAACAGCTTTTGCTGATTAAAAAATAAATAAGTAAAATTCGTCTTTTCGAAAAAAAGATTTTTTGTCTTAGTGAACAATATTGCTTTCCACTGACTCAAGGAAGTTTTGAGCGGCTCCCAGGCGTACATGCAACGTAGCAAAATTGTAATTCTTAAGGTGAAAATTCTGCTGAAATTAATAATATGAAACAAATATCAGTTGCCCCAGATCATGTCATTGGTGTTACTGTTACACAAAAAGTGTTTTATTTAGATTCTTTGTTTAAAATTGTTCCTGACTCAGAGGCCAATAGATGAAGTGCACTGAACAAATGCAAAAGGTTACATGTCTTTTCTTATTTGTTTTAAAATGTCATTATTTACTTATTTTTTTATTTTATTTTTACGTGAGATTTTTAAGTCTGTCATTGTTGTTAATTATTTTATAATCATAACTTAAGTCTATATTGTAGTTCGTGTGTTGATACAAAGCTAAACGTCTGCTGAGAGATTGCTAGCTACTTACTGTATTGTTCAATTCATGGAAATCTTTAGAAATTAGATCTCTGCAACATTACAAGCTGTGTTTTTTTTAATCGTTAACAAGAGAAAAAGAGTTCAATGAGAGGTTAGTGTTTTAAATAATACTTGTTAATATATCGTCGTATAAATGAATAAAAGGTTTAGTTCTTTACCGCTTTTCATAAATGTAATGTCTGAGTACAAAGAAGGAATAAAACACTTTAGTGTTGTTAGCAGTACAGTATATATATATATATATTCCGTGTTACTTCCTGACATTGTCTTATTCAGATTTTTAAAAGCAGACACAATAAACGACTTGTATTAGACTTTCCGTTATATATCTAAAGCCTCTTTCAAACTGAATCTTGACTGCGGTAAATCCTGCTATTTGAACCTCCCGTGCCTGTTTTCATCTCTCGGTAATCGTACTCTCATGCACGCTATGATGAGGTGCGTATTGATCGTTTTGCATGAGCACAACATGATTTTCCCCCCCATCTTTCTCTCTCGCTCTCTGATGGAGGTCCAACACGGCCATGGGCGCAATGAGCTCAGCTGCTCCATCCGACAGGAATACTTCTCCGTTTCAAACCCTGGAGAGCTGCACGGTAACCGCGATGCCTCGCTTCTACTCTCCGTGCCAGTTTATTTCATCCGATCTGCATCTTCGCGCAAAAGAAAGCGTGATCGTCGTCGGAGAAATAGCCCACACTGTGTATTGTGTTGCTCTCCGAAGAGTTGCGGGAGTAGGAGTGAGAAGATTGCGTTTGCATTATATACCCACACCTCCTTTTGACCCGAGTCCCACGCGCTCCACGGCGAAGCGAAGGCTTCCCACAATACTTCGGGATGACAGTCGTACAATGAAACACTGAGCACTAAATGAAGAAAACTTCCCCGCTGATAATCCAGTAGTGGGTAATGATGCATTTACGAATCCGCGGTAACGAAGCGAAACAGGCGGAGGGAAACCGCCAGAAACATTTTGAGCTAAGATTTTCTGGAGGCTTCCGATTGGTTTCCGTGGCCTCCCGAGTGTGCGCGGACGATGGCATTAGGTTGCGTCTGGGTAATTTCAGGGGATTTGGGAAACTGGAGCTGATTCGACTGAAAGGCCAGGCTATAGCATGATTAATGGGCAGGCATGGCGCGGCAGCTCACCCGTGTGTGATTAGATAATCAGTCATCTCTCCTTGCTCTCATTCGCCAAAATGAGGGAAGAGTTAGTATCGCCTGTTGTGGAGAAATGAGCCAAAACTGGAATATTGACAAGCCCTAATCCATTTCTCATATCTCAGCTGTTAATTACATATATATATATATATTTTCTCATGTTTTAAACATCATTCGGATTCGTTGGTGAAAACAAACGCCTTCCTGCAGCTACTTGCTAATATTTAACGTCAACATGGCTATCAGTGCTAGCGAAGCCACACACACAGCCTGGAAAAACAAAAGATAACCGAGAATTAAACATAGCCTGATTTAATAAAATCACAAGATCTGGCCTGGTCCCGTTTCCGCGGACGGCGATGTCGCCTCTGTTTCCAGTCAGCAAGTATTTCGCTCCGTTTAACTGACAGCGCTTCAGGAGGGCGGCGATAAAGATAAATAACTTTTCCTCAGGAGCATTTTGCACATCATTAAACATGGCAAACATTTTAGCTTGCACGGGACGCAGGAGATTCCCCACCGAGACGAGGCGGAACGCCGATCATAAAAAGGCCTATAGAGCCGCTCGCATCAAAAGAAGATGACAACCTGATTCTATACTCGCAGAAAAATAGAATTCATAGAACTGAGACAGGCTTTGCATACGAACTAAAAATATAAGAACAGAAAGAGTAACCACTCTTTTTTCTTTCTTTCTTTCCCTTTTTCCCCCCCTGACAGCCTGGCTGGCTGGTCAGAATCAGCCATAATCCTCTTTGAGGGAATAATTTTCCCGTCATAGAAAATGATTAAAGACTTGTTTTACGAGAAGAGAAGATCGGACTGTTTTATCCGCGTTGCGGTTGCACGCCTATTCGTTACATCATAACGGCTTGCGCACACAGAAATGCGAGCGATATTGGCCGAGGCTCATGAGTGAGGAATTTAACACTTGGAGATGTTACTGGAAAATGACGAGGTGGTGTGTGGAAATGGAGGTATTGTTACCAGGATGTCCTCATACTGTATATCTGATTTTATTTTGGCTGCTCCCGTCGAGGGGTCGCCACAGAGGACCATCATAACCACATACAACTTGGCACAGGTTTTACATCAGATATTCTTCCTGACGCAACCCTCCCATTTTGTTCGGGCTTGGGACTGGCATTGTCTCCAGTGGCTGGGGTTTGGGCATTGGGTGGGATTCGAACCTCCTGTACCACTGAGCCACCAATGCCTCGTCCTTATACATTTTATTGCTCTTGTAAAAATCATACTCAATACAGTATCACCCAAATGAGGTCAAGTCCCGTATTGAGTCTGGTTTGTCTCAAGGTATCTTCTTATTGTGATCTTAGGGAGAGTTTCCTCGTCACTTTCCCCCTCAGCTTACTCACCAAGGACAAACTGATAGCTATAGTCTATATTTTGTATGTTCTATTTTATTTCCATACATTGGTGATTATCACAATGGAAACATTGTTAAAAACACCAAACAATAAAACGTAATTGAATTTAATTAAAACAGACGTTGTAGTATGTGTAAAGTTAGTTTTGGTGTAAAAACAGAAAAAGTCATCTGTTCATATACCAAATACAACCTCAGACAAACTTTTTTCACAATGCCATTTTTTATTGAACAAAAATGAGGCCAATATATATATATATATTAATTGTATATGCAATACTAAGTACCCCCTTCCTGCTTCCAAAGTCAGCGAGAAGCTGTTAATCATCAGCCCTTGATTAATTGATCATCAGCAGGTGTGCAGACCTCTATAAAAGCAGAGGTTTTGGCAGTTTGCTTGTCTGGAGCATATAGGTGTGTGTTAACACAATGCCAAGAGGGAAAGACATAAGCAATGGTCTTCTTATTAAAGAAACTAAGATCGTTGCAGCAAATCAACCTGGAAAGGGTTATAAAACCATTTCCAAACAATTTGGAGTTCGACGTTCTACAGTGAGAACGATTTTTCACAGGCGTGGACGCTCTGGCACATTCACAATACTCAGAGAAATACAACAAACCCAAGAACTACAGTATATCTCAGACCCTCAGTCAGTATGTCAATGTTAAGGTCCATGCCTGGAAAATTAGAAGTAGACCGGTTTTTGGTTGGTTTGTTTGGGTTGGCAGGAGTCTACTTCTGTCTAAAAAAGAACATGGAAGCATCTAAACAAACCTTAGGGCTTCTGGAGCAGTAATCTATGGACAAATAAGACCAAAGTCGAGTTGTTCTTAGCCTTAATGCCCAGTGCCATGATTGGAAAAATCCAAACAGCATTTCAACAGAAACACCTTATACCAACTGTCAAGCACAGCAACAGTGGGGTGATGATTTGCACTTGGTTTTTAGGGCAATGTTGTAATAAAATAAAATAAAAAATCATGCAAAATGGTGAAAAGCTGATAAAGTCATACAGAAAATTATTCCTTCAAGTTATTGCTGTTAAGGTCAATCTACAAGGTATTGGATCATGGGGGACTTAGTATTGGCCACATTATTATTATTATTATTATTATTATTATGCCATCATTTTTGTTCAATGAATAATGACACAGTGTTGTTCCTTGTGGTATTGTCATGGTTGTTGTTGTTGTTGTTGTTGTTGTTGTTGTTTAGGCTGTATTTGCCTAATACTGATAGCCACTATAATCAGATGATTACACGATGATTACACGAAAACACATAGAATTAAAAGAGAGGGTACTACAACATTGAGTTTACTTCATAATGACACATCATATGTTTTGTCCATTTACAGTTGTGTTCATTGTTGAATTCTTATTTTCTGATTTCTGAGATGAAGAATTGTTCGCTCACAGGCTTTATTCAGAGTGTTTCAAAACCTTTCCACTGGAAACTCGTTCAATAGGAAATCCGTTTATATGATTTTTGCTCTATTTAAAAACACAAATGAAAAGACTGCAGTAAAAGCAAAATGATTGACAGTCAAAACAAACCAGATTTTGATAATAATAATAATAATAATAATAATAATAATTTACTATATCTACTTTTTTTTACATCGATATCTTGACATGACTTGGCCACCCTGTTGGCTTATTAAAGCAAATGAATGCAACGTAATCACATGGGCTGAGAAATGTGAAATCCCTTCACGTGGAGCATCTGTCAAATGAGTCCCCGTGTAAGACGCCACTACAACGACGATCGTTTCTTTTCCCCCCCGACAATCACAAAAGGCTTAAATGATTATCTGGTGAAAATCGAGTCTTAACCTTGCTGATCTACTCGCAGGCGAGTTGAGACCGAGCTCGGCAGCCGAAGTCGTATTTATTTCGATAAGATGTTCCGTGAGATCTGAGAAAAATCGGTGAAGCGTCATGTGCGCGTTAGCACCAGTGGCGTGGAGGTCCTGTAATGATCGCGGCGAACCGCCGGTGAGCCAGATGCCTTTTTATTACGGCTTATTGAGGAGCAATATGGCCGCCCTTCACCTCGTCCAGAGCGCGTCTAAAAAACAAGTGTCGTAAACAACAGGATTAATTGAGACTAGGGTCTTGAGCCAATCTGGCGTTCCTCAGCAGGCAAAGGAACTGGCAGGGCCTGGCTATGGCGCTGAGTAAATATTGACATTTCCCTGGCTGGTAAAGGAGTGCAATCTGTCCCCTGCCCCTCTGCGTGGGTTCAATGCCACCGAGCAAATTAAACGCTGAACTCGGGGCCTGATGGGAAATTGATGTGGCCGCGTGTCCTCCGTGCTCTTTGGCTTTTACTCCCATTTTATAGAGGCTGTAAGTTGCACACTGGAACCCTGGATAGTCTTTACCATTTACTCTCTTTTCTGGTTCCCGTTTCCATAGGTCAAAACCATTTCGATGGGATAATGCTGTTCTTCCAGAGAGAATTAAAAGGAAAAAAAAAAAAAACGAGCAGGAATCGTTCGCATTTACTCCAAGCTTGAAAGGAAATATAATTATCGGAAGCATCTCGAGGCTTGGGAACAGGACGTGAGCCAGGGGAACGCAATTAATCTTAGCTGTGTGAGGGGGAAAGGTGGACATCATGTCTCTTTTCTGTGACAGGTGTGTGTGTGTGTGTGTGTGTGCACGTGCAGGACACAACAGTAGAAAGGGCTGGTCAGAGAACATAAGAACAATCCTAGTAAATCTAAAATAGAGATGCCAAAAATAAAGCGATATGCAAACAGATTTAAGGAACTTGGTTGTCTGACCTCGAGTCATGACAAGAATGAGATGGTTCAAGCATTATATGGCCAGAAGTTACTAGTAAATGAAATGTTGGTGATTACAGAAGCTGAAACGGTCAAAACCGTTCCATTGAAATACCATTCAAGCGAAAGAAAATACATTTAAGCTTCACTGTATATAAATCATGCCTGTCTACCCCGACTGCATATTCATTCCTGACCTTGTGACAGACGCTCGCTCAGCACTACAGCTGCGTGGGTGGATTATTTTATTTCATATTAGACGATATTTTACACGTGATAAAGCAGCAGGATCATTTAAAAGATAATGCAAGATAGTTTCGCCTGTCTGTTGCTTCTAATCAGAACAGTTAGATTCATTATAAATCAGAGACGTTACACTCTAACAGCTGATGCAATGATGTAACCGCTATGCATGTCCGGTGACCCTGGGATAATCCACCGTCACGCTGAGCGTGCTGAAGATGACCGAGGGCAAGATTCATGTCAATAAATATACTCACCAGTGACAAGTAAAGAAAATCGTGAATAATAGAGAAAACCTGGTAAAATCAACCAGTGAAGAGCAAAGAAACAAGGAAACAATAAAGTGAAATAAACAAGCAAATAAACAAGCAAACAAATAAATACACAAATAAATAAATAAAAGTAATTAGAAAACATGCAATAAAGAAACAAAAAAAAAAAAAACTGAAGGGAAAAAAAAAAATCAATCAATAAATCAATATATAAGAAAAATAACCTGTAACCTCTCGCAGCCGGAGGCCTAGAGAGAGCTGATTGGCCGAGCTCTCTCAGAGGGGAGGGATGAGAGGTACTTAGTGCTCCCACATTAATCACGGCTCTACAGCCAGTCAGGGGCGTCTGTGAGCTCGCGCAACGGAGGGAGCGGATAGCGCTGTCCTCCGAGTGTGTTACGCCGCCCCCAACGGTGCGCGAGCGAGCAGTTCGAAAAAGATGCGGTCGGCTGGCGTCACGTGGTTCGGAGGAAACACGTGATAGTCTTCGGCCCTCCCGGCTGAGTGGTAGTAGTAGCCTTAATGTGGGAGCCCCCTAGTGACGGGGAGGAATTGGACACGACTAAATTAGGGAGAAAATCGGGGAAAAAAAAAAAAAAGACAATTAGAAAACAAAGAATAAATAAATGATTAAATGAATAGTTAAACAAACATCCAAAAGCGGCAAGAAAATAAATATAAGAAAAATATTAGAAATTAGAAAACAGGCAATAAACAAATAATTCCTCGAAACTTTAAGCAGAAACACCTTTTATTTATTTATTTATTTATTTTTCTGTTTGCTTTCACAAATTTTCTAGATTTTTGAAATGACAATTTTTAAAAAAAATAAATACATTTTTCATCAATAAGCCGATGCTATAAAATAAATACAACGAATTAAAAACTTCAGCTAAATAAACCTACAAACAAACAAACATTCTATATGCTGAAGGCATCCGAAATACACAGTTGATACGGAGCTGTATATCTGCTACTTCTGCTCTGTGAAGCTCCATACCGGCGCTAATCTGAGGTGCTGTTTGAGGTTAGTTGGTGATTTCTGAGGCTGGTGACTCTAAATGAACTTCTCCTCTGCAGCAGAGCTACATACGTTTTGGTCTCGCTTCCCTGGGAAGATCTTCATGAGAGACAGTTTCATCATGGAGCTTGATGGCTTTTGAGTTTGAGCAGTTTTTAGTCAGTCAGAGTAGCTCTTGTACTGTAGCTCCTCACCTCCAAATTCATTTTCTTAACCAGACTTTAGGTATGATAACACCTGAATCCAATTTTTTTTATTGTTGAGGTCATTAACTCGAGGATTCACATTCTTTTCCCACTAGCAGTATGAGATGTTTATGATTGAAGATCAGACTTTTTTTTTTTTGTGTGTGTGTTTATTATTTTTACCATTTTATATTGGTCAATGAAAAATTTCAAAAGTTTCAATACTTTTTCTTGCCACTAATAGACTTCATTATGTACAGTAAGTTTTATTTTTATCCGGTACTTATAAAATTACCCCCCTTTTTTTTTTTGTCTAGGCACATCTTTATTTCCTTCCTACATTGAGATTATTCCATGTTCATTATAAGAATAGAAACAATTGAAATAGAGTAGTCTTGTAATTCGAATTCGCATCTACAGTAAATTGACCCGCATTCCTGATGTCTAAGAGAGTCTAGTGGAGCTGAGGACGAGGTTTTCTGTTCCACTGATTAGAATATCCGCGAACGAGCATCTGGTGATTGCGGAGGCTCTTCCGTGAGATGATCAGCTGTATAAACAGCGCCGAAGCCGGCGAGCGTCACCGGGGATCATCCATCAGCGGCCGGCGATCCTCGTGGCTGCAGCACCTGTGAGGTGGACGTTGCTTAATGCTTCTCTGCTGTGCAATGGGCCGTTTTGATGAGTGAGACCTCTCAGAAATCCAACTGCGGCGCTCAGAGCCAGTTGTAAAGGCCGCGATCCCATCTGTCTCGGGTTCTTCGGTAAATAGAGACCGGATCACCCTGAGCGAGAGCTACACTGATATTTTTCTTCTCGTTAAGTGGCTGTGGCTGACAACAAAGACAGATCATCTTCTGTGGCTTTAGCTGCCATATCTCGGGGACTTAGGTGCAAAATGAAGCTAGACGCTTTCCGTTCGAGTGGATTTCTGCTCTAAACCGTGCTGGACACGCGCTGTAATTACTTCCCAGATTGACAGCGGAGATGTCCTCAGAGTCACTCAGCCTCCTCTCCTCGCTGTGAGGCAAGAAACTCTGCACTAACCCCTAGACAAAAAGTCACAAATGAATCCTTTGTTGCACCATGCTCTGACGTGCTTTAAGTGATTTAAATCACTTGTTTCATGTTGTTTCTTTCTCTACGTGATTCATTTATCATTACATGTCCATTATTCACACGATTCGTTTGTGTTGTTTATGGTTCTTTGAGACATGAATCATTTATTTTAATGACATTAAAACCTTGATTTGTATAATTTCACTATATTTTTTAGATATTAATCATTTTTCTCGTGACACAAATCATTTATTTTCATGTGATTCTTTTTACACACAATTCAGGTGTTTTCACAAACGATTCTGTCACAAGATTTCCCCCCCTTTTTTTGTTACATGATTCATTTATTTTCACATGGTTTCATGAATATGGTTTCATGATTTCTTTTTGTGAATTGTTTGACAGAGCAAATGATTCATTTACTTCCACAAGCGTCCTGATTCTTGCACATGATCCGTTTGCTTTCGCACATGATTCCTTCACATCATTTTCAAATCATTTTTGATTCCTTCAATTATTTGATCTGTGTGATCTCCTTCACAAGAATCTCTCATTTTCTTTTCCCATTTTACACTATTCATTTAATTTTGATGTGAGCTTGTTATACAGCCGACTCACTTATTTATACATGCGATTTCGTACACATGATTCATTCATTTTGATTTAGACATGATTCATTTGCTCATACGCATTTTTATATTTGAATTATTTACTTTCATATAAGATCATATTTGAATTAGCTTATTATGTTTTATTAAAGACACGATTCACGATTCATCTGTGAATGTTTTGTATGCACAACTGGTCTGTTGTGATTTCGTTCCTGAATCTGTTTTTGTTGCCATAGCAATTCAGATTCGTTCAATTCCACATATGTTTTTCCTTTCGTCAAATTTTTGTTTTGACCTTCTCATTGTCATACACGCGATCAGTTTATCACATACACCTTTTTTTTTTTAAAAATCCACAATTACCAGATTTTTGCACAATGCATGATTTATGCTTGCGTTTGGATGTATCACATATTATTCCCACCATGTCAGGTGTCACAACTTGTTGATCTGTTCTCTCCAAAAACATGCAGAATGATCTAATGGTTCGTTAAGTATGGGAATCTTCTGTAACGGAGAGAAGGCTTCATCCTTCATGAGCCTCTGCTGCAAAGTTGTTAATACCCAAAATGTGAACTTTCGACCTTCTGTGATTTAAAATCCTGGAGCAAATGAGTTACCTGTATTTGCAGGATTCTTACATTTTTCAGCAAGCCGACAGATTGCGTTGGCACAGAAAAGCAGCGGGCAAAAGGTTAATCTTTTACACTTGAATAGCATTTTGGCTCCTTTTTAAATTTTCAGGAGGCAATTTATGGATTTTCAGTTCCAGTTCTATAGTGTGTGATGTTTGGACAATTGCTGCGACTCCGGAGGCTCAGCTTCGCCGGTTTACAAAAGCATGTGGACAAAAGCGGAGAGGGCGCGCAGAGAGATCCTACTGTGATTTCACCATTCACCCGAAATCTGTTAATTAACAACAAGAAAAAAAAAAAAAAAAAAAAAAGGGAGATGCAAAGTCTTCCAATCTGGCCTCCCGTGACGGCGTCTGGTCTGCTAGGAAAAAGGCAGCGTCCGCTCGCTTTACCCAGCCATTGTAAGCGGATTAATGCTTTCAGAAATGTCTGATGCCCTACCATCTTTGCCTGAGGGACGGTCGTCGATTAGAGGATTACCCTTTACATGAGGCGAAAGTAATTGTGCGATGAATGTTGGGAGTCAGGAATGTGAAGGGCAAAGTGAGTTAATTAGTGTAAAGCCGTATATCGAACGCGGCATTAAATACTTAAAGATTGAGATTTCTTTCCGCTCCAATGAATCAGAATAACTGAAATAAAGAAGAGTAAGTACAATAAAATCAGCACGAATTGAGCACTCGGTCATGCTCACACATACTCACGGAGATCTGCTCTCGGTTAGCAGGGATTTTATGCAAACTCGTCCTGCTAGTCAGCCAGGGTGGCACTACAAAACAAAACAAATGTCAACAATGCTAAAACTCAGCGACAATATGGCTAATCACAAAGATCTCGAGCTCTCTAGTAGCTAGGATTTTATGCTAAGCAGGCCCTGGTAGGTTGTTTTTTTCTATCTTTCAAAAGCAGGTTGAAAGGTTGAAAAGCAGGGCGAGTTATTAATTAACTCACTTTTTTTACTTTATTTATGCTTTATGCTTGGATAAAATGTATTGAATTTGATAGAGAAAAAACGAATACGCAATAAAATCAGTTCTCGGTTAACATGGATTTTATGCTAACAAGTGAGTTTTTTGTTGTTGTTGATGTTTTGGCTTTGCGTGGTACTTTATAATCACCACGATGGTGCTTTGATGAAATATAATTTCAAGAGGCACATATTTATGCTGAGCCTATTAAAAAAACTGAAAGAAATCAAGAGCTAGGTGTCGGGTAATAAGAATTTTATGCTAACGAGCAGTGCTAGTTTTCCGTCTTTGATAGCCGGGTTGGCATTTTTTTTTTTTTTTTTTGCTCAGAGTGGTATTTCATCATCAGCGTGATGGGATTTGGAAGTTCCGTATGATTAACATGGGAGTTCACCCGAAGCCACGGGCGAAGAATGTAGCTATGGGGGTGCGTAGTAATGAAACACGATTAATCCCACGCCTCTATTAATGAAGCTCGCGACGAGATTTGTTACCTGACAGTGCACAGCTTTGCCATTTTACCAACTGCTGTTTTCCCGGGGACCGAGTGTAATCCTGCTCTTTCAATTACATCCAAAGTCGAAAAGGTTTGAATCGATATCTCCCACCTGGCAAGTATAAAAACCGGGCATCTGCATGTTCACGGAAGTATAAGGAACCTCCGAAACTCCTCGGCGCTCACCACTAACACGGATAAGTTAAGTCTTCTTGTCCTTCCGCTCTAATGAGGCCTCCCCTGCTAAAGGACCTCACCGAAGTGTCATTGAATTCACCCAAACTTTAGTTCCTGATGATTCTCTGTGTTCTTCTTTGCCAAGGTTGCACTATATCTGGTAGCAAATGACAAATAGCCGGCCTCCTCTGAGCCTCGGCTCCCCCGGGGAGAAGAGCTCTACGTGACTGCTCTCTGCTTATAGCACACTGGGACATTGTTTCAAATTAAAGTGCTACAGAAACGGCATCTTTGGGGAGATGGCAAAAATGCCATCGCTGCACACTTTGACATCAGCAGCAGAATTTATTGCCCATTTCAATTCATGCTACATCAATGGCCCAAAAGTAGGTCTAGACTATAAAACCGGATTTGATGAGTTTGTTAATAATTTATGGATATAGTTTTGGCTCATTTTATTGGATGGGCAATTTGGCACCACTTGATAATGGAAACTTTGCAGAATTAAGGACACTCAGAAAAATATTAACAGGAATCTCTCTCTCTCTCTCTCGCTCTCTCTCTCTCTCTTTTGCATACACATATGCAGTGGTGAATTGGATATACTGACAGAAAACTCTCAGGCTTTGGACTGAACACCTGTGTGACCAGAACAAAACCACTTGTTAGTGAGACTAATCAGGAAAAATAAACACTCGAATCTGCTTAGGGAGCATAAACATTGGACTTCGCAACAAAGAAAAAATCTGATTCCAGATGGATCCTATTCCAGATCGAAGAAGGGGAACACATGAAGCCATCATGCCCCTGTACAAGACTCTGGAGGCAGTGTTATGATCTGGGGTTGCTTCAGTTGGTCAGGTCTAGACTCAGCCCCGTTATGTGGCGAATAAAATAAAGTCAGCTGACGACCTGAATGTACTGAATGACCAGGTTATCACACCTACTTTTTTCCACTGATGGCACAGGCCATACACATTTTCACACTAGAATTCACTACAAATAGGCTACGATAATCTAGACACTTAGTCAATCAATCATGATGCGCCACTGCAAGTCATTAAGAATAAACAACCATTTTAATGTGTGCTTAAGACGAGATGGGATACGAAATGGAATTACAGTTATGATCCTGAAGTATGTCCTGAATAAGTTCATTCCTTTTTTTTTTTTACACAGTAATCAATTAATCAATTGCATTCTTTTTTTTGCTGATCATACAGTATCACTTAGCTCATGTGGTCTTCAACAACAGTTATGAATCCGTTTCTTTACATAAAGAAACTATGACTGTTTATTACCCAGTAGTTCTCTTTATATAGTTGTAAAAATGTGAATAAATACAATGGTCACCATTGGCCTCCATGGTCCTTAGTTAGACTACAGATTTTCCTTTTCATAGATTTTTATAAAGTACAACCACTGGGCACTCCTTCTCTTTTTTATTTATTTATTTATTTATTTATTTATTTTTTTGGATTTTTCCCCGATTTTCTCCCTAATTTAGTCGTGTCCAATTCCTCCCCGTCACTAGGGGGCTCTCACATTAAGGCTACTACTACCACTCAGCCGGGAGGGCCGAAGACTATCACGTGTTTCCTCCGGACCACGTGACGCCAGCCGACCGCATCTTTTCGAACTGCTCACTCGCGCACCATTGGGGGCGGCGTAACACACTCGGAGGACAGCGCTATCCGCTCCCTCCGTTGGGGCACTCCTTCTCTGTGCAAAATATATAAAACAATGAAACTTAATCATTATGAGACACTTGGACGACCTGTCAGAGCCGCTGTTATAAACAATCAATCAATGTTGTGTCATGTTGTACAGTATAGTATATCCACATAAGGAATCACTGTTTGTCAAAACCTCATGGTGACATTAATTTGGCAACATTATGGTCAATCGGACAAGGTTGAACTTCAGTTGCTGTATCACCTGGGAACATGTTGTTGTTGCTAGTAAATGTGTATTCGTAACCAAAGTGGCACAAAAATTAATAGCTAAATTAATATTTACTACATCTACATCTAGGCATTTGGCAGACGCCCTTATCCAGAGCGACTTACATTTTTTTAATTATCTCATTATACATCTGAGCAGTTGGGGTTAAGGGCCTTGCTCAAGGGCCCAACAGGGATAACTTGGTGGTAGTGGGACCTTCCGAACCGTAGTCCAATACCTTAACCACTGAGCTACCCCTGACCCCCTATTATATTTACTGATATAATAATTTGGAAAGCAGCTAAAAGAGTGAAAAAAAAAAAAAACGTAACGTCTGAGAATGATTTGTTCATTGGAACTGGATGTGATGCGGTTTGTATAGTATGATGTATAAAGACCATATCACAGCAGAATAATCTGAGAGCTAAGTTTCACCTAATATTTCAGTTATATTTGCGAAAGGAAATGAAACACAAAGGCGACACTAAGAGATGTGCGACATGAGATACACACGCGGTGTGTGGGAAGCTGTTGTATCGGTCACAATCTCTGATCAGAATTCTAAATTCTGTTCAAAACTTAATGAGCCGTGGAATGTTTGCATTCAACATCATTTCAAAAACAACATTATTCCAACACTGAATGTTATTGCAATGTTGTTATATTACAACTATATTACAGCTTTATTACACCCTTCATCCAACGTTAGGGTTCCTGCTGGGTTGAGGTGCTTATTGAGATGATTTGTTCACTGTGACTTCAAAACAACAAATTGATGCTCTACACAAGCATTTATCAGTTTTTGAATTAAATTTTTTTCCCCCCAGACACAGCTCTTGTGTCGGCGTACAGTATAACGGTCAGAATCATAATTGACTGTGGACGCACTGAAAAGAAGGACACTTTGAAACAGGGACAGAAAGACTCACACTAATTAGGTTGTTCTCTCCCTCGAAAATAGACTTTTCTAATGCATCACTGTGACAGAAGGAAAAGACATACAAAGCCTTCGAAAAATAATAAGTTAAAAGCCTCGCCTGATGATTGAAAATTATGCAGCCGCGCTTAAACGTGTACTCGCTAATGAGTAATGCGAAATATAATTACATCCTTCTGTACTGCAGTCATTATTGCCATTGGCAAAGAATCATAGGCTGCACGGGCTACTTCAGCCGGGCCGTCTCGCAAGACGAGCACATCTATCTCAGCCCAAGCATGATTAGATTGGGAAAACAAGAAGAGGATGATTTACATTTCACAGTCTGTGCCGCTTATTTGCTGACAATTAGCGTCGAGGGACTCTCAGACAGATAGAAAGTGAGAGAGAGCTTTTTTTTTTTTACTCTCCCTTTGACACAAAAGAGGTTTGAATGTACAATTCTTGAGCCCCCCACTTCTTTTTCGAATATTTTCCTTCCAAACTTTCTTGTATTTTAATGCAGTTTGGAGAGAAAGCTCTCTCCAGGCTTCATGAAGGACTTTTTCGTCCCTCATTCTCAGTTCAATCAGCGTGATATTTTTTTGTTTGTTAAGACACGCAGTGACCTCCTCTGTCATTCACTCAAGCATTAAAAATGCCATCTAACTTTAGTCATGAACCAGTGAGAAACAGGTGCTGATGATGACAGATGATCAGGCCGGTGCTGATGCTGAATGGTTTAAACAGACGAGAGGGGAAATGAGGTCACTGCTGCTGAAGTTGTTAAACAAACAAGGCATTTTAAAATGTTATCTTCAGGCATTTCTCGTCTTGCAGCCTGTCACAGTAAAACATTTGTTCCCATTTCTTTAATTTAATCTACATCATTTCATTTAAAATGAAGAAATGACAAGGAGGGTGCGAGACTTTTACACGGTACACTGCACTACAGGAAGTCTTTTCTGCCAGCTGCAGTTAGACTTGACAATAACTCTGCTGTGTCAGACATAACTGACATCACTATAAATAGGCTCATATACATTCTGTTTCATTGCACTGATATGATCGTGTCTCATGTCTCTCATTCTTTGTTTATAAAATTAGTATATTTTAATTTTGTCTGTCTGCCTATCTCTCTATCCCTCTATCCATCTATCTATCTATCTATCTATCTATCTATCTATCTATCTATCTATCTATCTATCTATCTATCTATCTGTATGTCTGCCCACATGTCTCTGTCTGTCTGTCTGTCTGTCGATATGTCTCTGTATGTCTGCCCACATGTCTCTGTCTGTCTGTCTGTCTGTCTGTCTGCCCATATGTCTCTGTCTGTATATATGTCCACATGTTTCTATCTATCTATCTATCTATCTATCTATCTATCTATCTATCTATCTATCTATCTATCTATCTATCTATATGTCTGCTCACATGTCTCTGTCTGTATGTCTGTCTGTCTGTCCATATGTCTCTGGATGTCTGCCCACATGTCTCTGTCTGTCTGTCTGTCTGTCTGTCTGTCCATATGTCTCTGTCTGTATATCTATCTATCTATCTATCTATCTATCTATCTATCTATCTATCTATCTATCTATCTATCTATCTATCTATCTATCTATCTATCTATCTATGTCTGCCCACATGTCTCTGTCTGTCTGTCCATATGTCTCTGTATGTCTGCCCACATGTCTCTGTCTGTCTGTCTGTCTGTCCATATGTCTCTGTCCACATGTTTCTATCTATCTATCTATCTATCTATCTATCTATCTATCTATCTATCTATCTATCTGTATGTCTGCCCACATGTCTCTGTCTGTCTGTCTGTCCATATGTCTCTGTCTGTATATGTCCACATGTTTCTATCTATCTATCTATCTATCTATCTATCTATCTATCTATCTATCTATCTATCTATCTATCTATCTATCTATCTATCTATCTATCTGTCTGTCTGTCTGTCTGCCCACATGTCTCTGTCTGTCTGTCTGTCTGTCTGTCTGTCCATATGTCTCTGTCTGTATATATGTCCACATCTATCTATCTATCTATCTATCTATCTATCTATCTATCTATCTATCTATCTATCTATCTATCTATCTATCTATCTGCCCACATGTCTCTGTCTGTCTGTCTGTCTGTCCTTATGTCTCTGTATGTATATATGTCCACATCTATCTATCTATCTATCTATCTATCTATCTATCTATCTATCTATCTATCTATCTATCTGTCTGTCTGTCTGTCTGCCCACATGTCTCTGTCTGTCTGTCTGTCTGTCTGTCCATATGTCTCTGTCTGTATATATGTCCACATCTATCTATCTATCTATCTATCTATCTATCTATCTATCTATCTATCTATCTATCTATCTATCTATCTATCTATCTATCTGTATGTCTGCCCACATGTCTCTGTCTGTCTGTCTGTCTGTCTGTCCTTATGTCTCTGTCTGTATATATGTCCACATCTATCTATCTATCTATCTATCTATCTATCTATCTATCTATCTATCTATCTATCTATCTATCTATCTATCTATCTATCTATCTATCTATCTATCCGTACTGTACATATGTACAAACGTACACAGCTAGCATGCTAGGAAGGATGTCCCAGTTGCCTTTTTTTACGAAGACCCACAATCGCTGGTTATGCAATATCGGTGCGAAACACCAACAGTTGAAAAAATACAGTATATTGTTAACAATGAGATTGTTTTTGTTTCGTTACATCTGTTAAGCAAACATGGCTGCTGTGCTGTAATCCTGATCAGGTACGAATAAGTATGAAGGATTTTCACAGCTTGGTTCAGCGATCTCTCCAGCAGCAGCTCTGTGATAATGAAGCATAGAGGTCTAGACAGGAAAAAAAGAGAAATGGATAAAAAAGAGAACGAGCCAGCACGTTATTTTATAATTAGCCTTCTGGGTTCATGTAGGAAGAATTCAGTTTAATCTTCGGGCGCCGAGCCGGTGATGCGGCACCGCTCCAACAAGTATGAAATCTCACAATTAACAACATCACAAGGCACTCATCCTCTCAGTCTGATTTGTCGTCTCTTTTTCGACATTACCCCGCTTGTCTCTCGCTCTCTTTTTTTCTTCTTCTTCATTTTTCTCTGGCCTGCATTTCTTTCATCTGCTGTCAGGAATCAGGCAGCGACATTATCAGGACTGCCGCTGAGGCTCGGCTTCCTCATCACTCTCTCGCAAGACGGTGAGGTCATTTTGCATTTTTTTTTTTGTTTTGTAGCCCGTTAATTTGGCGTAGATGAATTAAACCGGGCGATGGGGAAAACGAGAAAGGGAGCAGCAATGAAAGAAAAGGATACTCAGGGAAATGGATTCATTGTTCATCATTCCCTCAAAACAGTTTGACACAAAAACAATTAGGTGACGGAATTAATCACTTTGCACACGGCAGGGTGCCTTTGATAATTTGCGTATGAGGGGGAAAAAATGTCAGAAATAGGGATTCGCAGAAATAAATTAACACTCTTTGACCCCAATCTCCTTAACTTCAATCTAGTTAGCCGGTGCTTTAATCACAGCATAATTAATTGGCTGCCTGCTTGATTCATAGCGAGAATAATACTTGTTCTTTAGGCTGTCTGCTTTTTTCTTTTTTTTTTCTTTAAAAAAAAAAAAGATATCTGGAACTGCGTGAGACTCAAGGACATGGAGAAAGGTTGCTTGCGATATGCGCTAATTCTTTGCTATTTATGAAAGATTTAGGACTTCAGCAGTTTGCTTATCTGGAATATTCGGATGAGCAAGAGAAAGAGATACAAGCACTGGGCTACGAGTCCCAAAGTTACAGGAGTATTTATGTAGAGAAAGTTCTTTGTGTCCAGAGTCGGGTTATGCACATGCTCAGGTTCACTTCGTGGGCTTTACATTGAGATGACCTAAATCACCTGGATGGAGGTCACAACTCCAATGCCGGCAGATTATACATGATTAGAAATAAAGTAAACATCAGGGATACAGTATACGGACTGAAGGTGGAAAAGAGTGTTTTTGCTCTAAAAATTTAACCATAAAAGGACTGATGATAGATAATGGTGAATAAATTAAATGATCGAGCAAGCATTGAAAACATTTTCTCATAAGAGTTTAGTATATTGCCAAAATAGCTTATGTACAATTCCTCAATAAATAACACTAAATTAATTTCAAGTCATTTGATTGTGCAGAATAACAGAACTCAGGTATGAAAAAAGAAATACATTAATTAATATTAAAATTAAAAATTATATATATATATATATATATATATATATAATATTATAATATATATATTTATTAATATTTATTTATTTATATAAAATCCGCTGCTTCACTTATCCCATTGTTTCACTAATGCTTGGGTACCATCAAGTTTTCGCAGTACACCGGAGCCACGATCAGACTACCTGCATCACATCTGAAACACCGGCCTCCCAGGAACTCCTTTAATGGCCCAAACATGTGGAAATGACTTTGAGCGAGGGTCAGGACTGTACGGTGGATGTGGCAAAAACTCCCATCCGAGTTCCTGTAATATGCAAGTGGTATTGTTGAGTAATTGTGTATACACTTCCCACAGACAGATGCGTCTCTTCTGCAAGTCGGTGACTGCAAGTTATTCATTGATTTTCAAGTCTCAGACATTTCTACTGGCTGAAGTGTTCACGGGAAGAACTGCAGTAAGCTCCAAGCCATCTCTGTGAGGATCGTCATCAACGGCCTTCTTTAAAATGTTCGCACCGTTTAAATGTTTTACTGCGTTTTGCTAAGCGTCTCATCACCGTTCTGTGCTTGAAGTCTTCACTCACTAGAAATTTTATCAGTCCAGGTTTGACTTGACTTGAAGAAGTAATAGTTCATTTATCAAGCTAAATGAAAAGAAGGAATCCTTAGTATTTTATCTGACAGAGCACAGAGCGTCAAAGCTAGCTGAGCTCTAAGAGAGAGAGCTTGCAACATAGTGGCTAATTGCTAGCAAGATAAGTTAGCTAGCATCATACAGTATATGAATAGAAACCTGGTTTAGTCAGTAATTTTATAAAACATTTGGCTTTGAAAAAAAAAAAAAAAAAAAAAAAAAAAATATATATATATATATATATATATATATATAATTTTCATAGCGACAACTTTCACAAGGACAACGTTTGAACATTTAGCATTCAGTGAAAGAATCTGCATTGTCCTTGCTTTGTAAAACCCGGGAGCTTCTCCAACCTGTGAAAGACAAAGGTTTTCTCAGTGACACGACAAACAAAATATGTTGTTTATTAATTATTAATTACATTGGCATTCTTTTACACAACACTTCATTCAAGAGATTATGTTATTGGAAAAGAGTGTTTTATTCCTCGCTCGCCTGGCAACGGCATATAAACAATTAACACATGGCGTCTCAATCTTTTAGGAATTAGACCTGAAGCAACTGAACGATACAGAATCCTGCGTTGTGATGCATCAAAGCTCCGACTTGGTATCTCCTCTCCACTTGGAGTTTGCTGTTCGAATTATTCCCACACGACCTGAGACGTCATCTTCTTTATTGCAAACATTGTGTCAGGAATAATTAATAGCGATGAATTCATTGTTCCACCTACTGTAGGAAGCAGCGTATTATCCTGTATATATAGTCTAACACAAATATAGATGCAGGATAATTGGTGCATAAAAATAGACCTGAAATTCTTATTGTACTAACAAAGTCAGCAGAAAAGAAAAAAAAGAAAAGCCAAGGGAGCCTGTGGTAAATGTGCAGCACTTGTACTACCACTTGATACAAATGAGGATGTAAGGAGAAAGCTAGACTGCATGCATTATCTTCCCTTAAATGCCCCATTAGGCCAAAGACACAGGATTATGAGGAGGCTCATTAGTTAGCCTATTCCTCACTCTGCCATACTATCTCTTACAGCCTTCCCCCTGCCGAGCTCATACAAGCTGTGTTTAAGCAAGAATGTCTACACAGCAAGACAGTGACGGAGAAACAGAATTTACAGTATCTGGCAGATGGGCTATGTTATTGCAATGCAAGAAGAAAAAAAAAAAAAAAAAAGTTAATTTCCTATCGAAATCAAGTCGAACAGATCCCGCAACTGTGCCTTCGCCTCGAACTCTGCGCTACATTTAAATTACTAACCTTCATTGCACGACATGACAACTTCGCTAATATGCTAATGAAGGTGGCATCCTACAGTAAGCGCCAAATCTGATTACAGCCTTGGCAATCAGAACACATATTTTTAGCGTTCTCAATCCCTGGAGCTAAAAGCTTCCTGGCGCACAAAGGACGAGACAGTAGAAGGACATGCAAAGTGGGATTAGCTTCCCAATGGATGTAGAGCTCCGGAGTCACGCTAGCTTAGCGTCATTTCCATGTCGTACGCGGCGGTGACACGGCCGCGCCGTCTCGAGCTGCCAAGTAAGCCTGACATTGAACGGTCAGTGGCCAAATGACAGGAAAGGAGGATCAAGTGGATTTTCTTCCTCCGCGATGCCAGGATGGAGGACGATCTGCTCCGCTTCGTCGCGTCTTCAAAGGAAGCAGCGATGATTTCAGAAACCTCTCCACTTTGCTTAAAATGCTGATTTGGAGGCAAGCTATGGAGGCGTTCATACAGTACAAATGGGAGCGTTGTTTCAGTCGCAGGCTTCTCGTGTTCCGGCCAGACAGCATTTTGTGGCGTTTTCGTTCATCCTGGTCCGGTGGCAGCGTCACTTCCCTTGCGACACCAATCTCCAGACGTGTCGTGTCAAAGCCAGATTTTTTTCCCCCCCCGAATTTGATTTGGTGGACAAAGTAGACAAAGAGAGAATTATGGAAGGGATATGAAAAACCAGGCAAACCCAGGATTGTCAGTGTGTCTAATTCTCCACTGTCGTCCCTTTTGCCCTTCACGATATAGGTATGGATGTTTAGGGACATGAGGGACAGTTTCATTTTTTATTCTTTTTTCTAATTTATTCATTTCATCTGGTGACTTTAAGTGGCTGAAAACCTTACTGAAACACTCTGTCGATTTTATTCCCTCTTGTCAACCTCTTGTATATGTCCATATAAAGGAAATCCATATAAGGCATTTTATAATAGAGTAAAACTCTGATGGATGTGATTTTATTTTATCATTTCATATGGGGCAGAAGAAATGAAGAACTCACCAGCTCCATAATATGAAGCAAATATATAACGATTTGTCATATTTATTATTAAATAGAACGCATCAACTGAGTAAAGTTTTGTATTAGTTTTTCATCAAACGAGAAAATAAAAGCAATCCACCCGGGAGTGGACTCCGGCTTTAACAGCCTACTGTATGAAAACCGAGAAAGAGATTCTCAGTGGCTCTGAACTCAAAGCTTTTTTTTTCTTTCTGGGGCAGGCGTGTAATCTTAAGCTCATCAGTGCTGCACATTGATCACTGCCTATGAGAGAATACCACTAAATCAATCACAGCAGTCAAGGTAAAGATAGCATAGACACAGCAGATCATCCACTCATCAATAAAGCAGCGCTTCCAATCAATGGCCTTCAGCCCAGAGTGCAGCATCCGGCCGTTTCCAATTCTACCATCGGCTTTGGAGTAAATGCAGGAGAAAATCGCTGCCAGTTATCTGTACTTTAACGCAGAGAGTGGGTCGGAGCCATTTCTGTGTCTCGCTCTCTACTTTAAATACATTTGGAATAAACGTTTAGCCTTGTGTGGAGATCTTGAGCAGCATTTTTGAATTACCTGCTTGAGTCCACACCTTCATTCAGGTCAGTTGGTGACCCAACAACCAATCAAGCTCTGATGAGACTTGGTCCGCACAAGCCACAAAATCAAGCATTTAATATTAGGACATGCTGCATTCGCCATTCCCAAATATTGTTGGTAGAAGCCGTAATGTTAAATTAAACCAAATTTGCCACGGTGGCTTAGTGGTTAGCACTGTCGCCTTGCACCTCCAGGTTCCGGGCTTGATTCCCACCTTGGGTCTGTGCGCATGGAGTTTGCATGTTCTCCCTGTGCTTGGTGGGTTTCCTCCGGGTACTCCGGTTTCCTCCCACAGTCCAAAGACATGCAGATTAGACTGATTGGCGTTCCCAAAAGTGCCCATAGTATGTGAATGAGTGTGTGAGTGTGTGTATTTATAGGTGTGTTCCCTGTGATGAATTGCCACACTACCCACCTCGTGCCCTAAGTCTCCTAGAATAGGTCTCAGGGCCGTCACAACCCTGTACACAGGATAAAGTGGTACAGATGATGAGTGATTTATTTAGTCATTACAAGGGGTGCCCAAGTCGAGTCAGTATATCATGCTGCTTGGTAGGTGGAACACTGCATACATTGCAATGACTTATTTCTAACACAATGCTGGCAATAAAGAAGATGATGTTTCAGGTCATATGGGAAATAATTTAAAAAGCAAACTCAGATTTTTTCAGTTTGAAATGAACCACGATGAACAATTTCCTTCAGGTTGATTTCTTAAAAGATTTATAAGACAATGTGCTAATTTTTCATATACTCATGCTCAGTGTTTTAATAACAACAACAATGTTGTTTTTGGTCAAAGACTGCAAGTTAAACCTGTTCAACAGTAATATATTTAGCTTGTTCTGTCACTGAGAAAACTTTGATCTCATCCAGGTTGGAAACCTTCCTGAGTTTCACAAAGCAAGGACAAGGACAGGTCCTTGTCCTCATGCCTGTACTGTAGCTTAGGTGGCTTCGTGCTCTATCAGGTAAAATCCTAAGGATTGTTTCCTTTTTGCTAAAAGCTAACCTGATAAATGAACTACCAAGGTGGTATTTTGAATACAATGAGAAGTCAAACCAGCGTATAACTGATTTACACATACAGAAGCACAGTCCAGTGATGAAACTTAAAGCAACAGTAAAAAATCAGAATGCTGCAAACATTTTAAAGAAGACCGCGAATCAACCCATGAATGATGATCCTGGCAGAGGTGGCTCAGTGCCCACTGCAGTCATTCGTTTGAACAACTTGCAGAAGGGACACACCAGTTTGTGGGAGCTGTACACGCGGTCATTCACCAACACCACGTCTGGGAGTTATTGCCATATCCCCCATATAGTCCTGACCTCGCGCCAAGCCATTTCCACATGTTTGGGCCACTAAAGGAGTTCCTGGGAGGCCAGTGTTTCAGACGTGAGGCAGGTAGTCCGATTAGAAAAAATAAATTCTACCTTAATCAAGTCCAATTATTAGTGAAATGATGGATCTGTCCATTTTAGTGTAGCAGGGTATTATATAGAGAAATAAAGGTAGTTTCTACTCTCGGAATTGTGGTCTGTTATTTTGCACAATCAAAAGTCCCGGTTTGACTTGAACCCCCTGATTAATTCGAAATAAATTAAATCACGCAGTAAATGTGCCTATTTAGTGAAACATATTATCACAATTATGGCCATGCTATGCTGTGTTGAACTTCCCAAGCAGGCGTCATATTACATATTAAATCTTTGACTTAAATACGAACAGTCAGTAAAAGAGAGCTTATCCTGATGGAGCAAACCAGCTGCTTCATGTTAATATTTGTCCCTGTTGCCAAATTAGCCCTTAGACCTCAGGGTTGCGTGCAATTAATAAAGACAGGCTTCTGCCGTTGTCTTGCCTGTATAAGCATTTTGTGTCCTCAGGTCCTCAGCTCTGGCCGGTGGCCCAGAAAAAAGTAATGCATATCTCTCTCCAGTGTGGAAATCGTCCACCATGGTGATGATTTGAGTATTAAAATCTTTCACTTTGGGAAAAACAACAACAACAACAACAACAACAACACCGCGTCTCCCTGCAAGCTATACAAGCATGGACATCTTCCATTTCCTTGTTGGAATAAGGCGACCTCATCAAGGCGAGATTGGTGATTCATACGCCCTTCCTCTGTGTGTGTTTAATGAATATTTATGCTTCAGATGTCTTTCATTGAAACCGCTTTAGGCTGCCTTCTTGGTTCATCATGCGACCTTTGAACTCCTTCTTTTCTTCCACACAGCTGTCTGTTAAAGATGCTTGCTAAGATGCTGATCAGCTCTAGCTCACACAGCAATACTGAAACTTGATACCAACCTGCAGAAAATGTGAGAAAAGAACAACATCATGTCACATAAGTGGATGTTATTGCCTGTTTTCCAGGTTCTTTGAGGAGTTTGTCGCTCTCAGCATTTTGTACTATTTTAATGGAGGGAAAAGCCACTAGATTTAGTTTAGACTCTCTCAGAGGTATATAATCCAGTAACAGTAGTGCTTTGTAAAGCTCAGCACATTATTGTGAAACAAATATTTCTCCGAACCAAATGTTTCTCTCAAACAAATAGCTGTAGGCATATTTTAAAAACTTTGACTTTAGCACTATAAGGTTCCATGGGGTGAGGAACTATTTAAGCTACCAAAATTTCAACAATTTGTTCAAATTTTGTTACATCTCAGCACCTTTATTATACTTTTCAAAATTCTGAAATATTGTTTAAAATAGTATTTTATAATCTATTATAAGGTTCAATTATCTTACAAACTCTAAACTTAGCACATATTCAACCTTGAAATTTCTTCATAAAGTATCAGGTAATATTAAAATACATAATAACATACTCAAATATACATTACAAATCTGCTAGCTAAATTTTAGGGCTAGTTACACTAGAAGTTTTCGTTTATTTAGCATAATAAATTTAACTAGCACATCTACTGCTAATGTTACCTGATGTTAGCTAGAATTTAATCTTCCACAGCAGAAAGTGAGTATCATACAGTAGACCTACTTTGTACACTAACTTTTTATGACTATCATAATTCATATGTGGAAGAGCAATAGCTTTATAGCTATTGCTCTTCCACATATGAATTATGACTGTATAAGGTTTTATCTGGCAGGCAATAATCATTAATGACCATAGGATGAATGCAAGACAATTACCGGTAATTGTCTTGCATTCATCCTATGGTCATTAATGATTATTGCCTGCCAGATAAAACCTTATACAGTCAAGTGAATTTGTTAGTTTAACGTAAGAAACTTTACACCAAAAATTGAATAGAAATAAAGTATCTCCCAGTGATGAACTTCTCCTTTTTGGCCAAATGCCAGACAGGTCTAATAATACCGAAGGGAAGATTTTTATCTAAGGCGATTTCCTTTTTTAATCATATTTTCCCCAAAGCAGGTTCAGTATCTCTCAGTAAGAACACCCCAGCTAGGTGTACCATTAATAAAATAGCAATCATAGTGCAACTTACAACTAAACAGCATACCATTAATATGTTCACAATCTTTTTTTCATTTCAACGCATCCGCTTCCCCAACGTGCTTTCTCACCCCCCTCCCGTTTTCAGTCTGCATAATGCCAGAATAAAGTGTCTGTATATAATTAGCTATACGCTGACATATACAGATGAGGTGCGACCATTAGGATTGTCATTTGAAAGCTCCCTCTTTCGGCACAGGTTGATAATGAGACTCCTGGTATTTCTTTTCCCCGGAAAGGTCACGGAGGTTTAAATTGGACGTCTCACCGCAAGGTCTAGGGTGAGTCAGGGAGGCCGAGTGTCACTCATTTTTTAGGTCTTGCCACAAATGAACTTAATGTGATGTCTCCAAGGCTGGGCTTCTCTTCGAATATAGGAGCAAAGGTGCAGAGTGCCTAGGAATAAATCAATAAATCAGACTCCATGATTTTTTTTTCTTTTTTTTGGGCCCATGCTGTAAGGTAAGATTGTGAATGTAAGATATATTACTCCTGGTATTTTTTTTTTCCCCATGACTAGTTTGTAAGGCACCTTAAACATCATACCTGGAACAATGAATGCACTCTATTTCACATATTTCACATGTTCAAATTATGATGTATTTCATTAGCTACTGTCCCATTTGCATATTTATTTCACCACCTTTTTAAAGAATATGTGTAATATACTGACAAAAAGTTTGCATGAAACAAATTTTTTCACCTCTTATGAGTGAATTTTATTCTTTGTCTTCTTCTTCATCATCACCATATTCATCATCTTCTTATTATTTCTACTATTATTTGTATTCTTTGCATATTATAGCTTTGAAATACGTTTGAGAAAGCTCCTCTGAAGAGTCATAACTTCTTAAGCGTTACCCTTTTGTGCAATATTTCCCATCATTAACTGCTGATCCAAGATCAAACATGTTGTTGCACAGTACTGTATATAGACAGATGGCTTGCACATCCTGGTTTATCCTATGAGGCACATGAACTAGAAATGTCCCGGGTCCTCATAGGCAAGTGGTATCTACCTTATTCTATGTACACAAGCTCAGAGATAGCGGTGATTGTCCAGTGTTGTTGAGATTGACACGGGGAGAAAGACTATAACCTAGACATCATGGCCAATTGTGCTCCCTTGGCTCCATGGCATTGTCAAAATCTCCAGATATGACGTCACAATTCCATAATAATCAGACCTTGTATGAATATCTGAATTTCAGCATTGTTGTTACATTTAGGTTTAGACCGGGTAGCTGATGGAGGTCCTGTGTCCAGCACTATTAACAACTTAATGATACCATTAAACCTGGACATGTTGGTGTAACATGCAATTTAGCGAATGAAGCTCGTACTTTTCCATCACAAAGAATGCATTTTGATGTTACACGGTAAGAGCAGAAGAGGTCAGTGTGAATTGTGAAATGTGCCTCAGGCTTTCGGTTTGAAGTGGCCAATTAACTCTGTTTAATTGGCCTGTCTCGGGGTGTTTCAAAGGACTCGCTGGGCAATTGTGCCCACTAGCCAGGTAAAGGCAGAGACATAGAGCATGTAATTATAAGACATACCTTTCCATGTCCTTTACCTGTGGGCGTGTTGCTGTGTACATTTTTTATTTTTTTTATGAGCTGAAGGTTAATTATACAGACTAACTGCAGAGTTTTTCATTACTATTCAATTACTTTCATTTCATTAGCAGAACATAATGATCTGAATGTGAGAAATAGCCTCAAGAACACTTTATGTAAATCCTGTATTTATAATGCGTAATAAAACATAATAAGCTATTATCTGTATAAAAATGCTTATACATAGTTATACATGTTTCTTTATAATGCATGATTATAATCTTAATAATCTTAATAATAATAATACATTATAATCTTCATCTTAATAATAATCAATTATCTGTATAAAAATGCTTATACATGGATTATGTACATAGTTCTTTATAAAGCATGATTATGATCTTAATAATATTAATATTTAAATAATAATAATAATAATAATAATAATAATAATACATTATAATCTTACTAATCTTAGTAATCATACATTATTATCTGATAAAAAATGCTTATACATGGATTGTATGTACATGGATGTACATAGTTCTTTATAAAGCATGATTATAATCTTACTAATCTTAATAATAATACATTATAATCTAAATAATAATAATAATAATAATAATAATAATACATTATAACCTTCTAATCTTAATAATAATACATTATAATCTTAATAATAATACATTATAATCTAAATAATAATAATAATAATACATTGTAACCTTCTAATCTTAATAATAATACATTATAATCTTAGTAATAATGCATTATTATCTGTATAAAAATTCTCATACATGGATTATGTGCATAATTCTTTATAAAGCATGATTATAATATTTATCCTTCCTAATGTCATGTTCTATAGTAATGTATTAGAATATCTGTTAAAAGAAAAAAAAAATGTCACGTTAAGATGATTTTCTACAATTTGATCTAATTAAATCAAAACAGGGAAAAAATACATAAGTTGATTAGCGCATGCATGTTTTAAAAAAATTTTTTTGCTAATTTGTATTGTATTAAAAAAAATATCACTATAATTCAAACTGAATGCAATATCTATACTGCCTCGGTTAACCTTTTTTTTTTCCTTTTCAAAGGGGGGAGAAAAAAAAGTCATACAATATAGAACACATGACCTCGAAACAAGTCGCACGTCTGAGCTCCAAAAACAAGCCGAGCAGTTCACAGTATATAATTTAGAAATTCCACAAAGCCATATAGGCTCGATTCCACTGTCCTTGCCTATTTTATGATACGCCATTGTTGGATTACTCTGAAGATGAGAAAAGAGTAGAATGAAAGGATGGTGTGATATTCTTACTCTCTGGGCACTACCCGCAGCCCTTCCCCTCCCACCTCCCTCCTCCTCCTTCATATAGCTCGGGCGTGTGCTGTGCTGTGCTGTTCTTCAGCTACAGGAGAAATTGTGAAGGAGCGGCGCTATATCAGAAGTAATAACCTTGAACATGTCTTGCTGTATTAGTGGCGTTCTGGCCAGGCTTATTCACGGCTGAGTCAGCCACTGATTACCTTGTCAAGGAGCTCCGGCTGTGTTAAAAGTGCAAGAGTGTTCTTGTGTCGGCTCGCAAATATAGCGCAGACAAATTGCCACCTTGGCTTTCGGAAGTCGTCAAAGCAAATTGGCAGGCGTCCTGTCTCTGTGTACACTTTTATAAAGAAAGAGGCTGACATTGTGCATGAGAGAGTGCAAGCAGCGTGTATGTGTGTATATGTGTGTGTGTGTGTGTGTGTGTGTGTATTTTGAATACATGTCTGGTGCGTCTACAGGGGAGTTTATAAAGTTTCAGGCTGATGCTGCATTTCTGCAAAGAACCCTGAATAATAATGACTCCTCCAGGGATGTTCATACACACCCGGCTAAAGTTTTACATTAACTAGTTCACTATTTAAATAGGAAAGTTTTGTAAGTTTTAGAAATGTCACCCGAGGGCATCATGGATACAAAACTGAGCAACTTGTTTGAAATGACTGTGTTTGGCTGGTTTGAACGACATCCGCGACGTCTCTGAGAACCTGTTCAAAAGTGATCTCGTGCAACGTCATGCAAGGACAAGAAAGCGGACAAACCCACAGCACCGCTTACACGTTGCAGGAAATTCGCCTCGGCGTTATCGCCACATCCCCTGTACAGTCCTGACCTCCGCTGCATGCCATTTAAACATGTTACAGGAGTTCCTGGGAGGCCAGAATTTCAGGTGTTGAATCTGTGTAAAAATCTGTGCAAACTCTCATAACTGTGTTCTGTTATTTTGCACAACAAAAAGTCCTGGTTTGACTTGAACACGGTCTTGAATTACAGCCTAGAGAGATTTTACCTTTATAATTGCCAATGCTTCAGTGGGACTCTTCTTCTACTGTAGAACATCGAGGAATCCATCAACTACCGCCCCTCCTGTAAAGCTTTATTAAGACCGCGGCATCATCCGCGAAAAACCGTGTCAAAGAAAAGTGCTCTGCTTATGCGAGGCGCTAACACTGACAACACCGATCAACATTAGCATTCAACTGCTGTGAAATAATTAAATCTAGCTGATGATTATGGGTTGCTACGGCTAAGTCTACAGAGATCCAAAGCCTCGCAGCCTGAGATGTTATTACTACGAAAGATTAAATCCCTAGGTATACGAATCTTATCACACTTAGTGATGCAAGTTGACAGTAATTCGGAAAGTACATATTAAAAAGGGAATTAGTGTTTTGGTGGTCAATATTGAGCTAGATGCACTTGTGACTGATTTGAAATGAACGCTGAAAGCAAGTCAGGACGGGAAAAAAAAAGTAAGTCTGATGTATTTATTTAATAAAAAAAAAAAAAAATCTAATAAGATTTTACTGAGATAAAAAGTGAGTGAAATATATTGAACCTTTAAAAAAATATATATTATTATTCTTCTTATTATTATTGGATAATGTAGGCAGCACTTTTTCCCCTTTCATATTTTTCATTTAAGTGATGCAACATTCATGTTCCTAGCACACACTGTTAATTATTGTTGTCTTTTAATGACTAACACCTGATATTGACTCAATTAGCGCACTCCTCCTTTTCAGTCGATAAGAAAAATGGGACACGGGCCAGATGCTTGAGGTTTAAGCTCGAGGCTGAAGATGCACAGTGGTGGAGAAATCAGGACATGAAGGTCAGGAAGAAAAAAAAACTGCATGGGACGAATTACTTTAAGTTCTTTGGTATTAATAATAATAATAAACAAAAATCTTTATTTTTTTTAATAATCAATTTTAAATGGATTTTTATGGTATGGTAAAGTTTCAATTTGTAGGAATACACATCAACTCCTGGAACAAATCTAATGCGAAACAGTTGATTTGGGACTTCATAGATCGTTCTTTAAAAAATGTACAAATGTTATCTAAATGACCCATTATTATATTATACAATAAAATAAGCATTCCTTATTAATAATAATTGAATAATGAATGTGTCCGAGATTTATTTTGTAACATTCATTTTGTTGTGGGTTGTGTTGAGAGATTTTTTCTTTTGTCTTTTGTCTGTTTTCACTTTGACTACTAGGTTCCCACATTACCCACAATGCTATTCAACCACCTGCTGATGATGGTGCTGGTGGGATTGATGCTGCAATCTGTTGTACTCGGAACTCTGAAAATATTCATTTCAGAATTCCCAGGTGGAAACTTGCTCGTAATCCTCCTGACTTGCATCATTTTCTACTTGATCTTGTGATTGGACAGCTTTGGAAGTTTCCTTGGAAGTAAGCTGAACAAGACGCTTGACCTGTCGGCTTAATCACTCTCCATCGCCAACCACACAGAAATCATTCCTAAAGTTCTTTTTTTTGTTGTTGTTTTTTTGAGCATCTTTCAGTCTACATACTTGAACACTTTTACATGGAAATCTCATACAAATACGATGAGCGATGTGTATATTTGTCATTTGTACACTCTGCTCAAACCACTGGTGGACAAATTACGTAAAAGCAATGTTACACTATATGGACAAAAGTATTTGGCCAAACCTGAATTATTGAATTCAGGTGTTTCAATCAGGTCCCTTATGCCTTCAGCATACCAAGACATCAGACAACAGTTTGGTGAAGGCCCTTTACTATTCACTGTGCTCCAGTGCATAAAGCAAGGACTATAAAGACGTGGTTTGGTGAGTTTGGTGTGGAAGAACTTGACTAGCCCTGACCTCAACCCCACCAAGCACCTTTGGGATAAATTGAGTGAAATATTGTGAGCCAAGCCATTGCGAGCCATTTAGAGTTATAGCATGTTCTCCTCGTGCTTGGTGGGTTTCCTACATCTACATCTAGGCATTTGGCAGACGCCCTTATCCAGAGCGACTTACATTTTTATCTCATTACATCTGAGCAATTGAGGGTTAAGGGCCTTGCTCAAGGGCCCAACAGTGGCAACTTGGTGTGTGTGAGGTTTGAACCTGGGATCTTCTGAACCGTGGTCCAATGCCTTAACCACTGAGCTACCCCTGCCACCTCAGGGTTCTCTAGTTTCCTCCCACAGTCCAAAAACCTCCAGATTAAGCTAACTGCCGTTTCCAAATTGGCCATAGTGTGTGAATGTGAGGTCCTACCACGGTTGTACGAATAGGAATAAATATAATTTGCCTCCACTGTCCATAGTTGGACTACTTAGAGGTTCCTAGATGGATGGATGGAGTATTACTCAAGTAAAAGTAGAAGTCCTCTATTTGCATTTCTCCTTGACAAAATTGACAAAAGTTCAAATTTACTGAGCTTGTATTAGCTCACAGTAGCTTTTATATCATAGCATGACGGAAAATCACACAATTACATTTAACAGTCAGCAGCTGGCAATATTCCTATTTCAAACAGTGCACACTAAAGTGGTTTGTAAAACAAAGATGTGTACAAATGTAGTGAAGTAGAAAGTACAGATATGCGTTGTAGGATGTAGTGGAGTAAAAGTAAACAAAGTAAACTCCAGTAATAAAAGTAAAGAAAGGCAAAAACTGTACTTCCAGTAAGTATACTAATGAACTAAATGCACTTAGTTGGCTTCCACCTCTGGCTCAAACAGACCATCCTCCACAGTTTCAACTTTCAGGCTGATACCGCCATCAACGTCATCGCGTTTGTCTTCTCATATCTTATTCGCAAAACTGCGTCGACTCTGAGTTCAGCATCAACACCAACATCTCCAACATTACCGCTACGCTTCGAATACGCAGCTCTTGCTATTTTATTTCCCGGAGGTGAGATTTAAAGTTTTTTTACACAAAATATAAATTTTTCACTGGAAGAATGAAAGCAGAACACCGATTACTGTAACATATTAGCACCAGAATCACTTAGTATGTCATGAACCTTTCAACATAAACACATTAAATGTGTTTCAGTTCAGTGTGTAAAAATGAGACATTTTTTAACCACTCCACTTGATGTTCATTTACTGGGGGGAAAAAAAAATAGTGCATTAATGATGGAAGAATATCCGACAGTTTATAGACAATTTAATAAAACAGTCCGATACCTAATGGACCTTTTTATTTATTTATTTATTTATTTTCAAAATTTGGCGCAGTAAGTGGGATTCATCATATACAGAATCGAGACTCGCTTAAGTAGTGCCCCTCTGGTTTGTTTAAGGTTCAATCATCCTTCAGTCATCACCTAATGCACCATTGCACTCAGCTCTGTTTAAATGATATGGACACATTAAAAAAAAAAAAAAAAAAAAAAAAAAAAAAAAATATATATATATATATATATATATATATATATATATATATATGGGGTGTGGGATGTTTAGAATGGAGCTGAGAGTAATGTGACGTACTTGTAAGGGGAAAGTTTTACTCCAACATGATTCGTGAAGCAAACTTTTCCCCAAGAGCAAAAACTCGTCACTTTCCCCACCCCCTCACCCCCCACCAAGCTCCTTCTTTATGCCTCAGCGGTAAGCCCGATTTGCAAAGTGTTTCTGCCTGGAAAAATTTGCGGTCTGAAACCTTATCCTCGGCAATCTCTGTCACTCAAAGGCACTTGGCGGCTGGCGGCGGAGATAGAGAGCTTATTCCTTTCATTTGCACAAAGCAAAACACAATTTCTCTTTCCTGCTCCGAAATGGCCTGTGATGAATTAGTTCGAACAACGCCGGGCAAACAAAGACTGACAAGTTCTCATCTTGTAGTGTCGAGGCCCATCACGCTGTGCGCATCGCCGGTCAGACGCGTATCTCCGCAAGAAAACACACGTCTTCACCTCCTATTAATGTGTTTGTGTTGTCAGACTAGTAATAGCTTCAGTAATATGAATCGGGTCATTTATAACATTTCACAACGCAATTCTGCTTTTAATGTGAGTGGAAACATACACACAAACATTCATACCCCACACACACACACACACACACACACACACACACACACTTTTCCTTTCTTTCGTTACGACAAAATTATGAATTTAACGAACATAGAGTTAGCACATCTCGTTAATTGTGGTTTCTGAAAACGTCTGAAATCTACATCTCTCAGGATCGATGAGCATTTACAATCAACCGCGGGTAAATTTTTTTCTGGAATATCAGATGCTACAGGTTTTCTGTGGGCAACACAAATTCAATTCACTTGCTTTAAGGTGTGCATTAAAAAAACATTGTATTTTCACTGACGCTTTTTATCCACTAGCAAACCAAGGTTGCTGCTAATGTGAGGTTGTAGAAAACAGTGTCATGTCACAGGTCATACTGTACACCATGGTCAGACTGAGCACACCATCAAGATACAAGGTAGGTATACTCCATCAGCAATGTCAACCCCAAGCAGCGATTTCAAAGCAGACTAGGGTTTCAAGATGTGATGTTCATTTGAAGAAGCACAAAGACACAGGAAATGTTGACAACCACTGACGCACTGGTTGGCCAAAGAAACTTAATGCAGAAGATGAAAGACACATCATGCATACTACGTTTCAACATCTGAAGAAGCACAGCAGGACCATCAGCAGAAAACGGCAGAAACCAGTGGGAGCCAGGTACACCCATCGAATGTCTGGAGAAGTCACAAGAACCAAACCTTCAACGTGGAAACATTACTTAGTGACTCAAGTATGCAGGAAAGTGGCAGCAGGCGCTCTGAACTGTTTCTGCAAATTACGTTGGAGACTTTGTCAGAAGTCATGGTGTACCACCAGATACAGTATATATCTTATATTCACTCTGCAATAGGACATCAATCCCAAACATGCAGTCATTAAGTACTGTTTTCAGAGTAGTGAGGAATATGAAGTTCTGGGAGTGATGGTTTGGCCCCCACAGAGCCCTGATCTCCACATTATCCAGTCTGTCTGGGATTACATGAAGAGACAGAAGGATCTGAGGCAGCCGACATCCAGAAAATCTGTGGTTAGTTCCGCAAGATGTTTGTAACAACCTACCTGCTGAGTTCCTTCAAAAACTGTGTGCAAGTGTACCTAGACGACTTGATGGCAATTCTGATTTTGCAGGCAGAGAGCGGACACACAACATGCTGATCTGATGTGGATTTCTCTTTTCTTCATTTCTTTTCCATTTTGTTAATTGATAAAAATAAAACTAGTAACACTTTTCTTTTTAAATAAACATATCTACATACATATACATACATAAAGGTTTATTTTCTATATCTTGATTTTTTTTTTCCAAGCAAAGGGTAAAGGAAATACCGTATCTATTTATCTATTTATATAATAGTGTACACTATTTAATATTATTCTGTATGTTTATCTTTTCATTCACTATCTCTTCTTTAGTTATTTTTCATTCATTTTTTTATTTATTTAGTGCATGATGCATTTATTTTGGTTTATTTATTGCATTTTTATTTATCTGTTTCTTTCTTTCTTTCTTTATCCCATTTGATATTTACTGTTTAAGATTACTACATTATACATTATCTGTTTATGATATGTATGTATGTATTTATTTATTTGTTTACATTTGTAAATTGTTTCATATTATTTTGCATGTTTTTGGTCTGTATGTTTATGTTTTTTATTCATTTAGCCCATCGTGTATTATTTTTTGTGTGTGTATTTATTAGATTTTCATTTCATTTATTTTCTTTTTGACTTATTCCATCATGTATATTATTTATTTATGTATTAATTTATTTGTTCATTTGATATATTTATTTTCACCAGCATATTCAATTAATTAAAATATGGTATGTCGTATTTTTTTATTTCAGTATTTGGCTAAAATTATACAATTTCTTCTGCATTTTTTTTTTTTTTTTTACCTGAATTTTCTACATAAGGCAGATATGGTTTTAGAAATTTCCTTCAGGATTAATAAAATATCTATCTATCTATCATATAAATAACTATAAAATTCAAATTTGTCTAGGAAATACACCCATATTTCCCAGCTTATCCTTCACAACTTCTGTATCTTAGATGTATTTATCCAAGCTCTTCAGCAGTGAGCGCTGCCCTACTCCTAAATCCAGCCCCGAATTGGCCCAGATTGAATCATTTTGCTTTGACCCCCTGCAAAAGAGCTCTCCACGCTCGGTGCCTTCACAGTGGCAAAAGATGCTGTGCTGGATGGAGAAAGCAGAGCATGAAAATGACTTTCCTCCTGCCCTTGGGGAGAGAGAGCGCCAAAAAGAGAAAGAGAAAAAGAGAGGACGTGTACACTTTGTCAGGCGTCTCTGCTCTGTGGGGTAGGAAGCCTCAGCCAGGGAGCGGAACAAACACACAGCTAGAACCGGCTGTACGTTCACTTCCTGCGGGCATCAGAACGCAGACGGGGCGTCTGTCTGGAAGCTTGATTAACATTGTTTTTGATAGCAGCAAGCTATTTACAGACTGTTTAGAAGATTCCGTGAAGGGCAGGAAAGGAAAATGTCATGAAAGTGCATCGAGACATTTCTATGCTAAACAGATATTTTAGTTAATTAGATGAAACCGGCTGACATAGCAGCGCAGCGAAATGCCAAACCCCATCTCACACAAACAGGTTTTTTTTTCTTCTTTTTTTCTTTTTCACTTCACTGTCAAGTGTGCTACCAAACAACATAAGGACAAGAGGCTATTTAAAAATGAAAACTAAAAAAGAGACAGTCCTAGTTGTTGTAGACGCGATCACATTAATCACTGCCAATCTGGTGAACAACACGGCGTCCAAACCAGTGGCGTAGGAAATAGCACTTGATGCAGCACATGCTATGATGCTAAATCTTCAAAAACAAAGGACACCTGAAACTAAATCAAGGTCATAAAAGAGTACCGGCATCGCAAGCGCAGTTTCTGATTAATACGATGTCCTCTTAATAAGGAAAAAAAACAAAACAAAAAAAAACATCAATTATAAAATCAATAAATAAACAGTTTAGCATGTGTTTATTTCTGTATTGTCATTCTGTAATTTTCAAAATGAAACAATATAATACAAACATACATATACAACACTTAACATTTAGCTCCAGTTTGACTTGAATGCATATATCCATATAGCCACATACAACGTGCGTTCAAGTCAAACTGGGATTAACTGGAATATATTTTAAACTCTCAGTGGTTTTAGATGAGAGTCTAATCTAATCAGATGAACATCACAGCCTTTTGACATTATTACCATTTCCTGATAGGCACAAATAAATAAATAAATAAATAAATAAATAAATCCTCACACATCACTCACGCTTTAAAAGCTGATATCTTTGTCTCTTGACATGGTTCGCTCCCGTGTGTTCCCTCACCGTGCAGCTTTGATCACTTTGCTTTAATATCTAAAAAAAAAAAAAAAAAAAAAGCACAGACACCGACCTGAGTATTCATCGACACCCATGTTCAGGCTGATGGCAAATAATTTGAGTTGCAAAGTGATAAACTTGCTAAGTTTGTGTGTGTGTGTGTGTTTGTGTTGTAATTTCTTGATCTCTCTTTTTCTCTATTTTCTACAATATATGGATAGAACCCCTGTAGAAGGAGGGATTTAATGCATTGATTGGCAGAAAGAAAATGTTGTCGCAGCAGGTGAAGAGTGAGAGAGAGAAAGAGAGAGAGAGAGAGAGAGAGAGAGGCTGCATATGTTGGTTTGTCTGACTGCCTGTCACGAGTCCGTCCTAGATCCTGGCTACACGCTGTAGCTTTATACTTTCTGTATTATAGCTTATAGCTGTACTGTATGTTACACATATATATATATATATATACACATATAGCCACACACACCTCAAGGGAAAAAGTGCTAGATTACTGGAATATTCATTATTCTCACTTATTAAAAAAAAAAAAAATCAGAGTCTGGATAGAACCGTCATTCTGTTCAGATCTGGACCACGCTCTATGCTAGTCCTTTATACCCCTGTCTCACGTATGCGGTTTGACTCGCAGTGAGATGCGGTGTTAGGCACCGCGAGCGGCCGCGATTGCTCGCCGACGTTCCGCTGATGTTCAGCGAAGTTCTGCAAGGTCCGCAAGCATCCGCGAGGACCACCAAAAAAAATAAACATGTTTAATTTTTCCACGCGTATTCACAGCGCCAAAACTTGCGGTGAATCATGATGAACCGTACTTACGACCACCGCGCGAAACCGCATAGGTGAGATAGATTCCAGCTCTATGCTAGTCTTGTGCTTTCTCTACTTCAGTTCTATGCTAGCTGGCTACTGTACGTTCTTCTTTCTGGCTCTATGCCTGTCTTACACTTTGTATATACAATTTATATACAAACTGTTTTATACATACATGTTGTATTTTATGTAGATTCCTGGAGCAAGCTTGTGCAGTTTATATACTAGCCTTGTGCTATGCTAGCTTTGTACTTCTTGAAGGCTGGCTCTCTACAGTACATTCCAGCTCAATGCAAAACTTGTGATTTGATTATTCCACTTATATGCAAAATCTTTCTTTTTCTCATGTTGATATGCTAATCTTTAAGTTTTTTGTGTTCCACATTTACATTAGCCTTGTAGCCTTATATTTTAGCTCAGTGCTAGTCTTGAACTTGATGTACTGTACTGTACATCATTATTAAGCTAGCTTTACATTTCTACATTTTAACGTCTTTTGATATTTTTACTTTTAATGAAAAACAGACATACAGTGTTTTCAAGTCCCATATAGAACTGTAATGTGTCTATTTAACCTATATGCTAACCGTGTACCATCTTCTATAACATAATTGTAGACTTGTGCTTTGTAGAGTCAGGATTGTAAACATATGACCCATGCTAGTGTTGTACTCTTTATATTTCACTCTTATGCTAGTTGCGTAGTTTCTATTCATCTTTTTGCTAGTCCTTTTTAAATTCCATCTACAGTATATGCACTTATGCTTGTGCTAGTCTTGTATATTTTCAATCTAAGCTAGCCGTGTGCTTTATATATATATATATATATATATATATATATATATATATATATATATATATATATGCATATATTTGATTTATGCTAGTTATTTTCTAGGGTCTATACTAGCCATGTACTTTCTCTAACCCTGCGTTCACACCGAACGCGGCGAGAGCGTCAAAATGGCCGGAAGTCATTCATTTTCAATGGGAGCCAGCGGCGAGGGGCGGCGAAGAGCGGCACGGCGCGGCGAGGGGCGGCGAAGGGAGTTGAAATCAGCTCAACTTTATGGTAATGAGCTATGACGCGGTTGAGCGGCAACCAGTAAAAAAAGTAGAGGTCCTCCGCTTGCGCGGATTCCGCGGAACGCAGTCCTGTAAACTTTTTATTTTCTTTTTATTTTTTTATAAACTTACTAATTATTGCGGTAGCGGGTTTCCCAGTTATTTATGACATGTACCTGTTTGTGTACAGGGACATTAATTAAAAAAAAAAATATGCGTGGACAAAGGTGTTTGAAATTGTTGGTGTTTAAATATAATATTAAATATAATATAATAATAAAAAAAATATTAAATTAGACTAGCAATTCACAATGAACAGAAGCCACACCATACAAAGGCCTTATACTTTGTTTATTTCTACAATACAGTTCTTTCTATCCATCAATTTCTTGTTTTCTTCCACATTTTGGTCAGTCTCCATAAGATCAACAAGCTTGATTGCTTTGCGGCCCCTTTAAATACAAGAAAGGCATTCGGTCTACGTCAGAGCGGCGAAGCGCGGCGAGAGCGAACTTTGACGCTCTCGCCGCGTTCGGTGTGAACGCAGAGTCATTCTTCTCTGTGCTAGCTGTGTACTTTCTTTCATCCAGCTCTATGCTAGCCATGCTCTACAGCTTTCCGCTAGCCGTGCACACTATCCACCCCAGCACTGCTATACTAGCTGTGTACTTTCTCTTGTCCAGCTCTATGCTAGCTGTGTACTTTCTCTTGTGCAGCTCTATGCTAGCTGTGTACTTTCTCTTGTCCAGCTCTATGCTAGCTGTGTACTTTTTCTTGTCCAGCTCTATGCTAGCTGTGTACTTTCTCTTGTCCAGCTCTATGCTAGCTGTGTACTTTCTCTTGTCCAGCTCTATGCTAGCTGTGTACTTTCTCTTGTGCAGCTCTATGCTAGCTGTGTACTTTCTCTTGTGCAGCTCTATGCTAGCTGTGTACTTTCTCTTGTCCAGCTCTATGCTAGCTGTGTACTTTCTCTTGTCCAGCTCTATGCTAGCTGTGTACTTTCTCTTGTGCAGCTCTATGCTAGCTGTGTACTTTCTCTTGTGCAGCTCTATGCTAGCTGTGTACTTTCTCTTGTCCAGCTCTATGCTAGCTGTGTACTTTCTCTTGTCCAGCTGTATGCTAGCTGTGTACTTTCTCTTGTGCAGCTCTATGCTAGCTGTGTACTTTCTCTTGTGCAGCTCTATGCTAGCTGTGTACTTTCTCTTGTCCAGCTCTATGCTAGCTGTGTACTTTCTCTTGTCCAGCTCTATGCTAGCTGTGTACTTTCTCTTGTGCAGCTCTATGCTAGCTGTGTACTTTCTCTTGTGCAGCTCTATGCTAGCTGTGTACTTTCTCTTGTCCAGCTCTATGCTAGCTGTGTACTTTCTCTTGTCCAGCTCTATGCTAGCTGTGTACTTTCTCTTGTGCAGCTCTATGCTAGCTGTGTACTTTCTCTTGTCCAGCTCTATGCTAGCTGTGTACTTTCTCTTGTGCAGCTCTATGCTAGCTGTGTACTTTCTCTTGTGCAGCTCTATGCTAGCTGTGTACTTTCTCTTGTCCAGCTCTATGCTAGCTGTGTACTTTCTCTTGTGCAGCTCTATGCTAGATGTGTACTGTCTCTTGTCCAGCTCTATGCTAGATGTGTACTTTCTCTTGTCCAGCTCTATGCTAGCTGTGTACTTTCTCTTGTATAGCTCTATGCTAGCTGTGTACTTTCTCTTGTCCAGCTCTATGCTAGCTGTGTACTTTCTCTTGTTCAGCTCTATGCTAGCTGTGTACTTTCTCTTGTCCAGCTCTATGCTAGCTGTGTACTTTCTGTACAATGCTATCCATCCTCTATGTAAACATTTAATTAATCCCGGCTCCATAAAGCTAGATCTTATCGGAGAAGAATACGTGAAAATGTGTTATAAGTGAGGAATACTTTTAAGATGCATTTTACATTTTCTTGCTACTTGAAGGAATTGTTGTCCCTTGAGCGCCTTTCCATTGCAGGTTTATCCGCCTCATACATCCCAATGTCATCAGTGATTTTTTTCCTTTCACTTCAGACGTATCATTTATCAGCTGTTCCTGCATTACGCATCAAATGACGCATGGGAAAATCTCACGACGGTGTTGTATCACAAATTATACATGGTAGATTACACGAACTCTGGGAGGATTTTGAATGCAATGGATGCGAGGCAAAGCGTATCTTGCTGTGTTGTGTTTAAAGTGGGTTGTGAATGTGTCGGGCATGGTTAAGCACAGACCTGGATGGTTAACACTTTTCCTCCAGACGTGCGCAGGAGCTCAATCATAACGCTCAGCCATGCTTTGCAAATTGACCGCCTGCGTTTCTCCTGCAGGAGTGAATGACCATGACTTGGTTACGAGAATGTTGAGGAAATTAATTAGAAATGCCTGACAGTATAAGTGCAATTATGCACGGCTGTCAAATTAATGAAAATGTTTGTCGTCTAGGAATAAATTAGAGGTGATAAATTAAAACCTAAGCGTCATACCAAAGAGATCATTTGTTTTATTTCATTTGCTAGATTTCTCAGGAAGCCTATGGAGAACGAGCGGTTATGCTTAAAGCTGCCGATTTACAGGGAAATAAAAGAAGTGAAATAAAAGATGTTTTCTCGAAGTAGATTATAAACTAACCTTTGAAAGTGCACCTGTAATTTGTAACGGCGGCTCTTAATCACTTATAGGCTTTCTAGTGCTGGAAGATAATTGTTATAAGAGCCATTTTCTCTTTGTGATTGAGCCATTGACGGCACCATTACTGCCACTATCGCACTTTAATCCACTCATTCCGGCAATTAACGCCATCCTCCACTGCTACGAGGTGAAAAGGACTGAAAGCTCTAGAAGGCCTGTGTGAGTACGACATCAGGAGAAATTCAAATTGAGTCGTGCATATCCGACCCACTTATCTCAGCCTGCTCCTCCATTTTCTATATGCTCCGATTTCAAGGACTCTACATGGAACCAAGCAGCTAATGGAGCTTGAACACTGAACTTTCTACAGCGTGGCTACATCGTCCGCTCGGAACACGGCAGCCTCTGATTACGAAACTGATATTCTGGACAGCAGGTGGAATCACTGCGCATGTTTCAGAAACTTTTGGTCCGATCTGATCTCCTTGGGGTACATGATGTAAAGGATTTCTTGTGAATGTCACGAACGTCAAATCTAAAAGGGTGACGCTGTACTGTATGGAGATGAGGTACAGTATGCTGCATATTTCAGAAGCCGAGCCCATGGCCTGGAGTGTGTGTCTGATATGAGACGGAAGCTTTGGAGGGTTTGACGGCATCCATGGCCCTCTTTTCAGCTGGTTGTGGAGGAATTATTCATTTTTAAGGGGAAAAAAAAGTAAGAAAAGCGTATTCATAATGGAAAAATCATCTGAATCACCTGTTTTTTCACTAAAGAAAAAGAACTCAAAAAGTACCAGTAATTTTTCTAACAAATTTTTTTTAAATCTATGAATATTTTAATCAGATTTTATAGCTGAAAGACCACATGGCTAAGAAAAAAAATACAGTGAGATTTATAAAATGTGTAATTCATTTTAATCAATAAACTAATATCTAATTAATACATTATTTATTTATTTATTTGCCTTGGGGGAAATTACTTTTTTTATTTTACAACATTTATTATAAAATTATTAGTATTATTATAAAATGAGGTACACATAATTAGATAAAAAGACACTCTTAATGCACAAATTAAATAATATACTGTATAAAAAAATAATAAATAATACAAAATAAAAATATTTAAAAATGATAAAATTATTCATGACATGTATATCGATTCCAAATCCAGGATACAAAACAAATGGAAATACAATCCTGACACTGTCTGAAGCACACATTGTGTAAAAAATCCATATTTGATTTTTTTTTTTTTTCACTAAAATTATGATCACAGCACTGCACTACATGAGTGTTCTGATTTTCATTGTGTATTTCTTCCCTTGTGAAAGGAGAACGCGGTTCTCCAGGGTACGGACTCTCCGTCTCCAGGCTTTTCCTCTCCACCAGTCAGGTTTGTTTATTTATGTAACCAGTTCAGTGGTGATGAATAGTCAGAAGCAATGTGTGGATGGAGACAGGGTCACGGCGTGAGTCCATCAGCCTTTTCATTACCCTGAATGTCAGTGATTCTCTTCATCTTCAGCATGCCTCTGCTGCAGGAACAGAAATGTCAGCGGAGTTTATGAGAGTCGCAGCATGAAGACCAGGAAGGGAACGGGTTCCTGATGCAGCACTGTGCTTCAGAGGCTTCAAATTCTAATGTGTTGCTATAAACAAGTGTCAAAATACAAAATAAAAAAGGGGGCAAAAATACTACACTTCCAATTAACACTGAAAAATAAGTTTCACAGCATAATGAACATAATTAAAATTAAAATTAATTAAAAATTAATTATTTATTTAATTAATGTATATACAACAATATTGTAGGCTTGTTTCATCATTCTGTTCATATACGGTACACTTGTACTCCACCTTGCACCTCTAGTTTACGGGTTTGATTCCTGTCTCGGGCCTGTGTTCATAGAGTTTACATGATGTGTGGATTTCCTCTTTGTACTCCGGTTTCCTCCCACAGTCCAAAGACATGCAGATTAGGATAATTGGTGTTAATAAATTGCCTGTAGTGTGTGAATGAGTTCGTCAGTGTGTGAAGTGTGCGTGTCCCTCTGAAATAGATATTTCATTTCAAATGTTTTTATTTCATAGAAAAATTATACTTTTAAAAATCAAAGTACATGAAATACATTTTGTGTAATTTATACATTTTAGGAAAATCATACAAGCTTAAATTTAAGTCAACTCATGCTGCTAAGAAATTCATAAGAGTAACCTTTTTTGTAATTTTTTTGAAGAGTAAATTTGTTTTTAATAAACAAAATATTTTTAATTGAGGAAATAAAGAGGTTAAAAAGTAAAAAAAAAAAAAACACAAGAGTAAACTGTCATTTAAGACACTCTGATGACTTAGATATAAGAAAATAAAACATAATTCAAAGATAAATAATATAAAAAAATAAATGGTAAAAGATATTGAATGAAAGGTAGTGAATAAAATGATTTTTTTTTTAATTTTACAGATTATACTTTGGAGGAAACATTTTTGATTGGAGAAATCTTTCTCAATACTTTTCTGTAATATTTGTAAGAAAGAACGTTTTGAATAACACAAACAAACAAACAAACAAACAAACAAATAAATAAATAAATAAATAAGAGAAATGTAGAACAACAATAATTAAATAATATATACAAAAATAAATAAATAAAAATAAATAAATAATATGAAAAATAATCGAATAAATAATACAAAATACAAATATTTAAAAATAATATACGTATAAAATTCACATCACATGTATATATAATAATAATAATGCCTATGTTGGATATAATGATTTGTAATCAATGTAATGAAGCAAAACCGAGAGGCATTCGAGTTAAACCAGGGGGGTATTCCAGAAAGCTGGGTTAACTTACCATTTGGTAAAACTTAACCTCAGGGTTGATTTACCCCAAAACCCGCATACCATGAGTATGTCGGTTCCAAAACCCCTGAGAAGAGTAAGTTTAATCAACCTCCTACTGGTTACCCAGAGTTAATGCGCGTGCACGGTGCATACATAAAGACATTTTCAATGGATCGCCGATTTCACGAGTCAAAATGGAAAATCAAAGTGAAAACAAAAAAGAGCGGCTTGAATGCAGCATATGAAGAATTCAAGCCAATAATAATGAAAAAACAAAAAAAAAACGCAATACGGCTGCATCGGCTAAAGAAAGAGAGTTGGCTTGGCAAAAAATAACGGACAGAGGAAATGCGTGAGAGTATTAAATAGCACATTTGACATCGGCTTCCCTTTTATTATACACTGTAAACCCTAATGCTCAAAGTAATTAAACACATTGTAAGTAAGTACGTAAGTAACAGTAACCGTCACCTTAAAGTTCCACCAACTTAAACTCTAGAGCACTGGTGGCTCAGTCGTAAGTGTCTCGTCTGCTGTGCGAAAGACCCGGGTTCGATTCCCAACAACTGCAACAATAATTTATTTGATTTGCAACAAGTCCAACAAACTCAAAAATGTATAGTTTACTTAAAATTGGAAACATCATTACTTAAAAAAATTGATGTAACTGATTACCTCAATTTTTTGGAGTTTTGACAACTTAATCGGCTTTACGGTGTGTGTAAAAAGTGTTTAAGTGCCAGACTCATACTGTGTGAACGGCTCTACACGCAGTTGCCTTTCCCGCATGCTCTGCGTTACCCACATTGTACAAAAAATGCCATGACGCAAAAAAACAAAACAAAAAAACAGCCGAAGTGCTACGTACACTGTAATAAATTACATCAATTTTTGAAGTGATGATGTTTCCCATTTTAAGTAAAGAGAACTATAAATAAAAAAAATTGTTGGTGCTGTCACCACATCAGACAAGCCAGCGCGGGGATCGAACCCGGGCCGTCCACATGGCAGGCCAAACACTTACCACTGAGCCACCAGTGCACTATAGAGTTTTACTTGGTGGAATGTTAAGGTGACGGTTACCGTTACTTACGTACTCACGATTACTGAAAATATCAAAAAGTTCTGAATACTCAAAAAGGTCTATTAATTTGACCTAATTGCAATTATTTAAGTTAACAGTACTCAGTGTGTTTAATTACTTTGAGCATTAGCAATATGCGGTTTCAAGAGATGTGTTAAGTAAATTAACGATTTCCTTGAAAACCGATAACTCTTTCAAATAATCATTAGGAAATTAAAAGACATCAATACGCGGTCTTTTAACTCGCTCCCGACGGAAAACCCTCGTATAATTTGTGCCTCCACGTCCACAGGATCTTCATTAAAAGCGCACGTCGTGCTCAATAAACCTCTGAAACAAACTTACCCTGGAACATAAGCTGCTACCGAGCAGGTTATCTTCAGAGAGCAAGTTGCTATGGTTACAAAGATACCCAGAAAGTTACCTCCGTTTTTGGAACCGAAAGTTGAGGACATCCACTAACTTACTCTTAAACTTACCCGGGTATGTCACATGACCTGCTTTCTGGGATACCCCCAGGACTTGAGATGAACATTCACTCCGGTGAATGACTGTGTAAAAACGATTGACATTTACTTAGACATCACAGTACAGTGACGAGACTCTTCGCTGCAGTAAAACATTTGAAAAGTGCAAGCATGTTAAAGAAGTGCTGTACGTCCGTGAATGACAAACGCGACCAAGATGGCTCGGATCCCAATGCGGTCATTCCCAAGAACATTAAGCGAGTGGAACGCTTGAGTGGAATGTCTTGTCTCCAACTTGCTGAAGAGACACATGTGTCTGCGGGAACTGGACACACACACTCATTCACCAACACCTCTCGCACGTTACAGGAACTCACATCGCCAGTACAGTCAAGCCATATTTCCACATGTTTTGGAGTCAAGGAGTTATTTGGAGGCCGGCGTTTCAGGCGTGAAGCAGGCAGTCCAGTCAGGGCTCTGGAATACAGTACTGATAAAACTTTCGACCTCGATGGTGTCCAAGCAACGGTCAAAGTGCATTCGTTTAGCAGGGGATTATATGGAGAAATAAAGAGAGTTTTTACTCTCATAACTGTGTTCTGTTATTCTCCACAATCAAAAGTCCTGCTTTGACTTGAACGCTCCTCATGCTTTTTTTTTTTCCCAGTCAGATTTGATTGCTAAAGCTTGCCGAGGTTTTGCATGCCGTACTGTGCATACTGCAACAGCAGACCGACATGTAGCATTTTACTGCTGCTGTGATTGAGAAGGACACAGCGCGAGCGAGAAGGAACATACTAATGCACAATATAAACTAGATGTTAGGTACTAATCAGCATTCAGTAGCACGTACACGTACCTTTACGTTATTTATGATGGCTATTTTAATCCATGAGCTGTGTTGATTTTGCCAGCATGACCCCCCGATTTTAATATCACTGCGCTCTGATGTGCCTGAAGTGCTCATCTTGAGGCTTGAAGCAAAACAAACAAACAAACAAACAAACAAACAAACTATATATATATGAAGATGAAATAAATAAATTACCGAAACTGATAAACGGCCGTTTAGAAATTAATCAGCGTTTAAATGCAGAGCTGCACTCATTCGCGGAGTTAATGTACAGTATAATAATTAGCGCGCTGACCTATGGTTGTTTTCTTCTTGGCTGCTCGAGTGGGGAATGTAGCAGCTGTTGGCAAACAGGATGGTGCGATTGCTTATTCTGGGAAAGCGAGCTGTGAACAGAGGAGATTTCATTCCACACCTGATCGTCTCACTCACTTTTTTACAAAAAAATTTGTAATTGAAAAAAAAAAAAGAGACCTTTAAAAGAAGTTGTGTTTTTAGCTAGCATTTTAAATTTCTTTATTGTATTTCTTTTGGTTGAAAAAAAAATCTAATATATACATAAAGGGGCATCCAAGTCAACCTGGGACTTTTGATTGTGCAGAATAACAGAACACAGTTCTGAGAGTAAAACGGCGTTCCTCTCACTGAATGTTCATGGGAATGACTTTACACCTTCGTGTATGAGTAACAGTTTGACTTAAGCGCCCATTGTATATAGGATATACTCAAATTGAGAAGTATGGACAATGTTCCGAATAATTATATTTAAAAACACGATTTTTTTGGTAAGGAGACGGTTAATTCACTATTAAAGAATGGGTTTCCAGCTTCAGAACTTTGTGGGTTGTGGAACTTTAAAGTGACATTTTTCAGGTTTATTTTTATTTTCATTATTAATAAATTGGAATTTAAAATGAACTATAAAGTACAGTACAGAGAGGCTTGGGTAAACGTAGCTGTAGTTGAGTGTTTGGTTGATTTAAAACCTTCCACAGTTCCAACAGACACAGAAACGGATCTAAAGGGCGAAACAGAACACAGAAAACAACACAATTCAAAACAGCTGAAAATCAGATTAACACCATATTAACAAGCACAGCTTAGTAAAGTCAGGTAGTGTGTGGTACGGTAATACTTGGACAATCCTGAGTGTGCTTACATACAGTAGACGCTGGCCTGATGAGCATTAGATGCGCTGTACTGGTCAGTACTCCAGCGCTGTGAATTTGGACTTTTGCAGGGTGTAGCTCAGTGGTTCAGGTGTTGAGCTACTGATCAGAAGGTCCTGGGTTAAAACCCCAGCACCACTGGGCTTGAGCAAAGCCCCTAACCCTCAAATGCTCGAATATATAATGAGATTAAAAATTTAAAGTCGCTCTGGAAAACGTTGCCTGCCAAATGCTGTAAACTCGGATGCTGTTGTCTGTGGTGTGGTCCATGTTTGTAGATTCATGGTGAGTGTCAGTTGTGACCTGATGTTAAGTGATTAAATACGTTCGCTTTTAGTATTTGAAAGTATTTAATTTTTAAATGTTATGCACATATTTCTTAAATACATTCGCTTTTTGGATTTGAATGTATTAAAAAATTTATTTTGAGAAATCAGCATTTCGCAAGTACTGTAAATTGTGCAATGCTAAACGTTCCTATAAATGGACAATGCAACTTGTAGGGTAGGTCTTGTAGGTCTTTTGTCGAATGTTGTGTTGCTTTGTGTGTTAATGCTCCAGCTCGAACACACAAGGTGCATTTATTTCACTCCTCTTCCGGACACTCTGTTTCAGTGTCACAGAACCACAGCGGTACACAACTTTTTCTTATATGAGGTCACAATAGGGAAAAATCTAACTGGCTTGTTTAAATCCTGGCCTAAGACCAAGATGGGAAAAATTTGAAAAAATGCAAGGAAATTTTTTTTTTCTTCATGCATGAAAATGACTACAATGTAATTTTTAAATGTTATGCACATCTTTCTTAAATACATTCGGTTTTAGTATTTGAAAGTATTTATGAATTTATTTTGCATTTTGCAAGTAAATTGTACATTTAAACAAAAAAAGATATAAATAATTTTTTATATCATAAAAAAAAAAACAAGCACATTATTAAGTACAGTAATAGACCACTTTATGGAAATGAAACTATAATCCTGGCTGTTCAGTAAGCAAGGCAGCACAAAGTTTGCAGAAGAAAATGTGGAAACTTTTTTTTCCAAGATGCCAGAACAGCTGATTTCTTTATAAATCCGCACCTCGGTGTATCTCAAAGACCCAGCAGTTTACTGCAGTTTAGAGGAAATAAATAAAAATCGATGTGCCTCACAGGCGTCCTCTGGGACCGGCTTGCTTCCCCATACAGCCTCCTCTCTCTGCATCCCTCACAACTAAAGATCATTAATTCTCTTCAAAAACTGGCTTTTTTTCCTTGACAGGAATAAAAAGAAGAAAATATGCCTTAAATTATGTAAAGTTGAGCTCTATTGAATTTACCGTCAATCAACAGCTGAAGGAGACATAGTCTGATTCCAACTGTAAAACTTTTCTGATTCAGTGATCGAGCTGGTGTCTGTGGAGGGAAAAACACGGCACAAAGTCATTAAAGCAGCTCTGAAATGATTCGTAAGAGCTATAAATAATGTAGAAGGGCTAAAATGTTGTTCGGCTCGTCAACACACTAGTTTGGGAAAGTTTCTAAGATTCGCTTCTAAGACTCGCTATAAAGTGTAGGAAAAAAATGTAGGAGAAAAAAAAGGTTGCTGCGAATTCTTGCGTGTGTGACGATGCAGGATACAGGAACTTCTGTTAGACGCTTTCTGACGGAATTAATATCATTACACACAGCGGGGCAGAACGTCTAATTCTAGTGCAGTTTGATTACAGGAAGAGGAAATTGCCTTTGACAGGTAATACAAATGGGGTAATTAGTATGCAGATGCACTGGAACACTTGCAACAATGACAGTATGCGAATTGATCCCGCGTTCCGGATCGATGAACAACCAGAAACGTTTGTGTGACAGACACACAGAAAAAGGAATTACTTTAATATCTTACTGCACAATTGTGTACGACTGCGTACGATAAACCACATTTCACTATATATATATATATATATATATATATATATATATATATATACACACACACACACACGTGGACAAAATTGTTGGTACCCTTCGGTCAATGAAAGAAAAACTGACAATGGTCACAGAAATAACTTTAATCTGACAAAAGTAATAATAAATAAGAATTCTATGAATGTTAACCAGTGAAAGTCAGACATTGCTTTTCAACCATGCTTCAACAGAATTATTTAAAAAAATGAACTCATGGAACAGGCCTGGACAAAAATGATGGTACCCCTAACTTAATAGTTTGTTGCGCAACCTTTTGAGGCAATCACTGCAATCAAATGATTCCTGTAACTGTCAATGAGACTTCTGCACCTTTCTGCAGGTATTTTGGCCCACTCCTCATGAGCAAGCTGCTCCAGTTGTTTCCGGTTTGAAGGGAGCCTTTTCCAGACAGCATGTTTCAGCTCCTTCCAAAGATGCTCAATAGGATTGAGGTCAGGGCTCATAGAAGGCCACTTTAGAATAGTCCAATGTTTTCCTCTTAGCCATTCTTGGGTGTTTTTAGCTGTGTGTTTTGGGTCATTGTCCTGTTGCAAGACCCATGACCTGCGACTGAGACCCAGCTTTCTGACACTGGCCAGCACATTTCTCTCTAGAATCTCTTGATAGTCTTGAGATTTCATTGTACCCTGCACAGATTCAAGACACCCTGTGCCAGATGCAGCAAAGCAGCCCCAGAACATATCAGAGCCTCCTCCATGTTTCACAGTAGGGACAGTGTTCTTTTCTTGATATGCTTCATTTTTCCGTCTGTGAACATAGAGCTGATGTGCCTTGGCAAAAAGTTCCATTTTTGTCTCATCTGTCCATAGGACATTCTCCCAGAAGCTTTGTGGCTTGTCAACATGTAGTGTGGCATATTCCAGTCTGGCTTTTTTATGATTTGTTTTCAACAATGGTGTCCTCCTTGGTCGTCTCCCATGTAGTCCACTTTGGCTCAAACAACGACGGATGGTGCGATCTGACACTGATGTTCCTTGAGCATGAAGTTCACCTTGGATCTCTTTAGAAGTCTTTCTGTGCTCTTTTGTTACCATTCGGATTATCCGTCTCTTTGATTTGTCATCAATTTTCCTCCTGCGGCCACGTCCAGGGAGGTTGGCTACAGTCCCATGGATCTTAAATTTCTGAATAATATGTGCAACTGTAGTCACAGGAACATCTAGCTGCTTGGGAATGGTCTTATAGCCTTTACCTTTAACATGCTTGTCTATAATTTTCTTTCGAATCTCCTGAGACAACTCTTTCCTTCGCTTCCTCTGGTCCATGTTGAGTGTGGTACATACCATGTCACCAAACAACACAGTGACTACCTGGAGCCCTATATATAGGTCCACTGACTGATTACAAGATTGTAGACACCTGTGATGCTAATTAGTGGACACACCTTGAAATAACATGTCCCTTTGGTCACATTATTTTCAGTATTTTCTAGGGGTACCATCATTTTTGTCCAGGCCTGTTCCATGAGTTTATTATTTTAAATAATTCTGTTGAAGCATGGTTGAAAAGCAATGTCTGACTTTCATTGGTTAACATTCATAGAATTTTTTTTAATTATTACTTTTGTCAGATTAAAGTTATTTCTGTGACCATTGTGAGTTTTTCTTTCATTGACCGAAGGGTACCAACAATTTTGTCCATGTGTGTATATATACAGTTTTATATATATATATATATATATATATATATATATATATATATATATATATATATATATATAGTTATATATATATATAGTTATTTTATATATACAGTAATAAATATATATAACTACATTCATATATATATATATATATATATATATATATATGAATATGCAGATTTGGTTAGTAATGGTCACATCTCATCACCGTTGTCGATTATATTATTTTAATGTTTTATTATTCATTTATTGTATTCATTATTAATGGTGGTATTTGTAAAACTGTATCAGTTTTTTTTAGAATATAGTTTTAAAGGTCTTTATAAAAAATACGATGAGCAATTTTAATGTAAAATGGATCTTGTTATATATATTTTTTTCATTTCACACTGCAAAAAATTACATTTTAATGATTATGTTCTTATAATATATTCTAAGAATATTAGTGAAATTTACTTCTGGAATCTGTAGTTTCTTAAAATATGATATGATAGCAAAACAAATGTAAGATTCTGGAGCTTATCTGTATTTCTAGTCAAATTAAAGTCATCTAATTAAAAAAGAAAAATAAGTGAAAAAACTGTCTTGTTCTATTTGGTAGATAATTTTTCTTCTTTCAAGAAACAAATTCCTAAAAACTAGCAAATTTATCTGCCAATAGAACAAGAAATTTTTGCATAATTGGCTTTAATTTTTACTAACAATAAGCTTAATAATGAATAATAATTAGATTTGTTTTTTCTCATTTTAAGAAATTATAAATAGATTTGGCAAGATTCAAGGATATTTTACTTGCTAAGATGTTTTGCATGTTTTTTTCCCCCCTGGCCCATAAACCTGTTCTCTTGTTGTCTGTTTGATTTTTTTTTTCTTAAATCACAACTCATTCTATTTACGTAGCACTAACAGGTTTTTTTTTATTATTATTATTTTTTTAATCGATATTGTGTTTATGGCATTTATGTGCAACTCCATGTTCAGCCTGCAGGGGGCTTTGAGAAACAAAATAAACAAACACAAAACACATACTGCACCTTTAAAGAAGACTTCCTGCCCCAGCCACACAGCCAGAATTAACTTGGAGTGAGAAAGACATATATTTCAGGAGTGTGTTCACTGAGCTAATGCAAGGTTTGCACAAGAAAAAGTCAGCTTGTGTAAAGGCCTGTGAATTGCCAGTCATAACTCCATGTTGACTCAGCACCTCTTGAAGTTGTCTGAAAAGAAACTTATTGACCTCATCATGCACCAAGTTTTTTTTTTTTTTTTTTCCCCCATATTCAACCCTCCAGACATTTCTGCATCTTACTCAGGGGCTTTTACGTACGTTCGATCATTATTTATAACCGAGGTGTGAAGAACAGCCTTGTTAGTTACTAGCATGGGTCAGTAGAGCGAAGCCCGGTCTCTGGTCAGACCCGAGCGCCGGACACGCTCCGAGCCCGGAACAGCTGCATTAATGGGACGGAGGCTGTTTCCTGTCTGCGCACTACTAATTACATTACCGTTCTGATAAACAGCATGTACTTTGGCAAACTTTTCTGCTTGTGTCTATGATTTTCATCCTCTGGCTTGCTCATAAATATTAATGGTGCAAACAGGAAAAAAAAAAAAAAAAACGTAGCACAGTTTCCTTGTGTCCTTTGAAAGTCAAGGTTGCACCTCTATATTATTGGTAATCCCTTCATGATGATGTTGTTTGGACATATAAATTATTATTGCAAAAAGGTATCAAAGCATTATGATAAGGAAAATGTTGAAAAGAAAGATGTTTAAGAAAAACATTACACTCTGAGCATTTTATGAACTGCTTCATACAGTATAGTTCTATTAATGTAATAGTAACAATCCCTCATAACAATGATCATATGTTGCAACGATTAATAACTAATAATGATTCTAAATAATATTTTATTTGAATGAATTAAAAATATTATAAATCATTAGTAAACATATAAAAGTTTAAATGTATATGCTAACTATTCTAAGCTGTAAGATAATGATAATTCTTTATTAAAGAACATGGGATGATTTCCAGATTCGTTACAAAAACCTTTTGTACTTGAAAAAAAAAAAACATCATGCTGTTTGTATAAGGTTAGGGTTAGGGTTAGGGTTAGAGTTGAGAGGGTTGTATTTGTTGATGGTCCCATAAGAAATTTGACTCTGGTTTGTTCTAGAGTTTATTACGCAAACAATAGTCCATACATACTATACCATATTATTACTATTTTGCTTCAAACTTTACCATAGTAGGCAGCACATCACTTTATAGAGTACATATTACCATTATGGCACATAGACACGTAGAACGTATATTTAACAGTGTCCTGGTAGAACTAGTACTGTGGTAATATCAGCAAATAGGTACCACGGTACTGCCAAAAATACCATGGTAAAATATATATATATATATATATATATATATATATATATATATATATATATATATATATATATGGTATAGGTACCATTGGAAGAGCATGATAGCTGTACAGTACCACGATAAAATTTCACATTCATTTCCTAGTCAAAAAAAAAATAAATACAAGTTATGATCTTTAGTTGAATGAAGCATAAATCGTAATTTGTATAGTACCAGTCAAAAAAAAATTGAACAAACCATCTTATGTCATTTGTATTGTTTTTAACATTGTTTAGAAGAAACTGAAATTATGACACAACAAATATGGAATTATGTAGCCAACAAACAAATATCTTTTAGGATTTAGATTTTTCAAACCTTTTGCTTTGATGGCAGCTTTGCACACTCTTGGCAATCTCTCAGTCAGCCTCATGAGGTCGTCACCTGAAACGGGTTTCCCAACAATCTTGAAGGAGTTCCCAGAGGTGTTGAGTATTTGTTGGCTGCTTTTTGTTCACTCAGACGTCCAACTCCATCCCAAACCATCTCGACTGTATTTAGATCGGGTCGTCTGATGCAACACTTCATCACCCTCCTTCTTGGGCAAATAGCTCTTAAACCACCTACAGGTATGTTTGGGCCATTGTCCTGTAGAAAAAAAAAAAACAATATGGTCCCATTAAGTGCAAACCAGATGGGATGGCGTTTTAGGCAATTTTGAGTCACCAACAGTGTCACGGCAAAGCTTCATGAGGCATTAAAAGAGTTAATAAAATGACCAGATAAATATGTACTTATTCTGCATAATGTGTTATAATATAGGATTACAAGAGGATGAGCTATTTATTGAGAGACGGCCTTACTTGGAGAATCGACTTCTGTTCCACTTTGATCACCAAGTCTGGAAAAGCTCAAGGAAAAAAAGATTGCCAGAGACATCCCGAATCCCAAGTAATGCTCCCAGGACCGGCACATCCACATGAAACCTCTGAAGGCCAGTTCCATAAATCAACGGTGTAAATTCCAGAAACAAATGGACGAGGGTGAGAAGAAAAGAAGTCCAGACACCGTACGCCCACATGTCCCCTCCCTGCTGCACGTCTCCGCATGCTTGACAGCTTAATAATCATCTCCAGCTGCTTCTCTGTTTGTCCCTCTACCTTGGCATGGATCTTCGCATGCTTACAGACACGCTCGATTTTGTAATGTATGAGGCGTCATGGACATCCTGCATTCTGTGGAATGATATGAGGTGGAGATCTTAAGGAGCTCTGTATGATTGGCAGGGAAAGCCAGAAGCTCTACATACTGTATGAATGTGTTTTCCCACGAGAAGGTGCACATCAAGCTGGATTCTTCAGTCCTGGAATGAAGCCGGTCCCAGTGGACATCTGGGCATCTCCAGCATACATCAGAGGTGTCTCTGAGGAGTTTGGGCTTTTTTTCTGAGACAATGGGAGACAAGATGGTGTGAATGATTCAAGGAGATGATGAATTGGAGGCTAAAGATTGAGTTTGGGTAGTGCCCGAACCTATTGGCATGCTTGAAAGCTGCCACTCAAAAGCTACAACATGCTGGATCATGAATACAGTTCAATACCTTTGAGCTATACAATTTGACATGAAAGACCACAGACTTTAATTATTTATTTATTATTTTTGTTTACAGTAAAAGCTACTTACAGGTCCACTTACAAAAAAATCCAAAGGTTGATGGAGTAGTATCGCCCCAGTGATGAGGGCAGTTTTCATAGACATGAAAATATACTGGAGAAATATACTGGAGAAATATACTGGAGAAAGAAACTGGAGAAAGAAACTGGGACGAGACTTCCAAAGACCATTACCATAGCAAGATCAGTAAAGAATGTTGGCCCATGCCAAGATGGACACCAAGGAGACAGACATTTTGTCTAGTGATCCAATTCAATTCATTGTGGTTAGCTTTGCACCTCCAGGTTCCTGTGCTTGGTGGGTTTCCTCTAGGAGGCCCCAGTTTCCTCCCACAGTCAAAAGTCTGAAAGGTGTTACCAAAATTGCCTGCAGTATGTGACTGAGTGTATGAGCGAGTGTGGTTTGGCACCCCATCCAGGGTATCCCTGTCTCATCATGCCCTGAGTCCATTGGGATAGACTCAAGGCAGCCCATGATCCTCTACAGAATAAGTGGTATAAAGTATGAATCATGAGGAAATTGAGTAAAACTTTAAAGTAATAGTGATTATTATTAGACTTGGAGGATAGTTATTTCTGTTCATATATGTAGAATTACTTAAAATTAAGCCTTTATTTGTCACATATACATTACTGCACTGTATTGCATATCCAAGCATTGCTGGTGTCAGATAGCAGGGCCAGTCATGAACCAGGGCGCCTTGGACTTGATGGAGTTAAGGGCCTTGCTCAAGGGCCCAACAAAGGGAACCTGGTGACCTTCTGATCACTAACTCATTGCCTTAACCCACTGATTTTTTTTTTATCGAGGGGCAGAAATACTCTGCACTGTTCAGAACGGGCAGATCCGCAGACTGCTACCCCGCGGAGTTCTGAACAGGCAGAGGCGTGGCCAGGTAGACATGCGGTTGCCAGGCAACCGTGTTTATTTAAGGGTCCTGATACCTATATGATTTAGGTAGCACATGAAAGGTATCAAGGCCAAAGAAAAGAAAAGAAAGAAAGAAAGAAAAATAAAAGACAATAAGAAAAGAAAGACAGACAGACAGACAAAGTGAGCTGTTCAGAGAAAAAAAAACTCAGCCTCTGCCTGTCTAAAACATTTCAAGGTTATCGTGTAAAATGTGTGATGTTCATGTGCACTATTTCTGAAAAAAAAACAAAAAAAAAGATAAATGAGCGTCAATGTTAGCTTGCACAAAAAATAAAATAAATGTTTATCAGCCGAGCATTGTTTAAATCATTGGGTGTTCTCTCCAGAGGGGGGTTTTAACCAACAGACATTCAAGCTCATGGTTCTCAGATTGTCATCATTTGTCCCTAAATTGTTGACACCATGCTCTGTCAGAGAGCAGAGGCACGCCTGATTACCCTGGATCACAGCACGCTCGATTCAGTTTGCTCGAAACTTTTCCAAAAGAACGGCCCAAATTCACAGTGCATGAAATATGTGCATTTAATGGATGAGCGTTCTGTCAGTTTGGCTCTGAGAGAGCGAGAGAGAGAGAGAGAGAGAGAGAGAGAGAGAGAGAGAGAGGCTCGTTAGCGCATTGCTTGTCTAGCTAAAGTCAGAAACCCAGCCCTTTCTCTTCACTGTAATTTACATTTCTATACCGCTGCCACACTAACTGTCACTAGCCATTATAGTGCTCGGAGTTGATCGGCTCTCAAAGGTCGCATGGAAAATTAACATACAGTCACCCAGACAGACAGACAGAGCGGATCTGCACCGTCCTCCGCAACCCCGGGAATAATAGGAAACGTCACGTACATCGTGGAATGACTTATTACACGCTTCAGTCTTTGGAGTGATTAGTGAAAGTCTACAGCATTTACATGAATGGCATTCAAATCAAACCGGGACTTTTGATTGTGCAGAATAACAGAAATCTGTTGTAAGAGTGAAAACTCAATTTATGTCTCTATATAATCCTCAGGAGACCCTTTAATGGCCCAAACATGTGGAAATGGCTTGGAGCGAGGTCAGGACTGTACGGGGGACGTGGCAGTAACTCTCAGCCGAGTTCCTGTAACGTGCATGTGGTGTTCGTGAATGATTGCGAGTACAGTTCCCACAGACATGCATCTCTCCCGCAAGATCTGAGCACAGAAACAGTGGGCTCTAAGCCACTTTGGACGGCTTCGCACCATTTAAATTCATCACTGATTGTATGCTTGAAATCTTCCGTAAATGTCAATCCCTTGTACTCCTTCAGCTAGCACCGCGGCCTCACACCTCCAGGGTTGAGGGTTTGATTCCCATCTCAGGTCTGTGTGTGTGCTTGGCGTGTTTCCTCTGGTTTCCTCCAACAGTCCAAATAAGAACACCAGAGCGGCACTCCAAGTCTTCATCTTAGGTTAATTGGTGTTCCCAAATTGTCCATTGCATTTGTGTGCAGCCCTGTCCAGGCTGTACGCCACCTCGTACCCTATGTCTCCTGGGATGGACTAAGCAATATTAATAATATAATATGATGATCAAAATATGAATGACTGTCATGTTTTTGTGTTATTGTTTTTTTTTTCTTCTTTTTTCTTATTTCTTGTTTATTCTAATAAACTTTAAACACGTTTTAAAAAAATTTATATGCAACACATGCATTTACATTTTACCCTCACATATATATATATATATATATATATATATATATATATATATATATATATATATATATATATTATTTTTTTTTTTTGGTATTTTCCATTTGATTTAAAACCCCCCCAAAAAAACATTGATGATTGATTTCATTCACACATACTCTAGCAGTGCACTTTTGTCCACCTCTGTAATTTGCTTGATTGAAGTGATTCATTCAGGTTTTAAAGAGAGAGAGAGAGAGAGAGAGAGAGAGAGAGAGAGAGAGAGAGAGAGAAACATTATAACTCACATGTGAAAAAATATGGTTAAATGCAAATCCTACACGATTTGAAATCTTGCTCAAAATTATTCATATTTAGATTCATTATTTTTTATTATTATTATGATTATGATTATTATTATCCAATTTATTCATTAGATTTTGCTCTGCTAAGGAACAAATGGTAGATAATCAGGCAGAGAAATAAGGGTTTTTACTTTCCTTAGAGCCAAAGGTGTTAGAATGAATGTGTTCTGTATTCCGCACACAAAAGCCAGCACAAATAGCTAAATGAATTATGAGAAGCTGAACCAAATGAGAAAAACAAATTGGTTAAGTACAGACGACTGCAAATGACTTCCACAGTGTGGAGTGACCTCTGAAATGTATTTATTTATTTATTTATTTATTTATTTTTTGTGTGTGTTGGACTGAACACCGATCGTTCACACAGATGATAAGAGGAGCAGTGGAAAATCACCACGATGCTCTTTCTATTACACTCATGTGTTTGACTGGAATGTCCAGTGTGAGGTTCTTGTCAGATGCTCCAAGCTCTGGAACTTAATATCTTTTGACGTTTTCATGCGCCTCTGGCCTATTACTCACACGGACTAGGGATTAAACAAAAGATTGTTTTATTTTTTATTATTGGATCAGAATCATGCAGTGGTGTGCTGTTGTACGTCGTGATTAACATATCTTCAGTTTGAGCAGTTAGCAGCTCTTAAACCTTCAGCCGGTCATTCTGGTCTCATCATAAATCAACTCTCGGAGGTTAAATCAGGTTGATGAGTTTTACAGCTTGGTAATCGAGAGTCCCGCTTCATCTTCTTCTTCTTTTTTTTGTTTCTGAAAGCATGTAGAACAACAGCTGCTGAAAGCTGCTCTCAGTGCCAGGAGGTTTATAGGGAGCAAAGCTGTGATGCTCAGCCGCAGCAGTTGAAACCTCGTGGGACGCCTGGAGAGGCTTTGAGAAGGTCGGATTGTCATTCCAGAGGCCACAGAAAGCCAAATCTTGCTGAAGGAGAAGGAATCGGAATGGGTCTGACAACCATGCTTCCCATTTTATGTTGTGAAAACTCGTCAGCACTGTAGAGCACTGGTGTAGTATACAGTAAGCTTTGTATTGGGTTGGTGTTACTAGCATCTTGAAGTGCAGTCTGAGAATACCCAGTGGTAAAAATTATTCAGCAAGGCAGAATACCAAATCAGGTTTGGGTGCCTGGAGGAGTAGTTCTCCAAGTGGGGTCGCCAATTGGCATGGATGGGTAGGATTTGATACACAATTTGAATTCTGATATGGACATGGCTTGGCTAGCTGTACAAAGGCTGTAGGAGTGTAAAGAGCAAATACTTGGCCACCATCTCACTCATTCATTCTCTATACGGCTTATCCTCTATAGGGTTGCAGGAGGCCTAGACCCTATTCCAGGGAACTCTGATCACTAGGGGGGGCCATGGGGGCAAATCATTGTAGGGCACAAGAGCACACACTCACATATTTCAGACAGTTTATTTCTCTTTTGGAAACACCAAATAGCCTACTCTGCATGTCTTTTAACTGTAGCGGGAAACCAGAGCATATGGAGGAAACTCACCACACATGGGGAAAACATGCAAACTCCATGCACACAGACCTGGTCAACCTTTAATATATTACTGTGTATTGTATTTATAATGATCTTGAGGTTAGTAATTAAGGTATCTAGCACGAACTAGGAGCCTAACTAATATTTGGGGGGCAGTGGTGGCTCAGTCTGTTAATCAGTCTGTGGGTTACTGGGTTACTGATTGGAAGGTGGAAGGTTCAAGCCGATATCCAGCAAGTTGCCGACGTTGAGCCCTTGCGCAAGGCACTTAAACCTATCTGCTCCAGGATTGCTGTGTCCTGGCTGACTCTGCGCTCTGACCCCTGCTTCCTAACTGGGATATGTCAGTTAACTTGGTGTCTGGCTCCAACAATGTATGAGAAGAGGTGTCTTAAAAAAGAACAAACAAAAGGTGTAATCCTTCTTACATTTATCCAACTACAAATCAACCTGGGTTATTGGTAACATGTGGCATTTCCAATGGGATAATGCCAGAAGGGATAAGAGCGTCCGCCAAATGCCTCAATGTAAATGTACATGTACTGTAAGAAGGGGTCGCTCTGTCCTTTGTTAGACTGTTAGACCTGAAATGCACCAATAGAGCTTATTGAACCAGAGAATGGTTATATTACTGTTTCCTAAAGGCGTTCTACGAATAACCCAATGCAGTGTCAATCACACTCAACGACTGTTAAATAACTTGGTTGGTTTCACATTTGTTCAAGTGGAACGATCCCTGGTTCTCTTGAAAACATGGCTCTGGAGGCTGGTTCTATTGAACGACGGTGTGATCTATATCAGGTCTTGGGTAAACGTTAATTCCTGGTTCAAGAAACGGTTAAAAAAGGTTAATAAGGTTAGTGAAGGACATGGAATGTTATCATGAGATACGTATAAAACCACATATTAATAGGAAAGGAGCAGTGTAATTGACTCACCTTTGTCCCGAAAGTGTGTTCCAGTGTATTTGGGCCATGTCATGTACGGATAAATGATGTAGCTGACAATGAATCTGCTATGTTTAGGAGTCCAAAGATAATATATTACCCAGGAGGGAAGGTCAGAGAGTGTCATGCTTGGTGGTCATGCTGAGCTAGCATCCCTCCCATCTATACAAGCTGTTCAGGTTGTGTGTTCAAGGAGAGTGGGTTGTACATCCTTCAGGTCGTATAATGAATGTCATGAATATCTACTATGCTACGAGATGTAGTTTCTGCAGGTCTTTAATTCCTAAAGGTTCTCCACTGCAATTAATGCAGATATGATTCTGTACGTCAGCTGAAGTGTGGGCAGCAGCTTATTTAAAAGCATGCAGTACTCATCTGGGTGGCGCTCTTGTGCCATACAGGAGGATCCGTCCAAGAACTCGGTATCCTAAGATATCAGGAGCTGAACTCCAGATGCCCTCCTTCCAACATTTTCAAATGAACTAAACTCCCACCGCGGGCACTTAATGCAGCTATAAGCGCCGTGACATATTTTAGCAGTCATAAAGATTTGATGCGTGTGTAGGTGTGACACCACACACATCTCAATTCGCTGCGTTTTATGACTCCGGGCAGAGCTGAGCTTTGGAAAGACTGGAATTCTTGTAGAGAAAACATTGTTTTGACATGATGACAGCTGTGATGCAGAAGTGCCTGCAGCAACTTACGGATCTCACCCAGACTTTAACCATGATAAACAAAACAGCACAACATTCTCAAGCAGACATTGGCGACTGTTAGCAAAACAATTTAAAATAAAACAATATTATAAAATTTCCGTATATAAGAATCAACAGAGTGTACTCATAATTCTTTTTCAGCATCATTGTGGGATTTCTGGGAAAAACCTCCATACTACTTTTGGATGTATTTTAATTTTACGTTTACATTTAGGCATTTCGCATATGCTCTTATTCAGAGCAACTTACTGTACATACAGTGGATATTTTAAGGTTTCTATCATTAACTTTATCCTTAGACTAATTCATTAGGTTGTTATCTAAAAGTACACTGTTGGGTCAAACACTGTTGGGAAGGAGTTAACCCAAATACCTAAGAAACAGATAGGACTTTTGTCATTGTTAAAGATTGCCCGTGACTCAGCAGTATTGACATCTACAGGAAGTTCATTCTGCCACCTACAGTAGGCGCCAGGATAGAAATTAGCATTTAACATGACTTCCTCCATCCCTCACCAGTCGAGCAGTTTTTTAACCATTTGTAGTTGAAATCTCTGTTCTGACACTGGAGATTCCTTCCATAGATACAGTACAGACCAAAAGTTTGGACACACCTTCTCATTCAAAGAGGTTGAATTTGTATTATGGCAAGAAAAAAGCAGCTAAGTAAAGAAAAACGAGCGGCCATCATTACTTTAAGAAATGAAGGTCAGTCAGTCCGACAAATTGGGAAAACTTTGAAAGTGTCCCCAAGTGCAGTCACCAAAACCATCAAGCGCTACAAAGAAACTGGCTGACATGCGGACCGCCCCAGGAAAGGAAGACCGAGAGTCACCTCCGCTGCGGAGGATAAGTTCATCCGAGTCACCAGCCTCAGAAATCGCAGGTTAACAGCAGCTCAGATCAGAGAGCAGGTCAATGCCACACAGAGTTCTAGCAGCAGACACATCTCTAGAACAACTGTTAAGAGGAGACTGTGTGAATCAGGCCTTCATGCTAGAATATCTGCTAGGAAACCACTGCTAAGGACAGGCAACAAGCAGAAGAGACACGTTTGGGCTAAAGAACACAATAAAGAAAACTCTTTGAATGAGAAGGTGTGTCCAAACTTTTGGAATTCCAAAAATGAGTTGCTACCTAAATGTTGGGGAAATAAAGTTTGTCCTTTATTAACTGTAAACGCTCGTACGGTATATTTTGACTTGGCAGAACGAGTCAAACCCTGAAGAAGAACACCCCTCTGAAATCATGTAAATGTTAAAAGGTTAAGCACCTGCACGACAGGGAAACACACCCACTGATAACCAAAATAACCATTCCATATTAACCTCTAGGACAGATATGAACCTCTGAATATCAACCTCTCTTGATTCCAATATTCATTAAGCTTTTCTCGATGCAAGTTCCCTCCCCCACTATCTTTCCTGAGTGAGATCAATATTAAAAGCTGCTATTTGCAAAGAATGGAGTAAGAGGCGCCAAGCACAGCAGATGGATTTAGTTTTTACTCAACTGTGAATGTGTCTTGGACTGACTAAAACTGGAAATGAGAAGCTGGGGTGCTTGCCAGGATCACCTAGTTTTTCCACCTTAGAAAGCAACATTGTCAAGACGGACAAAGAGAAATATTTGGTTTCGGAGTCGGGCTGGGTAGACGCAATTCATTTATCTTCGTCCTGGTCGGGTTTATGATGGATTTGGAAGACTATCACTGGAAACCTGAGAAGAATATGCTGTTTTGGATTGGATGGAAAGATGTATACACATCCAAAGCCAAGTGTAGGGGAAAACCAGAGAACATGGGAATAACCTAACCCATTGGGAGAAAATGCAGAAGCCCATGCATCTAGACCCATGCCAAAGATTGAACCTGACTCCCTGGATCTGTGACAAAGCAACACTACTTGTGTACCTTGGTAAATATGTTCAGGGGAATCACCAATTTTGTCAGCATGCCAGGTAAAGTATCAAGGATGTTTCTGATAGTCTCTTCTCTAAGACTGCGCTCAAAGGGTCTGGAAAGAATATGCCTTTCGGGTGTCAAAGGCAAGCATCACCCGACTTTTCACCCCAACCTCACACATGGAAATACAAGCAATGGAATGGGGTGTTTTCAGGTTTCAGCTGGCTCAGGATCATTTTGAAGATGATGGCTTACAGTGGTTACCCTGGCATTATTGCAACGCTCGTTTGCTTGGTAAAAATTCCAGCTCTTACCCCATAGATCAGTGATTTTCAACTAATGGTATAAATACCTGTATACATATTCATTGTTTATTGGCTCCAATGCTTCAAAGTACAAAAACTAAGACCACTCATACCACTGTATAACATTTGACCCCTAGCCTCTTAAATGGCAACCATGGCAACTCCTGACACTCTGATAGGAAGGAACTCCAACAGTATAAATAGACACCATTCATGTGTAATCTTGTATGTAGCTCGCTACAAGGAGCCCACCAGACGGGTTCCTTCAAGGAAGCAGTTGTGGTGTGACACGTGCACTTTGCTTTGTACTTGGCTGCTCAATCAGTCTCCAACTCAGTGGGAGACCAAGAACTGAGTTGAGATACATATTTGTACCATTTTAAACAAACTCTAACTTTATATTTGAAATACAAGGGGTGTTCAAAATAAAGCAGGACTTTTGAATGTGCAGAATACCATTATGAGAGTAGAAACTCCCTTTATTTCCATATATAAGCCCCTGGTTCTGAAACACCGACCTCCCAGGAACTCCTTTAATGCTACAAACATGAGGTCAGGATTGTATTTAGAATGTGCAATTACTCCCAGCCAAGTTCCTGTAATGCGCAAGTGGTGTTGGTGAATGACTGTGTGCGCAGTTACCACAGACAGATGCTGGCAATACTGTAAGTTGTCCTTTGATTTTCAAGGATCAGGCATTAAACTAGCGGAATGTTCATGGGAATGAGTACAGTGGGCTCTGAGCCACCTCTGCTGGAATCATCATCATCATCATCATCATCATCATCATCATTTATGGACATACTGTATGGCCTTTACAGAATGCAAATGTTTTACTGCGGCTATGAGTCTCATCAGCATACTGGGTTTGAATTCTTTTCCATATTTCACCATAGTATAGGTCTGTCTTTTTTTATATTATAGTTTATCGGGTATGGAGAAATGATGCAGTAGACACGAATTTATGATCATCCAATTAAATGCTCTCTATAACAGATACTGTATGTTCTACCCCTGGAGGAGTGTCTCAGTCTGCCATAGTAGCTTGTTAGCAGTAAACGTGGTATACCTTTTTTTTTTTTTTTAATTCGCCATGTGTTTTCTCCATACTATTCCTTTTTCTGAACAATACCTAGTTCAGAAATAATGTATAGAATCTAATCATTTAGAAGATGTGCATGGCAGTGATTATGAGCTAGGCACGTTTCAGAGGTTGTTTTATCAACGTAGGACTCTTTGGTGTTGGAATATATCACTTCCTTAGACTGAGCCAGAACACAACTTGTATTTTATCCCCCAAAATTAATTTCTCTGCTGTTCGCCAGCTCACAAAGCTACTGTCAGGTCTGCTTAGATTCAGTGGCGGTATAGTGTATCTTTTGTGCTTTTGCCTATTATGTAAGACAGTCATGCGTATCAACATAGGTAATCTGGAAATCAGTCAACATTCTAAAAAGCCATTTTGTTGGCTGATGTTTGCACCATTCTAGGCACAATACAGGATACAGGAGAGTATCAGCAGAGCAAATGGGGAAAGCGCAATTTAGTAGTTACAGGGGTACTGTACTGTACTGTACGTTGCATCCATGTACACATTTACAGTAGGACAAAATGGACTGCATTTTAAATAGAAAAAAGCAACGCTTTCAACAATACTTTCCCCACCAAAAAAAAAAAAAAAAAACAATTTTCCTCTACCCAAAAGCCTGTAAATGGAAATTACAGTCACAATTTTAAATACACGGAGCTATTCATAATAAACACAATAGATGATGTTTTCTCCAATTATTACAACACAATTAGAAGCTAATGGTGATTATCTTGACCCGTGTTATTACTAAACCCTCATATGTGGAACTAGTTCACGCTCTAAGCAGTGTTCAGCTCCTCATTAAGCATGCAATCGTTTTCACCATGTTCGCTGGGTTTACTTTTCTTCTTCTTCTTCTTTTTTTATTCTTCCCCACTTTTACGGAGAAATTTTCCTCGCAGCTTGTTTTCTGTAGCCCACACATTTATATATCCGAACGGCGCGCGGCTGGCGTCACTCCTTAGCTGACTTTTTCAACTTTCTGCCAACTCCTTTTCGCACGCTGGATATTTGCATTAATTAGCCAGACTCGGAGAAGCTGCACGATTCTTGCGGCAAGATGAATGCCTCTGAATGATCGCCCTCCCTGCACCCTCCCCTCCCTCCCTGTCTTCCGCCTCACCGCCAAACACTGGAAGTAAATAAACACCTCAGCTCCCGGCGAAAGTGGGAAATTGAGCAGCGCGAGTGTCAGGACTGCGGCGGTGCACGCTGCTTCCAAAACATAACGTGTATAGCTGTTTTTAAACTGTGACACCATCAGAGGTTTGGGTGCATTTTTGTCACACGTACCCATGAGGCTTTGCATAACAACACATACTGTAGATGATGACTTTATTATATGCACATGGAATGCCGACTCTTCTCCAGCAGTCTGCGGAAGCACAATGATGAGAAATTAAGCTATGACTTCTGGTGTGTAGAGTTTGTGGGTCTGTTAGAGCTAGCTGCGACATGACACTGCAGTGGCCTCGGACAATAAACATGCTACCTGGGTTATCTGCAGAGCCGGCTTTTAATCCGCGATGGCTGAATTATTAACATGCCTTCCAGTTGCAAATTACGCGCAGCTCCTGCAATTAGCCTGCAGACGCACCGTTCAAGCACTTCATTAGGCTGGGAGAGCTGCTCCAAACAAACCCTGTTTTGCTGTTTTACATCCTGACTGGAAATGTGCATGCACTCTATATGTGCACTTTGCGGGGGAAAATGTGAATGATTGCTATCTCGAGTATAAAAAAAAGACAAAAATATGTAAAAAGGAAAATAATTAATGCCTACTGACCAATTGTGTTATAAAATTGTACAACACTATGTTATTATAATACTGTATGTGAGTATATTATATTATATTATATTATATTATATTATATTATATTATATTATATTATATTATATTATGGGGCAGTGGTGGTTCAAGCAGTTGAATCTCTGGGTTGCAAATTGATGATCACTATGGAGTCCAGTCCGCATAGTGTACCGTTGCTTCCTACTGTAGTTTATTAAATGTGTATTAGTGACGGGTCGTTCATGAACGATTCATTCTTTTTGAACGAATCTTTAATGTGACTCAGAATGGTGGTAATTTTCTACTGGGCGCACATGCACAAAGCATCGCAAAACCTCCGTAGGTTACGTACAGGAAACAGAAATGGGGAGTTACCTTTGAGTCTTTGATCCGAATGGTTCGTTCTTTTGTCACGTGACTCCCATAGACGCTATGCAGTGCAGGACACAGGAAACAGAATTGAACGGTCCTTCTAAATGAGTCTCCCAAGTCCGAGTCGTTCGTTCTTTTGTCACGTGACTCCCATAGACGCTACGAAGTGCAATAGGTTCAAAAGAACAAACGACTCGGACTAGAAGATATGATGGTGAGCTGCTCATTCAGTTTATCATTATAAGTCCTTAGCTGCATTGTAATATTTTCATTAATTGAACGTCAGCCAAAATTTGTGTTTGTAGACATGTTGGGGGTCTGTTTATTGAAAATGTAAAGACTCGAAAAGATTCATTCATTTCGATGGCAGAGATTCAAAGAACCGAGTCACTAAAATGATTACAAAGGTCTTAGTCACCCTGTGATTTTCTTACTTTTTTTGAAAAAAAATTTAAAGACTTTATAATTGACTCAGTACGAATACATTTCTCATTTTCAAAATCTTTCAACTTTTCATCCGTATCCCAAAACAAAATAAAAAGTTACAGAAAAATATTTGTAAGCCAGAAAAGAAACCTGCACATTACATAAGCAGTGACTTTTCGGACTTTAAACAAAAGGGAAGCCGCACGGTAAGAAAAGAAGCAGGTGCAACAGTCAAAGTGCCGCACTCTGTGTGGTTCTGCACTGACTCGAGGATATTCAGAGCATTGTTACAACAAATGCTGACTTTGTTTCATTAATTACTTAAAAATTATTATTATTATTATTATTATTATTATTATTATTTATTTATTTATTTATTTATTAACACCAGTTTGACATGATTTAGCAGGAAAGCACTGTATATTTCATGATCTAGTGCTGGAGAGGTGGAAACTTTCACAACACATGAGACATCAGCACGGCGCAAAACTATTTCGATGATAACAAATCAGTCACTTGTTAGGATTCTGACAGCGATAATCCCAGAGAACAGTCGAGGCTAGGAGTCAGCACATAGTTGTAATAGAGTCATAAGTGTATACTGAGAATTCTAATGTTCACAAATTGAACAAATATAAACAGACGCGAGTGTTCGCGTAAACTTACAACGTCCCATTTGTGCTATCATGCGTTTGCCAATCACATCCCCAAGCATGATTTCGAACCTCCTGCTAATATCTCTAATGCACAATTCAAGTGACGACGACGGGCGCCATTATCTAAATAATCCTCCCGCAGAGATCGCTGTAGGATTCCAAATACTCATGAATAAGCAAATGTGTTCAAACTAAATAAAGAAAAGGCGTTCGAAAAAAAGAAGAAGAAGGAGCTCCTCATGACCTTGACTTGTTTAAACACGTGGTTGGTTGCATAAGTTTTTTTTTTAAGTCTGACAAAGTGGCCACTCCGTCCGTAATAATGACGTAATGAAGAGATGCTCGTGCACAGGAGCGGAGCGAGCAAAAACGGATTGACCCGACGGACAAACAAAGGAGCGCGGCTTGCTAAAACACGAGCAGACGGGAAAGAGAGAAAATCGATAGCTCAAAGGAGAAGCTTTTGGACTGCGTCTGATGTCGCACGGCTAAATAGCTAGATATGGACGGATGCGATAAGTACAGTATTAAAGTATTTTAGATGAAGCTCTCAAAAAAGAGGATAAGGATGATGTCATCACAAAAGCTGAAGACAAACATGAAGGGGACACTCTCAGATGTACAGCACTCCTACAAGGAAAGAAGCAGCATCTCGTTAACAGGAAAAAGTAATGAAACCGGATTGCTATTTATTTTCAGCACCATCCTGAAGTGTTTTATTCCTCAGATACAACATTTTCAGTTTATTAAAGATATATTTCATACATTCATAACATACATACATTAAAGCTATATTAAAAAAAAAAAAAACATATAATAGAAGAAAATCCCAGCACATGGGATGTACAATGGATCATTATAAAGCATTTTGCACAGTACTGTATGTATACGCATGGTGTTTGAGTCAAACTGGGAGCTATGATGATGAGATTTCTGGTGAACGAAGGAGTACATCCAACTGACATTTACAGAAGACTTAAAGAAAGCAGTATGTCCAAGAATGATGTGTCTAATTGAGGTGGTTGAGAGCCCACTGCCATCGTTCCCGTGAACACGCAGCGATCCTTCAAAACCTTCTACATGCAGAAGAACTGTGCACACAATCATTCACCAACACCACTTGCACATCACAGGATCTCACCTGAGAGTTATTGCCACATCCCCCCGTACAGTCCCGACCGCACTCCTAGCAATTTCCACATGTTTGTGGTTCCTGGGAGGCCAGTGTTTCAGACATGAGGAAATAAAGGCAGCTTTTACTCTCATAACCACTTTTTTTCCGACTCCGAAGTCCCAGTTTGACTTGAACGGCCCTCATATTGCTATACGAGAGCATTTACACGATTCCAGACGAACACAGCACTGTAGTTTCAGTTAGTTATTGTGCTCGAGACATGAAATTATCAGGAAAAGCCGAGCCGCATCTCTAACCCTGAAAGCTTCAAATTGTATAAAACCATTCTCATTGATTCCCCTGGAAAATCAAACCCCCCACACACTGCAGCCTACACACGGAAGGAAAACTGAACTTCCTCACTCACGTTCGCAGACATTCTCTCAGACACACACCCGCACTTGCTATCATGCCCAAAAGAACCCTATTAAATTACCATTGTCTGACTTTGTATTTTATTTCTAAGTGATCCCATTACTTTGCAGCCTCTGAACAATTACAAATCCATTGAGCGCATTCACGGCAACTCGAACCGGAGATGAGATGCTCTTGTGTCTCCTCTCTCCTCTTTCTGTCTCTCTTCGGCCTTTTGTTTTCTTCAAAAGGGGCTCACGCTCTTCCTCTAAATGGACAAAAGAAGTAAGCAGGCTGGGCTTGTGTAATAAAATACTATATATATATATATATATATATATTTTTTTTTTTTTTTTCTCATAGCGAGCCAACTTTCAGCCTTGTTTGCACGATCTGCTCATTTGGCGTCCACATGTGCAAGGATTACAGTACAAGCAGCGAAAGGAAACGTTGCACACGGAGTCACGGAGCCGAAAGCAGGCCACCGTGAAGCTTTTGTTTACTTGCGCACTTTGGAAACTAGACAGCTCTTCACTTTTAAATAATTCATGAATGACGTGTTCAGGCTTCGGAGCACCGTTTGAAAAACCAGTGCCGCTGATGCCAAGCGCTGTAATGGAAACGCTGCTTTTCCGAGAAACAGGAAGGAGATTAATAGAAAGAAAAAACGTCAGAAAAGGAAAGTGCACCTGCTCTTTAATCAACTCGAGGTCCTTAAACCTGAAAGCTGGGAATAGATCTCACTATCAGAGCTGGATATTCACTGCCTTTTAGACTGCAATTTATTGGATTGTTTAAAAAAAAAATAATTTTATCTGTGTGTGTGTGTGTGTGTTTGGCGAGTGCGTTTTGTGTTTCGGATCAAGGCGGGGGTTCGGACACTGCCAGGACACACACTGCTTTGTCCATCTGTATGACAGCCCCTAGTGCAGGTCTCTCACCTACACAATCACCTCTAAATAATGGAGCAGGGACAAAGAGAGAGGAACCACAGTGTGTTCTGCCCACACACACACACACACAGGAACACACACGTACACAAACACACAGCCAGAGGGATATGCCATTGTCTGGTCCAGCTGGAAAAAAAGAGAGCAGTTAAGCATGTAGCCAAGAGACAGGGTGAAGTGTTACACGACCTCTATATGGGATTTGACCCCTGATGTGCCTCAGTTTAGTGTTGCAGGTCAAATCCATCCTGGCTTCATAGTTTGCTTTTCTTATATCCAGCAAGTTTGTGCTACTGTAAATCAAGCAATGTGTGTCGATCTTGGACATTTTCTCTTTTACTCGAGATGATGATGATGATGATGATGATGATGACGATGATTAAACAATACGCATTGATAATAAAAAACTTTCCTGTTGTAGAAAACGTAAAGCATTGCATCTGACTCTTAAAAAAAATGCTTGTACTGGAGACTCCTTCCAGATAAAAGTCTTATCTCTGGAAAAAAACAAACAAACAAAAAAAATAACATACAGTATAGAATCCCACTAATCGAGCTGTCATGATAGAAACCACTAATTAAAATCAACACATTATTTTAAACATGTGATTAGTCTTGTGGTGGATTTATAGATACATATCTGCTGATAACTCATCATCAATCTTCCGGCCAATCAGAATCGAGAATTATGAAAACAGCTCTGTGTTACGATGAATCTTGCATGTTCAGCAGAAAACCTGTACAGGTCGATGTTTGTTCCCTGAGGTACAATATAAATACAGCCTCAAAGGTAAAACAGTCCCTGAAGGCCAATTATGTACCATTACAAGGTGCACTGCATCCTCTACGTCCTTGGCTCTACCACCAGTGGGAGGCTTTTTTATATTCTGAAAAGTTGAGTTAAAAGGTGAGGTTGGTGTTTTACCTTTTCCTGATTTTGAACAGAACAGTACTACAAACTGTATTTGCCATAATTGCACCTGCAGGGATTCCCACGTCAGAGTTTGTGTACATGGAGTGGACACCCATGCTTGGTGGGTTTCCTCTGGGTTCTCTGGTTTCCTCCCTCAGTCCAAAAACATGCAGATTAGACTTATTGGTGTTCCCAAATTGCCTGTAGTGTTTGAATGCACGTGTGAATATTGACTGGAGGTCCTACCACAGTCTTAAAATTGGGAATAAATACAATGGTCACCACTGGCCTCCATGGTGCCGAGTTGGACTACAGAGGTTCCTAGATGGATGGATAGAGATTGTGCAAATGGACTAGCAAATGTTTAAGAGCTTACACACTTGTCTGATTATTCTGCTTAGCATTCTCTTATTGTCAGCGCAATCCACAAACTTCTTGTCATTTAATGGAGTCTCATTCACTGGGAAAATGATTCACCAATTCACACACTGACCAGGACAGAATTTGATTCATAAACAAAATGATTCACTGATTCAGATGTTACCAGTTGAGTATAAAGGGGAGATTTGATTCATACAGAAAGTGATTCATTGAACAAAAGAGGGCAGAATCATATTCATAAATGATTCAGTGATTGAAACATAAGCCACTAAACGAAGAGGGTGATTCACTGATCCGGACAGGAATGGAGAACAGAGTCTTGTTTATTAACAGTGTGATTCACTGATTCCAACAAAAACTACTCAATGATAGAAGTGAATGTAGGATTGACTTGTTTAAACCATGAATAAAAACAGATAGCTAGCTAGCTAGCTAGCTAGATAGATACATTTTGTGTTTGCTTCATTTTAGTGAATATCAGCCTCAAATCTGTGAAAATTTATAACTTGATATGTGATTACATGACCAACTCCTGTTTACTTCATAATTATGCCGTAGTAAAAACATGCAGTGTAAATATACACCCTTAAACATTCTTAAACTGTTAAACAAAAATATTTAAATAATAGTATTAGTATTAGCATACCAGGGGGTATTGAAAAGTTTTAAGACTAGTTTTGTAATGCTGCAATGAGTAAGCACTTTAGCTAAAGTTACCTCTTCAGCGCTAGCTATTTGGCATGTTTTTTTTTTGTTGTTGTTTTTTTTTTACCTTGGTAACTTTGATAAAATCTAGCCAGTGCTAACATAGTATCAGATAGCCAACTAGCTAAGCATTGGACTATTGTATTGTGTAATAAAATCCATTAGACAGTCAAGTCAAGCGCTAGCAAGTTAGCTTCGGCGCATTTTAGCAGCAGCATTGTAGGAACTTAGCTAATTTTCCAAACACTAATGACTTTTTCAGAAGGTAACAGTACAGCAAGATGAAGTAGTTACCTAGAATGTTCTAGAATTTTTTAAAAATAAATTATGGTATGTCGTTATTTGAAGTAGAGTTTTCATAGTTCAGTGTAATACTTGTGCACCTTTCGTAGTAGCTGGCTACTTTATCACAAAAGATGCTAGGCTTTAGCTTAGCTATTTGAAATCATGACAAAGTATAAGTGAAAATTCTATTAAAAATATCAATACATTTTTAGTGCCGTTAGCATGTGGAAAGTCACAGTCGCGCTGCCCTCTAGAGACGAAAGCATCTCGGTGTGAACGCTACAGTATATTTTTATATAGGACACAGGGAAAAAAAAAAAAGCCTCAAGCATGACCCACAACACCTAAAACACACTTGATTAATATTAGTTGTCACTGCAAAGTGTGTCACCCTGTGAGGATTTTACCCACCATGACTACTAGCAAGGTTCTGACAGGACGCTAGGGAGGGGAGGCGAGCAGCTAGCGTACGTGTAGGGGCGAAGACCCGGCCTTGTCCACAGGTCACGAAGCACACTGATGGAAAACAGAGCAAGAACAAAAGCGCAGACACACCTGCTGAGTAAAACCTCATAATCACATTAAACTTAATACACACACACACACACACACACACACACACACACACACACACACACACACACACACACAAATCAAAGATAATAAGGATCCAACTTCATTATCCGATCTCACGTCAGACAGGATAAGGAATTAACTCTGCGGATATACAAGCACCGCTCGCAAGCATCGGCGTGACTCATTTCTCCCGACAAATGATGGGGGAAAAAAATGCGACCAGAGATTAACCTAAAATAATTCAAATCATTCCCTGCATTACAAAAAAACAAACAAACAAAAAAAAAAAACATAACACAAAGTCTTAATTTACAATGAGAAGAGATGAGGAAACATTTCTTATTTTTTCCCTCATGTTGTTGGAAAGCCACATCCCGCACTCAAATGTAAGACGTTATATTTATTCAAAGTACTCACAAACTCGACTAAAAACAGGAAATATCCCAACCACAAATGAGCATTAAAAAAAGTAACCAATTAGCACATGCTTTTACTTCAGACCTCTGAGCAACAGCGCCAGATAAACTTCAGAGGAAACTTGTTAACGACTTGAGCTGGGAGAACCTAAGAGACACCAATTTAAACTACTGTAACTAGCTAATTAAATAACACAACAACAAGTGTGACTCCCTGAGGAAAAAAAAAAAAGTTCGATGTACTAGCTTTGTCAAGATTCATTTTCGATTATAATATATCTATGAGGGGCGGCACGATGGTGTATAGTGGTTAGCACTGTCGCCTTGCACCTCCAGGAGCCGGGTTCGATTCCCGGGCAGGTTCGATTCCCGTCTCTGTGTGCATGGAGTTTGCATGTTCTCCCCATTTGCCCAAACTGTGTGAATGAGTGTGTGTGTGCCCTGCGATGGATTGGCACCCTGTCCAGGGTGTACCCCGCCTCGTTCCCTAAGGCTCCTGGGATAGGCTCCAGGCCCCCCGTGACCCTGAATACAGGATAAAGTGGTATAGATGACGGTGAGTGAGTGAGTGAGTGAGTGAGTATATCTATGTGGGTGAGTCAAAAATGATCCGCAATCCAGGCTCATATTTGCACACCCCTGAACACTCCGTTCTATTTATGTTCACTCCATTCCCACATAAATTTCCATAATTCTATATTTTCACAATTATATATTTCTATATTTTCTATTGTACAGCTACTGTAGGTTTTACTTATTTTTCTTATATTTTTCTTATAGTGTATATTTTGTAGTTTGTATTATACAGATATTTTATTCTTTCTTAGTTAAATTTACTTATTTATATATATATATATATATATATATATATATATATATATATATATATATATATATATATTTCTCAAATGTACTTTTTGTTTATAATATTTATTAATATTTAGCATTTCACTGCATATCGTACTGTGTGTGACAAATAAAATTTGAATTTGAATTTGAATCAAGGCTACTGTCCCCCCAGTCACTGCTGTGCAGGTGTGAACGTGTTACATCTGCTCATTTGTAAGTGCGGTGCGAGAAAAAAATTAATGCCCTACTTGTGATTTGCACGAAAGAATAGCAGTGATTTCTTTTTTTTCTTTTTTTTTTACCTGGTGTCGAAACAATTCACGGGAGAGCAGAAACAGAAGCGTTTGCATATCTGCAAACAAAATTCATACTCTCAGATAGTCCAAAGAAGGTAAAAGTTTCTTAAAGATAATCACTACTGAGACACGGCGTGAATTAAAGGGGAAACATCCTCAATTGCCAACTGAGTAAATGTTCAAAAGTCAACCATCGGCGGGAAAATTCAATGCTTAGAGTTTCCGGAACATTATCAGGAAAAAGGTTTAACAATCAGCAGTGCTCATTACAGTGGGACGCTTATTGAAGAGCTGAAGACCGCACTTCTGATTAACCTCAGAGGACTGATATCCAATGGTGTCGTGATCTCGCATGACGATGCACATCTGCACACTTCTGTAACACAGGTGATAAAGCGTCCTCCCTATAGTCCTGGTCTCGCTCCATCAGACTTTCACCTGAACTACGAGGACGAGGAGTCACTTCTGATGAAGAAGTGAAGACAGCGGCGCATTTGCGGCTCACAGCTCAGCCTAAAACGTTTCTGATGAGGGAATATGAAAGTGTAATGCAAAGCAGGGAGATTATGTAAAAAACAATGATGTATTTGTCTTTTAGTTAATCAACGCGTTAGCTGGTTAAGTGAATCATAATAAATTGTGTGGATCGTTTTTGACTCCCCCTTGTGGATACATTTAATAAGAGCTCAAGAGATTCTTCACATTAAAAAAAAAAATTTTTTTTTACTGGAAATAATTAAGAGGAGGAGCAAGAGAGGAATTTGTTTACAACTAGAGCTGGTGAAAGCTCACAGACATCTAATTACGCTAACTAGCCACAAACAAATTGAATAACACACTAATGAGTACGGCTGTTTGTTTTTTCACACGTTATCTCCCAGCCTATGTCCAATAAACAAGTTGTATATATAAGTTCTTTTAAAGGTCTTATATTTGACCATTTCTTTAACAAGTGAACACAGGTCTCAGAAAGTGTGTGTGTGTGTGTATGTGTGTGTTAGCACTCCAGCTGAAATAACCCTCAGATAATGCATTTTTAAGCCCTCAAACTCTCTCTTTTTTTTTTTTTGACATCTCCTCCGAATGTGGCCTTTCAGTGTCTGTGGAAATGTGCTACCTCTGATCCACACTCCTGAAGAAAACAGCAGAGCTGAGCAACACATCAGGAACCGTTCTTTTCTTTTATGGGGTCACAATGGGGAATGTTGGGGCGATGACTAATTGGCTTGTTTAAACCCCTTTCCCATATCCCTTCCCAAAGTCCAAAAAGGGGGGGGGGGGGGGGGGGGGGGAAGGAGGCAGGGAATGTTTTTTAAAATTGACAAAAAAATTTGATTTTGTTCAATAGGTGTCTTTTGAAGATGAATACAATTTCTCCATTTCGACGAGTCTGAAAGTTGGACGGCACTTTTTATTAAGTCATGAGATGTATTTTCATGCGTGTGTAACACATCATGTTCCTACACTGTCAAATAACAAATCCATTCCGCTAAAGAGGAAATGTAGCGTGAACTTGCGAATTTTCTCACAGCCGTGTCAGTAATTAAAAAGGCAGCTTGGATGGCGGATGGCGCCGCTTCAACCCGAGCCCCTTCTCACCCTGGCTGTAAGCTCACGGCAAGCTCGTCAGACGTTGCCTGCGGTGCAAATCCTCGCACGTCAGCATTAAGTGCGAGAGAAACAGTGCTAAATTCCTCCTCAGCCCCTCCCGATCGAGGTGTGAAGGCGAGCGGAGCCGAGATGCTGGCACCGACTCCGCCTCGCCTGGTATGCGAAGGTTTCCGGAGATGAACAATTACTTTGATGCATAATTGATGCCCGGGTCTCCTCTAAATGTTTAACAAATCCCTGCAGGGCTGGAATACTGTCTCAGTGTGAACAAGACAGAGTGTGTTCAGAGTTTAAGGTCCTCAGTTGAACCTGTCAAAATCTCTTGCAGCGTTATCAGCATCACCCTGACTGCATGGTCTTGTACATTAGCTCGGAAAAGTCTTAGACCACTTCTATGGACCTCTATGGAGTGTTACAAACTGTCATAGGACGTACCTTATTTTCTCCCATCTGACTGGAAGTAATTCCTTCTCCAAACATTAGACATGCTAATACACAAGCTTTAGAGTTATCATTTTGCCCTAATTCACTTTTTTCCCCCCTCTGTGCAGCTGTTTAAGAGGCAGAGTGAGTTCTCTAATTATCCAAACCGTACAGTTGTAGAAGCATGTACACAGGCCTTTCCAATTAAATTGGAATCTCTACGTGTCTACAAGGATCACAATGAGGTAAAATACACAATATGTCTCCATATCCAAACTCGAAAATGAGCTCTTAAGTGACTGTGTGATTATGCCCGTGGGGTTTCCATTTCCTGTTTTAATATTGCTTACTGACTAATTTAAATCTCATCTCACTTTTTCCATGTACTCTGCCTTAGCGGTCTTATTTCTCCTATTATAACTAGTGTTTTTTTTTTTTTTTGTTACTGTATGCTGCAATTTTTGTCTTACCGGAGTGCAACATGGATGAAAAAAGAAGCTGTATATAATATTTATTCTTCTTATTATTATTAGTATTATATCTTGATAACAATAAAGTGTAGGTTAATGTTTGGGGTAAATTAGGGCAAATATTGTCTGATTGTCTAGATAGTCAAGTAAGTATGTACAACGGTACATGAACTATAGAATGGTACACGGTTTTACCATATGTAGTAGCATGGCACTATGGAACATGTACCACAAAACCTGTTATAAATGTTTACGTATAATAGTGGATATTTTATATATTAATTAAATGGAAGAATATACATTGAAACTTGAACTTTTAATAATGAATACAATACTATAGTACTTCCTGTACCATACCAATATTATGTACTAACATATCTAATATGGTACAGTATGTGTTAAAAAAAAAAAAAACCCATATTAGATACCTAGCCAATAACTACCTCGATACTCACTAAAGTATTGTGATACACACCATGGTACTGTATTGCCACGGTACTGAATAAATTGGCACAGCACCTACTGTGGTACTCTATAAAAGTCCTATAATGCCTACCATGGTAATGTCTGAGGTACCATGATGATGGTATAGTATATTATGGCATTTACTATGATTTAGTGTAGTAAAGTTTTCTCTATTGCGTTTACAGTTTATTCACAATGAATTGTAAGTGTTTTATGAAAGTATGGCACCTGTTATAAGTTGTTCCCTAATAAAAAAGGATGTACAGTCTTACATATTTACTGCCTCTGGAGTTGTCTTTAAGGGTCACTAAAGCGCTACATATAATGTTTTATCTAAATGTATTTAATAGTTAATAAATTTATGAATTTCATATTGGCGAACATAACAAAATTCCATAATGTCAAACTAGCTCTAGATGACTTTTAGACTTTTATAACAGAATAATCAGTGTTGGGAGGTGATGAGATGTGATGTGATGTGACTTTTATTTATTTATTTATTTATTTTCACATTTTGCTATGTTACAGCCTTATTCCAAAATAGAAAGCATGGGAAAATAGGGCTGCTATGCATTACAGTTATTATAACTATACATCTAGTTGTAGTAACATGACTAAATGGGATTCATTGAAATTGATGTAAACATATAGGATTAACATCAAGGAACACATTTTGTATAGTATGAATCGTTGAAGTTCAACAAAAGAAATTAAGTTCAATAGAAATATTTAAATAATGTTCAATCAAAGTTAGCTGTTCATGTTGGTTTAACATCATCCAATGTTGTTCAGATAATGTGGTGTAATCATGTGGAACCACTGTCCACTATTGAATCATGTTCAACCAAAGTGCTATTTTTTTGAGTGCAGATCCAGGCACTTTTGCCGTATGCCCTCCTTCAGACACCCTAAAACCTACAGTACTGTAGATAGGAGTATTGTAGCAGCAAATTTCTGTATAGATGGTCTGGCCCCTGGGGACAAATTCCCGATCCACAATGCTGCAAATGTCGAAATTGATCACGATCATGCACTTGGTCGAGACCTGCCTCGCCTTTTTTTGGTCGTGAAGATGATGGGCTCTTCCACTGTGAAGACTGTTGCTTCGTCCCGGGGTCATATACGTACACCCAGGTTTCATCACAGGTAATGATCCTCGACATGAAGGGAGGGTCATCCACAGCACACTGACTGAGTTCTAGACTAGACTTTTTAAACTTTTTGACAATACCTCGCGAAATCTACATGCTAACTAGCAAATTATAGCATGAATCACATGCTAGCCCAAGCTATCCATATTTTTCAGCTCAGTTTCAAATTAAATGGCTTCTGACTTAAATGGTAATAATCATGGTTGTTTTGTCTTGATTTCAACATGGTAAATTTTAGCTGGCCACATACTGTACAAGCAACAGAACGGTTAGTTTTTGATGGCGAATGTGATTACAGTTTAGTACTTTCTCGGTCATTTGTCAGAAAATGTCAGGAAAATGTTGCTATCTCTGACTAGCTATGTCTCATTCATACTGTCACTATAATTTCCTATGGTCCCCATTAAGGCATTAACGCATGCATGCTATAGTCATGAGCTAGCATAAGCTTCTGCATTCGTATTTGCGTACAAGTAGAGTTGTGGCTGGTTTCCTGACTGTTCACTTTGGTGACACCGAGAGCCACCTCCTCTGAATCCAACTGTTTGCTTCTCTGTGTTTCTTTGTATTTCTTTGTTTGTTTGTTTTTTTTCTTCACACACCCACTCACACACTAACTTGCACACACACACACAGTCAGTGCAGTGTTAATAAAAGCTTCTCAGTGTGTGAGACTGTACAGGTGTGTGGCTACCCGCTCTAAGCCAGCGCCATGCGGCGGGCACAGACCTGGCAGCTGGTGTGCCAAGCCGCTCGTCCTCCGCCATCTTAATCGCTCCATCTGAGCCTCGCTTTCACCTCCATTTCTCGCCGTCTCCTTCTTGCCAACTCTTTTCGCCACGTTCAGACCGGCTTTTTGTCCGCATGGCCGTGTGTGAGTGTGTGTTTTCACGAACAAGAGAGCAATATTTGCTCACGAGGTACTAAGGGAAACTATGGTCTATTGATTGGCCCTCGAGTGAGTTGGTGCTATGATTCAGCGGTGATCTAAATTTTGAGGCTAAGCTTTGAAACAATGACTCGTTAATTCAGCACAGTGGGACCGGCTGAGCTTCCCTGCAGTTTAAACAAACACGGCTAAATGATTCCCTGCGAATTATCGCTCAACAGCGTACCAGCCGTAATCAGTCGATGAGCCAGAATGCCAATTATACCCACAAAAAAAAAAGAAAAAAAAAAGGGGGCCAGGGAAAGGATTAGCAAAGCTCAAAAATCTGCAATCCTGCTGGTCTGAGAAAGAGTATTTGATTAAGATGTGACTTTTAAAGACTGATGAGAGGGATCTTGAATTATTATTATTATTATTATTATTATTATTATTATTATTGTTATATAAATTATTTTTATATTTCTTTAAAGCAAAACAATCTTAGATCTTAAATATTAGGTCCATTATTAAGAACGCATACAAACTTTACTGATATTTTAATAAGATGCCCATTATTTGTAATGATCTAAAAAAAAAAAGGACAATTATGGGCTAGGCGGCGCTACATATAATGTTTTATCTAAATTTATTTAATAGTTAATAAATTTATGAATTTCATATTGGCGAACGTTACAAAATTCCATAATGTCAAACTAGCTCTAGATGACTTTTAGACTTTTATAACAGCATAATCAGTGTTGGGAGGTGATGAGATGTGATGTCATGTGACTTTTATTTATTTATTTATTTATTTATTCATTTATTTATTTTCACATTTTGCTATGTTACAGCCTTATTCCAAAATAGACTAAGTTCATTATTTTCCTCAAAATTCTACCCTAACCCTAACCCTAACTGAGATAGCATCAAAACTGAGCTCAGCTGCAGGCGGTTTCCACTGATCATCCTTGAGTCCACCTGTGGTAAACTCAGTTGATTGGACATGATTTATAAAGGCACACATCTGTCTATATAAGGTCCCGCAGTTAACAGTGTGTGTCAGAGCACAAACCAAGCTATGAAGTCCAATGAACTGTCTGTAGACCTCCGAGGCAGAATTGTATTGAGGCACAGATAGAGAGGAGAACCTTCCAGAAGCACAACCATCTCTACAGCACCCCACCAGTCAGGCCTGTATGGTACAGTGGAGAGACGGAAGTCACCCCTCAGTAAAAGGTACAGTACATTACCGCACCGCTGAAGTTTGCCAAAAGGAACCTGAAGCTCAGACCATGAGAATACTTTTTTTTAAATTTTTTTTTTTACATTTATTATTTTTTATCACCTCTGGCACCAATTATTGCCTCAAGTATTTCTGAGTATGATGCTACATGATGGTTGCTCTTCTGGAAGGTTCTCTTTCCACAGAGGTCTTTCAGAGTGAACTAATTTGGGCCACTTGTAGCCAGGATATATTTAACTGATAAATCATTTTTTACTTTAACTCATTCCGCCATTTTGGTTAATTTGTGAGCAAACAGTTTGTTCACACATTTTTGGTTAATTTATATGCTTGAGTCAACTTGTTCTAGTCTGTTGGTTAACTTGTGCACTGGATACAGTTTCTATGTCTTGGTTAATTTGAGAATTAAATACTTGAGAGAAAATTTATTCCCAATTTTTTTTTATTAATTTGCATACAGAATTATAATTTTTCTTAAATATACATTTTGTTTCCAGGTGTTGACTTTTGTTTCCCATTTGTTCCCATGTGTTAGTTTATTTATGCACAGTTCATTCCCATATTTATATTTTTATTCATTCCCAACTTATGTGGACATGATGCAATTTGTCCCCATGTTTTAATTAACTCATGTGCATAAGACGATTTAACAAGATACAATTTCATTTTTATATACTGTAGTATAATTTGTTCCCGGTTTTTGGTTAATTGTGCATAAGATGCAATTCCTTCCAATATTTAGCTTATTTTCTTGTTTGCAAGAAACAACTTGTTCCACTAATTTAGTTAGTTTGTGTGCGAAAGAAACAATTTGTTCCCAATTCTTGATGAATTCACATGAACAAGATCTAATTTGTTCCCACATTTGGCTTAATATACATTCAAACTAAATATTTCCATATTTTAGTTCATTTGTGTGCTTTTAAAATTCTTTCCTATGTTTTTTGTGCACGAAAACATAATTTGCTCCCGAACATTAATTCAGTCGAACGAGACACAATAACTGCCAACTTTTGGTCAAAGCAATTTGTCCTTAAATTCTGGTAAATCAGTTAGTGTGCGCAAGACACAATTAATTCATTCCCCAAACTCATTTAACACAAGTTTTGGGTAAGTTGCATACCTGAGGTACAATTCCTTCCCACATTTTTATTTGGTTAATTTACGTACAGAAGATACAATCCGTTCCTAAGTTTTGGTAAATTTGTGCGAACAACATACCAAAAACTAGTGAACAATCTAAATGTATATGTACCATGTCCACTCTGGGGCTCCATAATGAAATATTGTCCCTTCCCTCTTCTCCATGGTTTTGCTGTCTCTTGGAGTTAACATTAAGAATAAACGTGAAAGCGTAAACTCATCTGTCCTGAAGACTTTCCCTACGGTGAAACAGCTTTGTCTCAAAGTGCTTACACTGACTGAAGCGTCGTCCTTCCTAAATGCTTAAATAAACGGCTCCTCATCGAACACTTCATTTTTCATTGTTAAGTAGCGCAGATTTTTATTTATTTATTTTTTTTGTATGCTCATTCTGTGCACCTCTTAGTAATGCTGAAATCATAAATACTTTTGACAATTCCAAAATGAAGAAATCCTCACACATTATATTTAACCTACACACATCTGCTTCCACACATCAGGACACGTAATTACTCTTCAAAAAAAAAAAAAAACAAGAAAAAAAAACACATGCACGTGCAGTACGAAAATGTAAAGCAGACATTCCTATACCTACGGTACTAAGACTCATCTATCATGTTGCAATAACCTCATTCTACAGAAATCCCCAGATTATAGTTCTGCTAATCTGCTGCTGAACGACAGCCTGCGCCATGTGCTTTTATACTAAAGCTTTAGCACACAGTGTCTTGTCTAGATAGCGAGACATTATGCACATACGTGTCGAAGGGATTTAGGGCCCTGATGATGGACCGGGTGCTCTGATTAGTATTTCACTGATCTACAATGACAGCATTCAGTCACTGGAGAACGTGTACAGTATCCCTATACTTAGATAGAGCTGGCTAAGGTAAGCTCTGCGACAAATCAAATCCGTTCTACTGGGTAGTGCATGGTTCGGATTCTCGTCGGAACTTTTTAGGAACACCTGCTCATTTATTCGTTTGTCCAGTCCACAAATCACGCTGCACAGATACGGGACAAAATGTCCTTTCAATGATTGTTGGGGACAGTTTGATGGTAAGGAATAACCCCTAGAGGGCGCTTCGTGCCTGTGGACTATTGTGTATGCGAACTTTGTCTGGGACTTCATTTCCCAGGTTGCACCTGTGTCACATGGTTATTGAGATCACCTGTGTCTTGTTTAGCCATACAGTAGGTGCATAAATAGACTTTGGTGTTTGTGTTTAGTTGGTCTTGCCTCTGGACTAAAGAATAGGGGTGAACACAGGATCCTCGAACCTGGGTAGCAACACTTAATTCCCCAGCCCAGGCACCGAGGCCCAGAAGCTGGGAAATGGCACAGAGACAAAGTCCTCCTGGGAGACATCTTGTTCGCTCAACCACCCAGATTTGAGGACTTTGTCTTTGTTTGCGCCACCACTTTAGTCCAGATGTGAGACAAACTAAACACAAACCCAATATTTACACACATCATACTGCTAAACAAGCCACAGGTGATCTCAATCAAAAACCATGTAACACAGGTGCATCATGGGCAATGAAATCCCAGCCGAAGTCAACATACACAATAGTCCATAGGTGCAAAGTTTTTCCTAACATCGAGTATTTTATAGAACTGCTGACTTGTTGGGATTATTATTATTATTATTATTATAATTTTATGGAATTGTGGGGACAAAAAACAACAACAAATAAAATCCACTTTCTACCAGCTCTGTGAGTTGATAGGAAAGTTTTTGAGGAGAATTGAGAAAGTCTACAGTTACTCGAGTAATCACTCTTTACAAACGCGTTAAGCAGAAAAGCAGAGCTGCTTCACGCTAAATTGAACAATGCCGGCGGTGTTCAGCGCGGCAATATGGTAGCGGTAACGAAGCCCAGAGCTACGACCGTAATGCTAGATTTGCGCTTAGAAAATTCCCTAAAGCTCATGAGATGCAAATGAACCTTTAATTGCCGAGAGCAGATTCCCGCCGCAACGGCTCATTTGTTAGCTGTAATGGAATACCGCAATACGTTCGGTGACGTCGCGGCCGATTTAGCGAGTGCGAGTGAACAGAGCGCGACAGTGACATACCCGTGCGGGCTTCGCTTTTATCTAAGCCGCTTCAATATGTTCCACTTGCCTGGATCAATCCATCAATGGGAGAATTTTTATTACAAAGGCCGTCTGTAAAAGTGCAGTGTGCCAGTCAGGTGGCAAATATATTTCTGTTTTTCTTTTCGAGGGCTTGGAGGCGGATGACTGATGGAGTTTGGGCGCTGGGTTTTGGAGGGGGGGATGTGAGCTCTGGCTGCCTAGAGAGGGATGAGGGGAATATGAGAGAAAGAGAGAGAGAGAGAGAGAGAGAGGATACACGGGGAATCCACTCGGGTGATGTGTTCATCAATGGTAACCTATTATATCAGCGTCCTGTGACACCAGCTCGGGAACATCTGTGCATCTCGTACTCATTGACCCACTTCAGACTGCCAATTTCTCTCTTCCTTTCTCTCTCTCTCTCTCTCTCTCTCTCTTGCTGTTACACACACACACACACACACACACCCACACACTTTTCCCCTGGCCGTTACCTAACCTTCTGCAGGGAGATTTGCTGTAATGCAGTCGCATTGTCACCGTTTCACCTTCTGCATTCATCTTTGATATGTGTTATGCTGTGCATTCTCATATTGCCGTTATAAAAATCTGTCAAGGAAGTGATTTAAAACTCTACATTTTTTGACACACCCACACACACAGAAAAAAAAAACCACCCTCTGTATACAGTACTTGGGAGAGAATCTGGACTGCGGTTTCACCCTGTAGTTGGAAAGTTACATTAGGGTTTAGCGTCCCCGAGATCCTTATGAGTGCCGTGACAGGAGGAAAGAGAGATTTATGAGATCCAGTCTTGATACCGTCTGGATGCAATTCAAAATATGAGCGCGTTACGGTTTGGATGTCAACTCTTACGCAATAGTAAAAATACTGCTGATAGCAACAACTTCCTTAATTGATTTAGAACGAACAACAGACAGCGAGGAGCGAAATCATGTCAAACAGCGTCTAAATCGTAACTTATGAGTAATTCTGTCTTGGCTGTTATTTCTTCCTTTTTTTTCTTTTTTTTTTGTTTGTTTGTTGCAGAAATCAAATGTTTACAGTGAGAAAATCCAAACTTTGAGAACACCCAGCTCAGCGGCAAAATGAAATTGATAGTGATTTGAATCACGTTCATGAATCGTTGTGAACCAGTGTTGGGTGTAGAGAACTTGGATGACTTGTTTGATGTAACGAGTAATCTAACGCGTCAGGTCCACCATTCAAGTACTCAGTTACTTAGTTACTTCTATAAGATATAATCCGTTATTATATGTAATCCGTGAGCCAGACAGCAGTCATTCGCAATCCGTTATTGTGTGTGTGTGTGTGTGTGAGAGAGGAAGTCGTCCTACAAGCCCCGCCCCCGATCCTATTGTTAAACCCCTATCTCACCCATGCGGTTTGACTATACGAGGACCGACGCGTGGAAAGATGGAAACCTAATCACAGCGCCAAAACCCGCGGTGAATCATGATGAACCGTACTTACGGCCACCGCGCGAAACCGTATAGGTGACATAGGGGTATTAGTAGCTAACAGATTATGGGCCAAACTTGGCTGAGTGATGATGGTAGAATAATTATAAAGGTCTGGACTAAAACAACATGCACGAGGAAGCACAAAGGAGTTTTCATTTCCTGCAATGGAAAAGTACTCGAACTAGTTACTTTTATCAGAAAGTAACGCAGTAATGTAACGGGTTACTTTTTGAAGACATTTTGTAATGTAATTAGTTACTTTTAAAAAGTAACATCCCCCAACACTGGTTGGTGCAAAATATGGAGATTAAGAAAAGTTTCCAGTTGACACGGACAAATTCAGAAAGCTTGAGCAGACGTTTTTCAATTCAATTTGATTTGTTTAGCGCTTTTAACAGTGATTGCTGTCGCAAAGCAGCTTTACAGAATCAAAAGAAAATGATGGAAACGAGTACGAAATGTGTATGAATCAAAATGGTGAGATCATCCTTTTCCTGGACTGTACGGGGGACGTGGCAGTAACTGACTCCCGGCCGATCGAGTTCCTGTAAAGTGCACGTGGTGTTGGTAAATGATTGTGTGTCGATATTTGTTGATTTTCAAGGATCAGATATTGCACTCATTGAACGTTCACGGGAATAACTGCAGCGGGCTCCGAGCCGCCTCGGCCCGACAGTCACTCATTGATGAATAGCCTTCTTTAAAAAAGTTCGTACCATTCAAATGTTTTACTGCGGCTAAAAGTCTCATCACCACACTGCTCTTCAAGTCGTCTGTAAATGTCAACCAGAATTGCACCTTCATGCCCAAGAAATTTAATCAAGTCCCAGTTTGACTTGAACGCCCCCATAATAATAATAATAATAATAATAATAATAATAATAATAATTATGATTATTATTATTATAATCTCACAAATGTTTTATATATAAATATATAGAGTACATTCACAGGAATTTATTATGTTTGTAGGAAAGTAAAAATCTTTAGCTTCATTTTTTTTTTTTTTTTTTTTTTTTTTTTTTTTTTTTTATGAAATGTAATATTGCATTTGTGAGAAATGCATTACATTTGTAGGATTAATACATTAAATGCTACAGATTTGTAATCCGTTTGTGGTTGGTTATGTATGGATAAAAAAAAAAGTTTTTTTTCTTTATCTTTATGAAAAATAAATAAAACGATGATATTTTTAAAACATCATCAGATTTGACATATCCAATCTTCCTGCATTTAGTAAAAAAGAGCTTGAATGAATGAATTGAATAAATTCGATTTCGTGGTGTATTAACCAAGCACGTATGGACGACTTGTTACCATAGAAACGATAGCATATTAGAATAAAATCATTAACAAAAAATTTTTTTTTAATGATTTGACCAATCAGATTTCACAATTCCCCAGTGCTGCGGTATAAATCAGCCATACTACATTTTACATGTACCCACAGACCGCTCTCTCTCTCTCTCTCTCTCTCTCACACACAGAAAGTGACTCATGTGTTCTTACATAACAAGCAGTCTGCTGTATATGTCAGAGCAAGGTGGACTTTCTGGCATTCTCATTATATATTTGTCCTATTTTCACCATCATCATCCTCATCCTCATCAATACTCCTGCTCGAACATGTTCCCAATGAGCTGTAATTTCACATCCAGCTTCGAAAAACAAGGACAGCTTCTCGCCGTGGAAACCCTCGAAATGTGAAAATATTGCACGAGGCCGAGGTGTAGTGTATGATTTTGTGCTGGGGTGCCCTCCTGAGGTGCCCTCCTACTGCATGCTGCAGGCTTGAGTATGTTTTTTTTAAAGGATTGCACAAGTTTTAGCTTCAAGGGTCATTCGGCTGTGGGTCAGAACAGACGGTGATGTGGAAAGTCTGCACAAACTGGACACACAGACGCGCTGTTTAAGACATGAGGTCACTGATTGTAACTGTTTTTACATCTTGATCGGTGTGAAACTGCTCGTGTTTGTTTTTTTATTACACATCGATTCACAATTAAAAGCCTACGCTAACACACACACACACACTGGAACACATCGTTGTCCTTCCTTGGTTTGTAGCTCTTGCCCAGCGATGCTGCCTCTTGCCAGTAATAGGTGCATTATGCATTGCGAGTAGCCTTGGGGTTACTCGGTCCACACTCCTGCCCCCGGAGACAGATACAGTCGGAGAGACGGAGCCATGAACCAGGTGCTTGTCCCTGACTCTCCGCACAATCAATCAGCACCACAATGCATTATTAACTTGCAAGTGCCTAATAAACCACGATGACCTTCGATTCGCCACGGCTTCCCCGCCCGCCCGCCTTCCTCCCGGACCGCCCGGCCTGTGAAGCTGCCTCCCCTGTCAGCCTGCTTTCCCACCTTCTGCTCATTCGCAGTCTTCACGCCTGAATTTTCTCCTGACTGTGAACGGAGTTGTGAAAGTTAACTTGGTTCGAGGAGAAGGAAGTCAATGTTCGGGTTGCGCGTGTCTTCCAGCAAGGAATGTCACACCTGATTTGCATATATTTGTCGAGCTTTAAAAAAAAAAAAAAAAAAAAACGTTCCGAACAGGCCCTGGAGTGGCTAAATATCCTTCAGCAGTCGTGTCGGGGATGACTAATTAGGGCAGGGTTTGACTTTCTTCCTCCGTGTCTTATACACCTCCCATTCTGTTCTCTCTCTCTCTCTCTCTCTCTCTCTCTATATATATATATATATATATATATATATATATATATATATATATATATATATATATATATATATATATATATACACACACACACACGTGGACAAAATTGTTGGTACCCTTCGGTCAATGAAAGAAAAACACACAATGGTCACAGAAATAACTTTAATCTGACAAAAGTAATAATAAATAAGAATTCTATGAATGTTAACCAATGAAAGTCAGACATTGCTTTTCAACCATGCTTCAACGGAATTATAAAAAAAATTAACTCATGGAACAGGCCTGGACAAAAATGATGGTTCCCCTAACTTAATAGTTTGTTGCACAACATTTTGAGGCAATCACTGCAATCAAACGATTCCTGTAACTGTCAATGAGACTTCTGCACCTCTCTGCAGGTATTTTGGCCCACTCCTCATGAGCAAGCTGCTCCAGTTGTTTCCGGTTTGAAGGGTGCCTTTTCCAGACAGCATGTTTCAGCTCCTTCCAAAGATGCTCAATAGGATTGAGGTCAGGGCTCATAGAAGGCCACTTTAGAATAGTCCAATGTTTTCCTCTTAACCATTTTTGGGTGTTTTTAGCTGTGCGTTTTGGATCATTGTCCTGTTGCAAGACCCATGACCTGCGACTGAGACCCAGCTTTCTGACACTGGCCAGCACATTTCTCTCTAGAATCCCTTGATAGTCTTGAGATTTCATTGTACCCTGCACAGATTCAAGACACCCTGTGCCAGATGCAGCAAAGCAGCCCCAGAACATAACAGAGCCTCCTCCATGTTTCACAGTAGGGACAGTGTTCTTTTCTTGATATGTTTCATTTTTCCGTCTGTGAACATAGAGCTGATGTGCCTTGGCAAAAAGTTCCATTTTTGTCTCATCTGTCCATAGGACATTCTCCCAGAAGTCAACATGTAGTTTGGCATATTCCAGTCTGGCTTTTTTATGATTTGTTTTCAACAATGGTGTCCTCCTTAGTCGTCTCCCATGTAGTCCACTTTGGCTCAAACAACGACGGATGGTGGGATCTGACACTGATGTTCCTTGAGCATGAAGTTCACCTTGGATCTCTTTAGAAGTCTTTCTGGGCTCTTTTGTTACCATTCGGATTATCCGTCTCTTTGATTTGTCATCAATTTTCCTCCTGCGGCCACGTCCAGGGAGGTTGGCTACAGTCCCATGGATCTTAAATTTCTGAATAATATGTGCAACTGTAGTCACAGGAACATCTAGCTGCTTGGAAATGGTCTTATAGCCTTTACCTTTAACATGCTTGTCTATAATTTTCTTTCGAATCTCCTGAGACAACTCTTTCCTTCGCTTCCTCTGGCCCATGTTGAGTGTGGTACATACCATGTCACCAAACAACACAGTGACTACCTGGAGCCCTATATGTAGGCCCACTGACTGATTACAAGATTGTAGACACCTGTGATGCTAATTAGTGGACACACCTTGAATTAACATGTCCCTTTGGTCACATTATTTTCAGTATTTTCTAGGGGTACCATCATTTTTGTCCTGGCCTGTTCCATGAGTTTATTTTTTTAAATAATTCTGTTGAAGCATGGTTGAAAAGCAATGTCTGACTTTCATTGGTTAACATTCATAGATTTTTTTTAAATTATTACTTTTGTCAGATTAAAGTTATTTCTGTGACCATTGTGGGTTTTTCTTTCATTGACCGAAGGGTACCAACAATTTTGTCCCCGTGTGTATACCCACTTTTTTCCCCTGCTTTCATAATTTCCCCCAGAAGTGTGTACATAGTTTTATTGCTTTATTTAGGTGGTTCTTAAAATTCTGTCGACATTTCAAGGATACACTGATCAGCCGTAATATTAACATTAACACTGATTATCTACTATACACCAGTAAACTGGGGACAGGATCACGGGCACCCAAGACTCACTCATGCCCCTGGGGACTAAAGCCCAGCCTATCCGCTCTGATCCCACAGAAAAGTCAATGTAGCACAAATCACAGAAAAACATGAGCCCAAGACTACTGCCCTCTCCTCCCAACTCTCTAGATCAGTCACCCATACGATGCCCCACCATGCAACACCAAGTGCTTGGTGCCAAACACCACAGCACACCACCCAGTGGCCCTGTGCAAGCCAGGGGAACCCAAAACCTAGGTGGCTATAATGTTTTTAATGGTATGGCTGGTCAGTGTGTATTGTATTGTATTGTATTGTATTGTATTGTGTGTATAATTACTGTTTCACTGTTATTCAGTACATCTACGTACAGTATTAAAAAAAAAAAGTGTCAAAAAGGTCCAGCAACTGAACGTCACTGAACCTGGAGAATATGCTTTTGTGCTTTTGGTTACTACAGTGGATTTATGCAAAACATGCAATGCAAGAATAATATGGTTGAATTTCACCCATCATGCATGGAGCCAGTGTTATTATCTGGGGTCGCTTCAGTTGGTCAGGTCTAGGCTCAGTAATGTTCACTCACTCACTCACTCATCGTCTACACCACTTTATCCTGTATTCAGGGTCGCGAGGGGTCTGGAGCCAATCCCTGGAGGCTTAGGGCACGAGGTGGGGTGCCGAACCATTGCAGGGCACACACACATACACTCAGTCAATCTGTTAACTCCAATTAGCAGGTCTTTGGACTGTGGGAGGAAACCGGAGTACACAGAGGAAACCCACCAAGCAGGGGGGAGACGGGAATCGAACCCGGACCTTCGTGGTGCAAGGCGACAGTGCTAACCACTACAAAACAAACAAACAAAAAAAAAAAAGTCAGGTCACGATCTGAATGCACTGAATGATCAGGATATCACATCTGATGTCAATAGATCAATTGGATTAACTGATGAATCTGGGAGGAAATTGTCTATATATAGAGCAAAAACTGCCGTCTATAAGGGCGATATTGTGGAGCCAGTGCAGGAATTGAAATATTTTATTTTAGAAAAGTTTTTTTTTTTTGGTGTCTCTGCATGTGTACCATTTCTGCAATTCTCCCTTCTGGGTCTGCGACTGAAGGCCTTGTTCTTGTGGGCTCCTCCTCTGAGATAGTCATCAAGCCCACAGCCCAGGCTGTTATCATTTATTCACATATGTCAATAGAAGCACAGAATGAGAGATGGAGTGGGTGTCCAGACAGGCGGGAGCAAGCCGAGCACCAGCAGAAGAATCCAGACATAAAGAATCCTTGATCAACTTCCTTTGAAGTGCCTTCTTTTTACCCGAAGTCCTTGCAAACCCATATTGATGAGGTCCAAATTGTCTCGCTTTAGGGCTCTGCTTTGCATTAGGTTATAAATATGCATGAGAGGAGATATGGCTTGATCCAACTGCGTGAGGTGAATGATTACAGTGAAATGAGTGCTGATTAATGGAGGGGGGAAAAATGATGAACGCGTTCGTATTAGGGATGTAACAACGTGTATTAGAACCATCAATGATACTTACGTTTCAAGGAAGTGTAAGAGCAAATACGGCATGTACCGTACTAGGTAGAGTCCGTTTGGTTTTAAGTCTATAATTTAATGCTTAACTGATATTTATTATTTAAAAGTATATTATTTACTAATGAATGTTTTTGGTTTAGATAATGGGCCTCATTTATCAACCATTTAAGACGTAGCCGAACCAAAAAGACACGTCACCACTTTTTTTTTTTTTTATAGGGTGTCATTTAGTTTTTTTGATTCAGACTGATTTGTCTTCATTTACGGATTTGTTCCAGATTGCTTTGTTCGAACTACTGTGATATGAAGGGCGTTCAAGTCAAACCGGGACTCGTGATGAAATTCCTGGTGAAAAAAAGGCGCATTCTTCGAGCGGGACACATCTGGTCCTTTAAAAATCGACAGATACGGAAGAACCTCAGCTGCCCGTACAGTCCTGATCTCACTCCGAGTCATTTCCACATGTTTGGGGCATTATGGGAGTTCCTGGGAGGCCAGTGTTTCAGACGTTCTGTTATTCTGCGCAATCAAAAGTCCTGGTTTAACTCGGACACCCCTCGTATAAACTCGACAGAGTAATTGCAATAACTCGTAACACAAATTACACAATTTGCATCCTCTCAGTAAACATTCACACAAACTCAGGAGGGCTTATGGCATGTGAATTTATTTCCGGACTGTAATAGCATTTTCAGTCAAAACGCATTTATTTTGTCTAATTGCTTCGGTACACAATTTTACATCAGAATGAGATAAGCTACACAAACACAGTGTGGAAAGTTATTCGGAACTAAGTAGATTTTTATACAGATTGCACAAACGCCCCCGTGACGGGTTTACAAATGAATTTAGCTAGCTCGCTGGTAAACCTACTGTAGCATCTGTTGTATGCTTCATCTCTCACTGACACGGTCCAATTTTTAAAATGTCATTCCTGTTGCTTCCGGCGAACTTTCTGACTTACAGCATGTTAACAAAGAATGATTGAATGTTGTATAGTCTCGAGGGGGAAAAAAAAAAAAAAAAAAAAGATTCTGCGACAAAATCATAACTCATGACGTACAGTTTGGCCGCCTCTGATATTTTCTCCCGTATGATTTCGAACTCAGTTTAGAGCTGCATGCGAAATATAAAAAGGTCGATATGTCAATGATGGCAAAATTAAGGTCCCCCCCTCCACTTTATTATCATCATGTGACACTTGAAAGTCCCTTCAAGAGTCTTAACCCTCGGCTGGATGAGGTGAAGTCCATGACATACTGTTGATTCCGGTAATCAGGGACTGCCTAATCCCATTAAGCAGCCGTTTGTTATTGAAACCTCGGCCAATTTATTCTCATACGTATATCCGGCAGAGGATGGAAATGATATCGTAACGCTCCCCGCTAATTCTATAAATCTTTAAAACTGCAGCTCTAGATGTTTTAAATCAGGACTTGGTTTTGCACCTCAAGCACCTTTCAAGTCCTTATAACCCTGACTTATGGTGCCTTATTGGAGAGATAGTTACATTTCATTGCTATGATTAATCACCCTGACCCTTTGGTATTACTTATAACTGTTAATCTTCTCATTTGTCACTGGGCTTGAGAGAACTTTAAATTACTGAGCCATGGACACCCATACAGACCTCCTTAAGGGGGAAAAAAATCTACATGCTTAATAAATAAAAACTTGATTTTTACATTCCAGACAGAAAAAGTGTTTATTAGCCAATCTGTTCGCACTTGCCCCTCATTAACCTCCTGATTACGCAACATACCATATGTCGCATTCTTCTCAACACAAAAAAAACAAAAAAAAAACAAAAGAAAAGAAAAACTTTAAATCCTGTCTTAAGAGTGTCTTGGCACTGCGTTTGCATTGTGGTGGAATAATCCTCATCCCTCATTAATAGATAAACAGGGAGGAAACGACTTCAAATCAATTTACCCATAATAAAATTAGAGCCATTACCCCCAGCAGATGGTGAGAGACTGAAATCTCCTTTAACGCATTGTTATCATCTATTTCCCATAATTTCATCACATCACCACTAACTGGATGGGGATCAGATAGAGCTGTGGCTTCCGAATCATTTTATATGCTTTTCATAACATGTTACAGCAAAGCGGTAAATTTAAGCAGACGCGAATAAACCGTGATTTCTGTCGAGGCCGGTGGTAAGAGAGGATTCCGTGCCCGGCTCTGATCAGGGTTAATAAGCTATGATAGGCCTCGCAATCAGGCGGGCTGGCGCCTCATGCAGGTCTGAGCTATTGTACTGTACGTATCCACCAAAATAAAAAAAGAAAATTATTTTTTTTAAAAAAGGCCTGAATTTCTGGGGTCAGGTCGGTGAATTGAAACTCAGTCGGAGAAGCGGATTAATCATGGGGTCAGTTGAATATCCGTGTCATGCGTAACTGTGGTCTAAAGGCATATACATTAATAAAAGAGGACAGTTTAAAAGGATGTTTTTTTTGTTCATCAGACTGTACAATACATGTACATGCATACAATTTCATGTAGTTGAGGCTTATTGCTTGGGATTATTTAAAAACAGGCGTCATTAATCGATTAATTGCTGATAAGAAGCTATCCGATTAATCATTTCTTAACAGATATGGTTTTGCATAATATTTCTCCGTAGCCAAAACTATGAATTCATTTTAATTCCACAAGAGTATCATTTTTGATTGAGAACAAAGATAGAGACGCGGGCGGTATTTTAAAGGCCTTATTGATTATTATTATGATTGTTGTTTTTATTATTATTATTATTATTATTATTATTATTATTATTATTATTATTATTATGTTTTTTGCTCTATTTTTTGCTTAATTTATTCCTCTCAAACTGCAATTAAAAAAAAATGTAAAACAGTGTTTTGTTACCAGTGTTGGGTGTAACGCGTTAGAGTACTCGGATTACTTTTTTGATGTAACGAGTAATCTTACGCGTCAGGTCCGCCATTCAAGTACTCAGTTATTTAGTTATATTTTCAAAAATTTAATCCGTTATTCAGACAATTTATGTAATCCATGTGCCAGACAGGCACTCATTCCGTTTGTGTGTATGTGTGTGTGTGTGTGTGTGTGTGTGTGAGAAAGTCATCCTACAAGCCCTGCCTCCCCAATCCCCCCCCCCCCCCACCATAAATCTCCCCCACCCCTCTCTGTTTTTCCTACTAATAGTTAGTTAACAGATTACGGACCAAACTTCGCTGCGTGATGATGGTAGAATAATTATAAAGGTCTTGACTAAAACAACATGCATGAGGAAGCACAAAGGAGGTTTCTTTTTTTGCAATGGAAAAGTACTCGAACTAGTTACTTTTATCAGAAGATAATGCTGTAACGTAACTGATTTACTTTTTAATGACAGTAAGTTTGTAATGTAATTAGTTACTTTAAAAGGTTACGCCCCCCAACACTGTTTGTTACCAATAATCATGAACGGTTAGTTGGTTGATTATTGATTGCTCACATGTACAACTGTGCGCTAAGAAACAATGCGACCAGAATCCAAATTGAGATAAATTTGTTCAAGTCAAACTGGGATATTTGATTGATTGTGCAGAATAAACGTACACAGTTATGAGAGTAAAAATGAGCTTTATTCCCAGCAACTCCTTTAATTAAAGACCCAAACATGTGGAAATGGCTTGGAGCGAGCTCAGACTGTACGGGGGTTTACGGCAATAACTTCCAGCTGAGTTCCTGTACTGTAAAATGTAAACGTAATGTAAAAAAATGTGTAGCGGACAGTTTAAGGATGTGCATTGCATCCTGTAAAAAAAAAAAAAAAAAAAAAAAAACATATTTGGTGATCAAACCAAGACATTTTGTGCATTAAACGAGCTCCTAGGACGCCAGCATTTTCATATATGTAGCAAGCAGTCGTAGTATGATTCCTGAGAAAACTTTCTACCGTGATGGCATCCAAGCAATAGTGAAATACAGGGATAAGTGGATTAGTGCATTAGCAGGGGATTATATATAGAGAAATAAAGAGAGGTTTTATAACCGTCATATTGGTGCTCTGTATTCTGCACAATCAAAAGTTTGACTTTACCTCCCACTGTAAATATATCTGAATTAGCTTACTGTATGTATAATATATATATATATATATATATATATATATATATATATAGATTAGCTAGATAAATGCATCGTTATTGTTATTACTTAGTACAGGTACTCAGCAAGGAAAGGCATCGAGTCGAAGTGCACTTCCTGTAGTTGTGTACTGTATATGCTCACTCATCGTCTATACTGCTTGATGACCCCAAGGGCGAAATCAAACCCGGACCCTGAAGGTGCGAGGCCACAGTGCTAACCGCTAAGTCACTGTGCCACCTAGTGTATATACGTTAGTGCAAATATTATAGTGTAACTTGTGCAACTTATACATATAATATGTATAATATATACATACTGTATAAATGCAGAAAATATGTGCAGTAACTAGAGTAGAATAGATAATAAAATGAAGCAGAACGTGACTATAAGCAGGCAATGTGTACAACCGTACAAGAAAACAAACATAGTACATTATCTCTAAATGTATCTAGAGATAATGGTATATCTTAAGACGTTCTAGGCGTACAGTATGTACAAATCCACAATTATATATATATATATTATATATATATATATATAATGAATGTGGGGCATCCCGTTCACACAGCATTTATGCACATACAGTACGTACAAATGAGCAAATGTCCAGGCTCGGACATGAAACAAGAGATTTCAAGAGCAGTGTGGTCCAAAATACTACAGTATGTCTAAGGGAGTGGTGTTTGGTCGGGGAATGAATCCAGGTTGTTTCCTCCAAAGCCTGCAGGAATGGAAAATATATTGTCCAAAAAAAAAAAAAAAAAAAAAAAGCAGAACCTGGTTTCATCCACATCTGGTTCCACAAAAGAGAAGGTTGTAAAAAAAAAAAAAAAAAAAAGTAGCTCTGTATGTGAGTGTAAAACCTTATGGCACATAACTGGAGATAAATGGAGTGAAGTGTTATGGGTGGGAAAAGGATTATAAAATGTTGACAGCCTTTATCATCTCAATGCGCTGTTACTGAAACTGAACCGCTACGGAGCTATCAGTGCAAACGGTGGGAACGCTCGGTCGGGAATACACCGCGCACAAAGCGCTTGTCAAATTATATCACCGCTCCGACAACGAGAACAACATAAAAAAAAAGAAAAAAAAAAGTGCGTGTATCGTAACACGTGCTTGACTGGAGGCTCGATGACCTCCGGCACTCTATAGTGTTAAAAGGTCTATGATATCACACACACTATTAACACATTCAATCTAATCTCTAGTGCCTCTAGGGGACTGGTACAAGATTTAATAAAGCTCAATGTTGCAGCTTAGTCAGCCAAACGGTTGCACTGAGGCAGCACATACGCAGCACAGTGTGTGTGTGTGTGTGTGTGTATATATATATATATATATATATATATATATATATATATATACATACACACATACACACACACACACACACACACACACACACACACACACACACGTGGACAAAATTGTTGGTACCCTTCGGTCAATGAAAGAAAAACTCACAATGGTCACAGAAATAACTTTAATCTGACAAAAGTAATAATAAATAAGAATTCTATGAATGTTAACCAATGAAAGTCAGACATTGCTTTTCAACCATGCTTCAACGGAATTATAAAAAAAAAATGAAAACTCAAACTCATGGAACAGGCCTGGACAAAAATGATGGTACCCCTAACTTAATAGTTTGTTGCACAACCTTTTGAGGCAATCACTGCAATCAAACGATTCCTGTAACTGTCAATGAGACTTCTGCACCTCTCTGCAGGTATTTTGGCCCACTCCTCATGAGCAAGCTGCTCCAGTTGTTTCCGGTTTGAAGGGTGCCTTTTCCAGACAGCATGTTTCAGCTCCTTCCAAAGATGCTCAATAGGATTGAGGTCAGGGCTCATAGAAGGCCACGTTAGAATAGTCCAATGTTTTCCTCTTAGCCATTCTTGGGTGTTTTTAGCTGTGTGTTTTGGGTCATTGTCCTGTTGCAAGACCCATGACCTGCGACTGAGACCCAGCTTTCTGACACTGGCCAGCACATTTCTCTCTAGAATCCCTTGATAGTCTTGAGATTTCATTGTATCCGGCACAGATTCAAGACACCCTGTGCCAGATGCAGCAAAGCAGCCCCAGAACATAACAGAGCCTCCTCCATGTTTCACAGTAGGGACAGTGTTCTTTTCTTGATCTGCTTCATTTTTCCGTCTGTGAACATAGAGCTGATGTGCCTTGGCAAAAAGTTCCATTTTTGTCTCATCTGTCCATAGGACATTCTCCCAGAAGTCAACATGTAGTTTGGCATATTCCAGTCTGGCTTTTTTATGTTTTGTTTTCAACAATGGTGTCCTCCTTGGTCGTCTCCCATGTAGTCCACTTTGGCTCAAACAACGACGGATGGTGCGATCCGACACTGATGTTCCTTGAGCATGAAGTTCACCTTGGATCTCTTTAGAAGTCTTTCTGTGCTCTTTTGTTACCATTCAGATTATCCGTCTCTTTGATTTGTCATCAATTTTCCTCCTGCGGCCACGTCCAGGGAGGTTGGCTACAGTCCCATGGATCTTAAATTTCTGAATAATATGTGCAACTGTAGTCACAGGAACATCTAGCTGCTTGGAAATGGTCTTATAGCCTTTACCTTTAACATGCTTGTCTATAATTTTCTTTCGAATCTCCTGAGACAACTCTTTCCTTCGCTTCCTCTGGTCCATGTTGAGTGTGGTACATACCATGTCACCAAACAACACAGTGACTACCTGGAGCCCTATATATAGGCCCACTGACTGATTACAAGATTGTAGACACCTGTGATGCTAATTAGTGGACACACCTTGAATTAACATGTCCCTTTGGTCACATTATTTTCAGTATTTTCTAGGGGTACCATCATTTTTGTCCAGGCCTGTTCCATGAGTTTATTTTATAAAATAATTCTGTTGAAGCATGGTTGAAAAGCAATGTCTGACTTTCATTGGTTAACATTCATAGAATTTTTTTAAATTATTACTTTTGTCAGATTAAAGTTATTTATGTGACCATTGTGAGTTTTTCTTTCATTGTTACCAACAATCTTGTCCATGTGTGTGTGTGTGTGTGTGTGTGTGTGTGTAATATATATATATATATATATATATATATATATATATATATACATACATACACACATACGCACACAATGAGAAAACGGAGAACTCTACAACAGATCATTCGATCATTGCATGCAGTATATAATGCACTATTCTTTAAACATATGCAGCAGATACTCCTAAAGCCGGAACGTAGGACAACAAATATCAAATTTTTTCTATAAGTAGAGATTTCTTTTGAAAGTCTCTTATAAAGCTGCGAATTTACACTCCAAACTCATCCCTAATTTGATATGCCAAGCACTTGTCCATGAAACAAAGGCTTTCCTTTCTTGTGCCCTCCTGTTCCTCCCTGAGCACTTGCTACTTTTAACGCTGAATACTCATTCTGATAACGCCTGCGCTGAAGCCGGTTCCCATAACCCACCATCTGGGTCGGCCCAGGACACGTGAAGGACGCGGGGCGGCGGAAAGCGCCTGGAGTCTAGCACAGATTACAGTAGGTCAGCTGTGATCTGTGATCAGTTAGGGTAAATGCTAATGCTAATGTGCATCTTAATGGGAATCGGTGGAAGAAGCGATGATGATGATGATGATGATGACGGGGCTACTGAACGTCACAGCTCCTGGGTTTCAGGTCCAGTACCCATCATGACCCAGGGTGTGAATGTGTGTGATCCTGGCATAGGCTCCAGAATCACATGGACCTTAACCAATGTTCCAGATGGACCTTTTAAAAGGCTTTCAGATTGAGGACACACCCACTACAGTTCTTTTCTTGGACTTAAATCCAGAAACAGATAGCGTCACTGCAAAAGGTTAATTCTTTTTTGGCTTTTGGAGAACCTTTGTCGAAACTGATAACAATTCAGTTTGCCATCACAAGTAATCAGATACGCTGAAATAGTCGGTGTAGAAACAGACAAAGCGATCCAAACTGCCTTTTTACCAGGTGCGTTGAAGTAAAACTTGGACTTGTGATGAAATGTCCGGTGAATGGAGGCATAAAACTGATTGACATTTACAGAAGACTTCAGACACAGTGTGGTGATGAGACTCTTTTATGTATGGCTGCAGTAAAACACTGGAATGGTGTAAACGCACTTCAGAGCCCACTGTGAACATTCAGGGATCAGGAACAGGAACACCTGGTCCTTGGAAATCGACAGTTGCCAACCTGAGGAAGAGACGCATCTGTCTGTGACACCACCAGACAGTCCTGACCTCACTCTGAGACATTTCTCCATGTTCGGGCCATTAAAAGGAGTTCCCGGGAGGCCAGCGTTTCAGACGTGACGCAGACAGTCCGATCGTGGCTCTGGTGTACGGGGAAAACGTTCTGTCTAAGCGCTAAGAAATAAAAGTAGTTTTTAGTCTCGTAACTCTGCCCTGTTATCCTGCGCAATCAAAAGTTTGGCCTGAACTCGGAACATAAATAAACAATGACCTTGTGGATGCGTGTCGGCGTCTGTGCGCAATTGTGTGTTTTGGCAAAGCGAACGTTTTTTAAAGACGCAACCATCCTCCATCCCTAACAAGATTAGCTCAGCCGGCGCTAATGTAAATTTATTATTACATGCACGTCTCAAGTGATACTTTTGATCAGTTTGAGAAGCTGCAGCATGACATTTTTATATATATATATATATATATATATATATATATAAACAATGACAAGGTGAATGTACGACTCAGATGATTAGTTCTAGCTAGAGGGCTCCTCGGCTTGTCAAGTATCTGTTTGTGTTTCGCATCTCACCTGCGTTTCCTTTACATAAATGTCAACCGCAACATCAACATAATATCAACAAGATATCAGTGAAGGAGATCTGAACGAATGCCAGCTCCTGTGCCTGAGGCCCACTGAAAACAGACTTGACAAGTATTTCTGTTTTGTCCCGTGAATAAATAAAAGGTGCTTGTCCTCTGAAATGAAATAATTATTTTCTTATCCGTTCCTTGAGCATTCCTGCTCTTTTTTTTTTTCTGGCTATGTATTTTATTATTATTTTTTTTTTAGATAAAAAAGGGTTGCATAGGGGTATTCGAAAAGATTAAAAATGTTCCACCTGTGACAGGTAGAACTATTAATCATGCAGCATATTTCCTTGGAAAGAATGAAATTGTGTATTTATAGAAGCAATTCCGCGTACCTGCTGAGCCCGGAGATGATCTCATTTACAATTCGGCACTAGGGGTGATGCTTTTTTTTTTTTCTTTTTCGGATTACTCTCCTAAAGACAGTGTTTACTATTGAATTCTGATGGGTTTTGGACAGGTACGTCATGAGCAGGGCATGTAAAACTCTGAAAAAAGATCAAGCCTGCATCAATTTCCGGCCCTTTTTTTTTTCTCCTTCTTTCACATCTTTCAGGAAAGGTCTTGGGATCCACCACCAACTGTTCACATCAGAAGTTGATCTGTTTGAGCCGGGTGTACAGGTAGAGAGCAGGTCTAACAGATTACAGCTCCGCTGCAACACTCTCTTCGGAACCAAATTCCGCTAGTGCAGCTATCATGGAGTAGTCCAACGGCATTGTGGGGAATCCATCCATCCATCCATCCATCCATCCATCATCTACAGTATACCTGCCAGAGAACGTGGGGGGTTGGGGAGGGGGTATGGTGTCTTCTTAACCTCATGAGGTTACTTTAGGGAGGAGATCTAATTGGCTTGACCAATACAAAAAGGACAAAAACAGGTAATGTACAGGGTTGTTAATACATTTTTTGTTCATGGAAACGCATCTCAAAGTCTCGGGTTAAAAAGTGACTTTTGCAGAATAACTCTCCTTTAAGGATATACAGTAATATGCATTTAAGACATACTGTATGTACTATTACATGGTATGTGCAATTGAATACATAACAGCAAGATGATCTAACATTCTTTACATCCTAGTGGTCAACCGAAGCAGAACAAATCTCATGGAACTGCTCCTGTTCCTGAAAGCTTTGCAAAATCAGAAGCCTTAAAGACTGTATTTGTGTGTGTGTGTTATTTTTTCTTGAGCAAACCGAGACTACAGAAATACCTCGCAGGCAGGTATGGCATTGACCTCTTCATCAGCTTTGGAGGATCGTTCAGAGATCTTGCATTCTGATGGAGCGGGAAAAAAAAAAAAAAAAACCTGTCAGCCAGCTGTCAATCAAACTGAAGCCTCTGCATAGAGATGTTGCTTTTATTTTTATTTTTTTTTTTTCTTTGTGGAAAACCTTGATCCATATTGAGCTAAAGCCATCAATATTAGCATTAGAAGACAGCGTATAATACGGTACATTAAAACAGCTTTAGGACAAAATAAGATCCACATTTAAGGCTGCGTTATTTAACTTTTGTCAGTTTTAGAACTGTATGATATTAGTAAGGTGTGAAACCTACCTTCCATCCGCAGCTACAGATACCAAGCAAGCCCGTAGACCTTCCTGTATTATTGCCCATCTTCTTGATAGCCGAGTTCATAGAATTCCGCTCATACCGATTTGTTGCTTGAGACGGTCGTTTTTTTGTCATGACTTTTTATACTAGGATTATCTACAGTAGCTAGTATTGCATAACCGTACATAAGCTAATTAGCCACACGAGTCAGCTAGTCTTACGCAGACTCCAATAAACCTGGTTCATCCAAACCTCATTGATTTAATTCAGTTTGTACAGTAAATGTGGACAGTTTCATGTCCAACGTCCAACTTCGCCATAATACATTTCCTCATCCTGGGAACGTGCTAGCACGGTTCAATACAAGTTTTGATTTCCGTGGCTGCTTTCAATCTAACTGTAACACAATGAGACAAAATATCTGACCTCGGCATACATACAAATCTTTGTAACACGAACTGAAATTTTTCTAAACAGTCGCCTCAGCATACTGTATGACATACGAGCGAACGACCCGAGCCAAACCGGACGCCGGCTAAGTTGCACGCACGTCCGGTAGATATTCCAAATTTGTTTGCGCCAGTGGAAAGCCACGCGAAGCGAAGCGAGTTTACATATTTTTACATATTTCTTGCATTTGCTGCAAGATTTAGTGAGGACGGGATCCCAAGAATGTTAGCAAGGATGACGGCTAGAAGAATAACCGAGCCACCTTCAGTTTGATTTTTAAAGCAGAGGAATTTATACTATATGTCTTTTCTGAATGTGTTGTTTGTTTTTATATGCAGAAATATGATTGGAAATTGGTAATCTATTTGGGTCATTATATTTGGTCTGGACCAGATTTTCTGCATTTCCCTTATTTGCTATAGGAAAATGCATTTTGCAATACAAAACGTTGCATTAAGAACTTTGTCCTAAATGGTTATTCCCAGGTACCACTGTAGCTTGTTTCTGTGAAGCACGCGGTAACATATTTAGCTACATACAGTACTGTACATGGCTAGAAATATAAGTTCAGCTAATACAATTCAGTAAAGTTATCATGTCATTGCAAAACTAGCAAGCTCAGTTTGTAGCAGCTAGTTACACGAGTGAGTTTGTGTTTAATTATTACATTTTTTGTTGATTGGACACTTACCATATTATGATTATTTCACACTTTCATACATATTTCATAGAGTTTACAACTAGATAGACTAATCCATTCATTAATTCATCCATCAAAGAACCTCTGTAGTCCAACTAGTGACCATCGTATTTATTCCCATTTTTACGACTGTGGTAGAAGTTTCGGTCAACATTCAAGCATGCATTAACACACTACGGGCAATTTATGGCCAATAAACCTAATCTGCATGTCTTTGGACGGTGGGAGGAAACTGGATTACCAAGGCTGGAATCAAACCAAGACCCTGGACGTGCAAGACTTTTGTGCACACTTGATTTAAAAAAAAAATGTCCTTCCTGATTCTTGCTTTAAAAGTATTATTCTTAATGCTGCTACAGATGTTGTCTTACAGCCTACACAGAACAACTGGCAGCATAGTGTATATGAACATTTATTTTATTTATTTATTTTTTAAGATTGCAACGAACCTCCTGGAAGGCTGAGTTTCCATGTTTCAGTTCTACCATTCAACATTCCCCAAACCGTTCAACTCCACCGCGAACCCTTTAGGACCTCTTAGTATTAAGTACACTTGAAAACATCCACTGAGTTCAGGGAAACAAAGCGTCTCTTTGTCTGTTCTGAGAGGCGTGCAAGCTGATGGGATGCAGAAGAAGAGATGCAGGCGTTCACTCCACCCTGAACATGGGAGAGGAGTGGCGAGGAGGGACTCCTAAATCAAGCTCGTTTCTGCCTCTCTCCTAGTATTCATTTGCAAACAGGGAGTAGTTCACTCGGCCACTCCGGGACTTCCCCGATTCCTCTTTTCATCTCGATGTGTCCAGAAAGCTGAAGGTTTTATACGGTTAACTGGAGAAGCGGTTATAAATCGCAGAGTGCTGTTTCGGGTGCACTGATATAATCCTTCTATTATATTATAGAGCTTTTGCCCATAGAGATTAGACTGTTTCTTCATGTCAATGCGTATACGTGTGTGTGTGTGTGTGTGTGTGTGTGTGTGTGTGTGTGTGTGTGTGTGTGTGTGTGTGTTTGTGTGTGAGAGTGTGTAAGACTGGAAATTACCAACTGAATGTTAAACATATGGACGGTATAAAACACTAGGGGCTGTGCTGTTTCCGGAAAATAATCACTCATGGGCTTCTTCTGTATACGACAGCATTGTTTTTTAAGAATAAGAATGTTTTTGGTGTAATTATACTGGGTGCATTGAACTTTTGTATGGCATCTCTCTCTAATCCATAAGATCAGATGATCGGAGGAAGAAATAAGAATATTATTTTGCAAATAAAGAGCACCATTTAGTCAAAAAATACATTTTAAACTTTTTGACAATGTGAGATAATTCAGAGCTTGGTTATAGTATTTTGTGAGTGTGTATAGGCGTGTTGGGGCCCCAGCTTTGGGAAAGAAGCTGTTCCATAGTCTATTTGAGTGAGATCTAATTGCCCAGAACCTTTAGCCAGGGTGTTGTAGCCAGTTTCTGGCTTGAATGATGCTTCTAACCTTCTTCCTCAGTCGACTATCATAAATACCGTCCAAGCTTAGGAGCTCTGTCCTGAAAATGCATCGGGGATTCCATACAATCATAGAGTTTGTCAGAAAGATCTCTAGAAATTTACCAAATGTTTCTGTTGTAATTGTGACGTTCTATCACAATGCTAACAATTCTTATGCCATTCATGTGTTTACATTTCATAACATTTAATCTTTTGGAACATCTCGATTACTGTTATCACTTATTTAATGCATATAAGCAGTCACATCATCTCTGTTCTCCATTTGTCAAGTTACAGAGAACCTGCAAATTGTTCCATGCTGAAGACCATCCAGTCCATCCCATTTCGAATTCATTAGTGGATTCAGCTATTTCTGGCGCACCCATTGCTGACACAGGTGTTAAAATGCCTGGGTTCACTAATGCTCCTCTGGCTGTAAGGAATGAAATCCCTGCAGCAACATTCCAGCATCTCGTGGAAAGCTGCTACCTACGAGTTTGGATGAAATGTAGGATTAGCAGATGTTTAAGATCAAATGTTTACTGAATACAATTCCATATTTATAAAATGATCATATCAGCCAAACATGTAGAAACAGCAACATGCATTAAAAAAATTTGTAAAAAAAAAAATCCCAGTTAAGGCTTTGGTTAATGTTCACATCAAAGCAATCTGAGTGACTTCGACATCGCTTTTGGCATTGGTTACAGGTGCCAGGTGTACAAGAGCAATTGCTGATTTTGCAGATGAAGAAAATTGTTGACGGAATTTTTGAAAAATTCATGACAGAAGAATGGCCTGACTGGTTTGAGCTTACAGGAAGACTGCAGTAACTCAAATAGCCACTAATTATAGCCATGGTGTGCAGAAAATCATCTTAACATTTCCATGCCATGCAATGCCAGGCCATTCAAAACTGAGACTATATACAGTAAGTAAACGCATAAAGACCACATGGTGTTTGGCAAATTGCTGTAGAATAACGAGAATAAAACAATAACAAAGTATCCCTGGTGGTTTTGCTGTTGTTCATTCCTGTATGCAAAGATTGATTCTGACTGCACGAACTCCAGAAAGGTCTTGGGAGAGGAACATATCAGTATTTATGAGATCCAGTGCCGAAGCCCTAAGGAATCTGATTCACACTCAGCTTTAGGCACTTCTGCACTTAGTAACCAAAATGCCTGAGGGGGCCTGAAGGTTTAGCGGCAGATCAGCACACTGTGCACTACATCCAACCTCTCTAGCCCTGACACCGTCCCTATTATAGATGATGAGCATGTCATGAAGCAGACAACTCAATTGTACAGTTTGGGGCAAGAGTCAGCTGTGGATTTTTCTCCAAGCTCACATTGTGCAGCGGGTGCACACTGACCTTGCACAGAAAATCCATAAAAAAAAGTATATTATCAGCAAGAACAGCCACAAGTCCTTCCAACACCTCTACGTACTTATGTAGGCCCCTTTTTGAGGTCACTTGCTAAATAGAAACCCACCTTATCAATGCTGTAAGTGTAGAACTCTCTGCATGCGGAAGCTTTTCGGTGTAAGGCGATACATCTGGCGTTGCAGAAAAGGACCTCCATCTGAAGGGGCCAGGGAGTCATAGAGTTTAAGATAAGATGCCCCATTACCAGACCCTTATCAGGTATTGGTGGCTTTAAGCACCATAAAGAACAAGGAACTGTCATTACCCTGCAGGTCGCTATGGAGTTCAGGTTTTACAAAAAAACAAAAAAACAAAAAAAACAATAGTATCTTATTAAACAACAAGCAATAAAATGGCATTTTTGTCAATTATATATTCCATAGTCCTCCCCGTAAGCTACATTGTTCAAGAGATGTAACCAAACAGGTTCCTTTTGTTCCCCAGAGCTTCTCTTCACCACCGTTGCCATTCTGTCAATCCTCGAGGATGCTCTTTTGTTCGCATGTCCCCTGGGAAAGATTACAATTACAGAAATTGGTCTAATTATGTCGAATATTAGTCTGTCCCAGAAAAAGGAAAGAGGAAAAAAAAAAGTAACTACAGGGAAAATTTGCTTAAGGCTACAACATGGGCTCTGGGGGAAAGAAAGAGCATGTCAGTCCTCTGAAAGTAAAACTTATGGACGGAAGCCTTGGATGAGGCACCACCAATTCCTTCCAAGCCCATGTCATAAAAACCACCAACCATAAAAATGGACTTTTAACACGTGTCCACCAGGTGCAGCGCGATCTGTTATACGATGAGTGTCTTTGTTTACTGCCATTTTGTGGAACCAAAATGTTCTCCCCCCACCCCTTTTTCCTTGTTAATACATTCCACACTTCCATAATGTAAATATATATTTAGTCCTCCATATAGGAACCTAAACTTTGGTGTGGTAATCAGGGGTGCTGTTAAGGGGAGTAAGTAAGGACAATTTCAAAAACCTCTGAGTTTCCATGGGGCCCATAAAAATGCAGTGGCGATTGAAAAGGGTTGGCTTCGTCAAGGTTGATGGCGCACTGTGTCAGGTTTTTTCAGGATCCCAGAATCTGGGGTTTGGTAGTAACGTCACACCAAAACATAACTGATTATTTTCTCAATTCCCACTTTTTTGGCCTTGATGTTTTTTTTTAAGGAAGTAATATACTCTTCTTGATCAAGTGAGAAAACAAGCCTTAAAACTTTACTGTACCTCCACAGCCTTAATGTGTCCAATGAGGAAAGGACTAATGGCAGGACACCGTATGCTCGTTTTACTGCTGCCCAGAGAATTGCAAGACTGGAGGACAGAGAAAGTATTTCCAGATAAGAGTCATCTTAAAGCCACATTTCAGCAGCTTTATGCTTCCCAAGACAGCCGTTCGACGTTCACACATCACTATCTGATGTTGTAATTACACTTACCGCATGCGAACAGGGGAGCTTCGGCTACTCCTCCATAATTTTCTTGACCGTGCACGCATAGGACTGGATTGAAACGCTTCCCGAATTGCAGCCCAGTGCTGAAAGTAGATATTTTCTCGTTATAGTTGGTTTTTCCTGCCGTAATGGTTGAGGAGAGTCGGAGAGTGATGGAGTGCGAGAGGTTGCTCTGGTGCCTCAAAGCCTTTTAAAACTTCCTGTGAGTGGTGCAAAATCTACACTGTAAAACCTTTTCTCAGACCATTAAACATCAGTCGTGGATAGTTACCCCAACCGTTTCTGACAGGTTAGAATCTACACATTCGCATCTAATTAAAGCTCGTACCAAATGCAAATGATGCCATTGTTTATCTCATCATCATGGTCACACTGTTCCTCAGGAGTGTCCTCACTGACGCATGGCCTTCATTATGGAATGTCTGTTCTTGCTTTCATGCAAACGTTTTAATGCACTTTTAAGGATTCTTTCACACACATCTTCACACCTTGTGACACAGGCTTTAGAACTTGGACAAGTTTGATTTAGGCATGACAGCTCCTTTTATACTTTCTATCGCTCTCCACTATTTGATCTCTCATACCCGTGACTCACCCCAAGGTCAAGGCTAACGTTCTGCCAGGAAGTGCAGGGGTCAGTGGCGAGTTCAAAGCCGGGTCACAGCTGTGTATCTGAGGACAAGTCTGAGACCACATCCCCCCCTCAGGACAAGCCGTGAATTACTGAGCGATGCTAACGGCACAGACCGTCTTAACTAACAACTGTTCCCCTGGCAGAGACTGGAAAACCTGTCAGAGGGGGGAAAAAAGGGAGGGAGCTTCAAAGGAGCCACTTACAGCCTCGGCTTTGATATTATTACACGGGGCAGTCTTCACCTTTGGGCTGAGATTTTTCTTTTCGGATCAAAGACCTGGAGCACCAATATTGAGCAGGAGCTGTAGAGGACGACAGGTTGACGACTTTGTTTGGGGAAAAAAAGGCTAAAAATAACAGTGCTGGAAGAATTTTGGCAAAACGACTTCATCACGACCGATTTTAGGACTCCGAAAAAAAAAAGTGTTTGATTAGCTAATGGCTTGTTTTAGCATGATTGCTGAGCGAGGTGTGGTCCAATATCTATAATTTCTGCACAAAGTGCCTGAGTGAGAGAGAGAGAGAGAGAGATTGTCTTGGTCACGATATTAAGGCTTTCAATGTCACCCCGTCACTCTGCACCCCCAACCGCCTCCTCCCTTTGTCTTAACTCATCCCATCAGTCATGAAAAGATGTCTCTGATAATAATAATAACAACGTGTTATCAGGAAGAACAAAGCTCCTGAGATCTAATCAGCTACAGCATAATCCTTCCTGCCTCTGACATCAGCATCAGGTAGCAGTTTGATGAGGACCAAATAATTTGGGCGCCCCCCCCCCCCCCTCCAACCCCCCCTCCCCAATCCACAACCCTCTGGTTCTCCCATTCCCTTTTCTCGTTTCGCTCTATCGCTCCATTCTCCACTGATAGAAGACAGAAGGCTCATGGTCCAAAATTCACACAGAGAAATGTGAGATTAATGAGTCTTTCGGCATAAATGACAAATTGTTCCAGCAACGCCCGTCCCTGCACCCACAACCGGCGCCACTTCCACCTCCACCTCAGCCCAGATTCATTCCTGCCAGAGCTTCATAATTCGCGTGACTTCCATCATATCTGCCCGTGGCAACGTGCGACGCGGGCTGAAGTAATATCGTTCGAAACAATACCCGTGGAATTTCTCGAATTCTCCGATGCAATTTGCAGCCTCAAAAGTAATCAGGAGAGCGTCATCCTTATTCAGGGCAGAAGTTGCTCTCCTTTCATACCTTAATCCTTACCACGCTCTCCTTCTTGCCTCCTCTCTCAGCATGGCGACTTCAAACCAATCAATTACCGAGCACCGAGTAATCAATTAAGAGCCAGCGACGCACGGCGAGCTGGAGAAGAAGCGCCATCAGCATTCTGTTTTAAAGCTCTTAAATGTCTCAGAAATCACTGGCGCTTTCATTATTTTCTCCATTCGTATTTATTTTTATTATTTTTTTTGTTGATGTCAGATAATCTTATCTGCCCTTGTGTGTAATTTCTATCCAAAGCCACTACATGTGGATTAGGACAAAATAAATAAATAAATAAATAAATTCATTCGCATGATTTCCCACTTTGCTTCTCATAATTGCCTTCTTCCCCGAAGCGCGCACTTTTTCGACGTGAGGTTTTAATAAAACAAGGTGTACGAGGGGCAGGAGAGTGTGTCGTGTCACGCTCAGGAGGCTGGTGGCATATTGCATCAATAAAAAAAGGCTGAACGGATTTGGAAAGATGAAATGTTCGGTGCACAAATGAACATCTGCTGCCAGAACTGTACACACACACACACACACACACACACACACACACACCTTGAAGAAGCCTGAACCTTTTGAGTCATCGGTTAAGTCGTTGACCTGTAATAGAGACACTAAACACAGACCACTGTATCATACTGTATGACTCAGCCCATGAAACGACATCGATGATTGGATAATGGCAGGTTCGGATCCGAAGGGAACACAACACCTGGCCCGATGACGCGAGAATGCCACAGTCCGAGTTTAAGTGGGCATGGTTTGATGGTGGGAAGGCGAGAACGGTTTGGGGACTTCAAAAAGAAAGTGCTCTGCTTGATAATAGGGCTCCATTTAGCCATTTAGCAGTGTATCTTATTGCACTGCTTCAAGGGCTTTCAACACTTTCAGCACAGAGAGCACAGAGGATGCTCCTTCAGATGTGTCTGTTGGACTCGGACATGTACTGTACAGACACACGAATGCGATGGCGGGGAAAATTTTTTTTTGGGGGGAGGGATAGAAATAAATCTATTACCCTTTCACGGCTCATCGTACCTGGAACTTTTCCTGTGACTCTTTCTAAATTACAGTATGCGATACCTCGTGTCAGGCCACATTCCTCCAGAGGATTAGCTTTCGTGGTGAATGTCCGCTTCAACTCTTGTCACATTCAACCTGAGGAAAGACACAGAAGATGTCACATTCCTGCACATGTTCAGCCATTATTCTGCAAGAGTGCCTCTTCGTCTTAGCCAGCCTATAAAACACAAGCAGTGATGGGCAGGTCGCTTAATGTGCTCGACTCCGTCTCTCTCTCTCTCTCTTTCTCTCCTTGTGTCGCTAAAGGGAAACGCTGACAGCTCCGAAGCTGTCTGAAATCCACTGACATCTTATTTTCGGCAGCTCTCGGGTGCAAGGGATTAGCCTAAATGGCCATGTGATGGGTCTAAAGAGAGAGGCTGGTGTGTGAGAGCGAGGAGCGCATGCTAGGTTTAATTAGGAGATTGGGCAGACATTTGGCGAGAAAGCACCAGTGACCACCTGCATAGCAATGCGCATGAGCAAACAAGACCAAGACCAAGTCCTTGTTAGCATCCATTAAACATTCATTTCATTTTTCATTCAACAGCCTTAAGCAGACGACGGGTATCTCTATCCAAAGGAACTTACACATTAAAAAACATGCTAGTACAAATAGTTTAGGGTCTAACTAGTTATGTTCTACAAAAAAAAAAAAAAAAAAACTATGAAATGTTAAAGTGACAAATCCAAACAATTAGCTCCTTGGACAAATCCTATGGTGCATGTTTTGACATTTCTTCAGACCCTCTTAAGTCCTGCCAGTGACTCAGTTGTTCAGACAGCCAAGGGAAGTTAATTCCACCATCTGGTCGCCAGGACAGAGAAGAGTTTCAGTGTATGCCTATCTTGTATCTTTATTAACAGTGAGTCAAATCAAGTTGATCTAGAAGGTTGAAGGGAACAGGATATAAAGCAGACTTTGATAAGGACCAAGGGCAGTGACTCAGGTGTCTGAACAGCCAGTTGAAGTTCATTCCATCCTTTGCGTACTAATAATTTTCTTGCATATCTTCTTCATACTTTTAAGCATTTTTTGGTCAAGTTAAAACATTCTAGGGGCTCCAAGGAAATGGACCAGGTTCCCGGATCAAAAAGAGTCTTGATGCAACTCTTCCTTGGACCTTGAGGGATGGTGGGTTAAAAGCTGATGGGTCACTGGCACTTTCACACTAGAGGCGAGTGATTTTCCCACTTTCCTTAACTTACCCCACTGGCTAGCGTACATGTTATTTATCATGTTGTTTATGTTTTCAACCTCCGATACAGCATTAAACCCATTATACACAAAGAGAAGAAGAGAATGGGAAAGTCAATCGTCACACTATGCATAATATTATTGACATTTCAGAAAAAGAAAATATATTTCAAGACCTACCAGTGCCTTCCTACTACAGGGTTCCTGAGTGTGGAACAATCATGTTCTCACTGATCAAAATGGACCAGGTTTTGGGCTAAAGTGTTCTCAGAAACAATCTAATGTGAAAATGCCCTAAGACCACTTTAAATAGATTTCTGATGCTAATCGATCCTCACGTAACCTCACCTGCTCCTCATTTCCATCACTTGTAGAGAGTCGAGATATTACACACTTTAAATGTATTTATAATTGGATAACAAGAACGAGGAAGCATTGGTTGGAGAAATTGCACAGCAGGCGCTCTCTTCAGTCACAATGCATCCAAGGGAAAGTTTTCCTTTTAAGTGGTGCAATACGATTGGTCTGTAGTCTGGAATCCTGATTGTTCCAAACCTTTGAATGGAATCTGATAGAACATAACAATTCCTGCTGTTTTGTCTGGATAGATGGTATTCATTTCTTATACTGTATATCTGTCAGAGCCCCAGTAGTCTATTACGGGTAGGTATGTTGAGTAATATCGCAAGGAACAACAGTCTGCAATCACAATAGTTGAAACATCGCAGCCATAAAGGAAGCATGTTGACTTCGAAATCTAGTGTAGAGTATGATGTCGTTTTTACAGTTGGGTTAAAGTAGACAATATGTGTTTTTGAACACTCAAGCATGGGTGATGGAATTGAACAGACTTTGGTGTAGTGGTAGTTCGGTGGTTGAGAATGGTTCAGAATGGTTGAGCTATTGGGCTACTGGTTGGAGCCTCATGATTTGAACTCATGCCTATTCAACCAGAAGCCCAATAGCTCAACAAGCCCAATAGCTCAACTACCACTAGACAAAAAACATTCCATTGCATCACTAAAGCATTGGTGATGGAATTGAACAGACTTTGGTGTAGTGGTAGTTCGGTGGTTGAGAATGGTTCAGAATGGTTGACCTATTGGGCTACTGGTTGGGGCCTCATGATTTGAACCCAATAGCTCAACTACCACTAGACAAAATCCATTCCATTCCATCACTCAAGCATGGGTGATGGAATAGAATAGATTTTGGTAGCTATTGGGTTACTAGTTGGATGGTCATGAGTTCAAATCGCATCATGGCCAGGCTGCCCCTCTTAAGCCCTTGAGAAACATTATTTCATAAATGTAACTGTGTCTTAACTGTTTCCTTGGAAGCATCAGCTAAAAAAATCTAAATGTAAAGTTAAGTGGCGTTGGCGATCCCGTGTGCATGAACAATCGATCAAAACAGTCAAGGAGAAATTTCTACAATGTAACATCAGTAACTGTTGAGCAATAGCGAAGAAGCAGCTAGTGGTTAGGAATTGGCAGGACGATAGCAATAGCAAAATATAAAACAACATTTCAGACCTCAGTCATAACAGATTTACACAACACTCATTTGCCGCTGGGGCCTGTTAGTCAAATCTAGCTTTAAATGTCCTCTGGGACAGCAGTGACGATTCATCTTCCTAAGTACAGTACGCATCCTATATTCGGGTTCGAGCAGAAAGTGGCAAGATCTTTAAATGGTTGACGTTCCGATATGTACAGTTCCCACGGCAGTTTTATGACAGTTGTCATGTTTTAGATAGAGTTGGCTAGGGGGGGGGGGGGGGGGGCGGGGGGGCATTGTGGTAGCTAATGGGAGCTGAAAGCTGCGGTTGGGTAACTTACAGTCTCTTGTCACAGCAGAGGATCCATCACAACCGGCTCATTGTTCGACCTCAGAGATGCAGCGAGTGTAAAATTCCAGGAGGAGCCAGTCATCTAACCGCAGAATCTCTCTTTCCACCTCAAAAAAAAAAAAAAAAACAGAGATTGAGAGAGAAGAGAAGAGAGGAGAATATGACTCTCTGGGGAGTAACGGAGCAAATTAATTTACTCCACTTAACCATCAGATGTCAGTGTGTAGCTCGCAGGGAGCAAACATTTCTGTGTGGACTTGACAACTTGCTGTTTTGCAATCTTGGCTTCCAATCCTATTAAGTTCTCACATATCTTCTGTTCTTTTCTCAACTTCCTTCTGCCCTCAATTGGTCCTTCTTGCCCTCAGCAAAAAAAATCTATCATTCTACCTTCTCTTTCGACCCCACGTTTGTAATTAATCCGCACCAATGAGATTCTCGGGTTCTTTTTTACTTTCTCCCCGCAGTCTTGTGTCCGCTCCGGATCGTATTATATCCGTCTGGGAGGGGGGGGGGGGGATGTGTGTGTGTGTGTGTGTGTGTGTGTAATGGATCGCCCCACAGACGACCGATCATATCTGCTTATGACCATATGCATCAAAACTTCCCGCTCTCCCCCTCGCCCTCCCTTCCTTCTTGCCCTTGATAAGTGTGGTCTGTTTTTATCCTGCAGAAGGAGTGAGCTTATCTCCCACGGCCCGAGAGCCCTGGCATTAATCACCCTCCCAGCAAAGACAGAAATTAGTCACAGTCCTATCGGCCTAGCCATCTCACAATGATTAACTCCTGCTTGCACTCCTGCTTGACATTGCGCAGCACTCCTGCGATTCAGCTCTGAAATTGAAAGTGGCCCTGCGACGAGCTGGGCGAAGGAGGGGGGTACGTGTGTGTGTGTGTGTGTGTGTGTGTGTGTGTGTGTGCACAAGGGGCGAAACTCTACACCGTGTCGATGTTTCTAAAAGGCTTGAGTTAAGTAGCGGAAAGCCAAAAAGCATTACTCTAGAGAGATTTTTTGGTGTTTAGCTTTTTATTTATTTATTTTTGTTTATCTCGTTGTCTGTTCCCTGGTTAACACCATAAAGGCGCAGTGTGCCGTTCCAACTTACAGAGTCTGTAAAGGTTTTGTGTTTCCTTCGTCTTGCAGCAACGTTAACAATTTCACGTTGGTAATTTCATAATCCACTTACAGCATATATGAGGGAACAACAACGGATCTTTCCTCAATATCATCCTTTGTGTTACCTCTATATCTATTTTTCAAGTTTATCTATTCATTCTGTTAATTATTTATTTATTCATTTGTTTTTCCTCTTAATGCATAATGTAAAAGCTGTGAGCGCAGACAGCTTAAAAAGTAAATCAATAAAATAAACCCACTCAAGTCACTGGTGAACTCACACGATGACCCGCTGAACTCATCTGCCCCATCTCTTCATCTCTTCATCTTCACCCCCCCCCCCCCCTCTCTCTCTCTCTCTCTCTATCTCTCTCTCTCTCTATCTCTCTCTCTCTCTCTCTCTCTCTCGCATCCTTCTCGCCGTCAGCCACTGCAGAAACCGCATAGTTAAACTCGTCTGCCAGGCAGCGTTATTGATTTCACGTCTTAGCATGCACACACACACACACACGCGCGCGCGCGCGCACACGCACGCCTTTTAAAAATGTATTTAAGTATCACACTACACACTCCACTGTTGCTAAGGAGACAACCTGTGATGAAGAGGCAGAGCCGAATGGCCTGAGGAATAGACTCCCATGAACACACTTACTGTACCACGCACGTTCACACAAACAAACGCGCGCACACACGCAGGCGTCCGGAGAGAATACAACAAGTAGGATGAGGTACAGGCCTGCTTTTTGGAAAAAAAAACTATAAATATCAAGGTGGTCTCGTGAGCTTTTTCTAAAGATCCCTTCAGACTGGAGGGATTCAGACTATTGATTGGGTACACACTCGCCGCCTTGTGCGTGTTTTTTAAATAACGAAGCTTGCGGTGTGTGTTTTTTTTATTTTTTTATTTTTTTATTTTTTAATTGTCGCAGTCGCTTCTTACGTTGGGTTAGACACCGAGTTCTCTTTGGAAGACCATCAGACTAAGATGCGCACACTGTATGTGTATTAAAGGTCCCCTATTTTACTATTCGTTAACACAGGTCTCAAAATTCCTCCAAAGTGTGTGTAAGTATAATATATCTATATGTATATATATATATATATATATATATATATATATATATATAATCTTTATATTATACCTCAACATTCCTTCTGTCTCACTCCTCCTCTGAACGTGCCATTTCAGTGTCTATGTAAATGAGCTACTGTTGAGCCACGCCCCTGCAGAGAAGCGCAAAGTTGAGCAACAATCCAGGGGGCGGGGCATCTTCTCATATGAGTTCACGTTAAATCTAATTGGCTGGTTTAAGCACCAGGCAATATATATTTTGCATGTGCCTTTTCCATATGCAGGACATCTTTGAGAACGCAAATCTAAAAACAATTTACACAAGGATTTGCAATTCCTTTGAATGTTTATAGGCGTTACATTTAAAATAAAGTTTAACGCTAACAAAAAATTTTTTTTTTTCACGTCATTTTTCCAGTATTTTTCCAGAGAATGTCAATTTTTGTCCAAACCAAAGCAAATTCAATATTTCTAAGGATAATTCTGGCACTGTGGTTAGCGAGGGTCGAGGGTTAGAGTGCGACCTCGGGGTCTGTGTGCATGGAGTTTTGCATGTTCTCCTCATGCTTGCTGGGTTTCCTCCGGGAATCTCTCACAGTCCGAAGTCATGCTAATGCTAATGCTAATTGGCACTCTCAAATTGCCTGTAGTGCATGAGTGAGTGTGTGTGTGTGTGTGTGTGTGTGTGTGTGTGTGTGTGTGTGTGTGTGTGTGTGATCTGCAGGGTTGGGTACCTTGCTCCCGAGGTCCCCTCGGATAGACTCCTGACCTCCAGTGACCCTGTACAGGATAAGCGGTATACCAAAACCCAAAGTACACATGATGTATAGACATAGCTCCTAATGACCACACACACGGGGTCTCGATCAAACGATTGCCTGGCAAAGTCTGACGTGAACAAGGACTAACAATTTAACAAATTAGACAATTATAATTGTAGAATTTTGTCATTATTAGTTCATTTAGTAAATGAGGCAGAACAAGCATCGACATTTATGTCCATGTTATTAAGAGATGAAACTTTGACTTTGGATAATTGAGTATTTTTAATGGACATTATCCAGGAAGCACACACACACGCACACGCACGCACACACACACACACACACACACACACACACACACACACACACACACACACACACACACACACACACACACACACACACACACATGTAAGGGGTCAGTTAGCATGTCATGTTTGCTGGAGAGAGATTAAGGAAGCCGTTGCGGTATTTCCATCGACGTCTGTCCAAACATTTGGACAGTGGCACCTAGTCTGCTTGAACAAAGGCAGGTGGTGTGTGTGTGTGTGTGTGTGACATCATGATAACAGTGATGGAGAGTTCACGAGGAAAGTGAACTGCCCCCCATACACACACACACACACACACACACACACACACACACACACACGCACACACGCACACACACACACAAACACACACACTCAGATATCACTTCCTCTACTGTCTTTAATCATCACCTGTCTGCCCCGCAGTGCTCTTGCACACCACTAGTGGGCACTCTTTCTATCACAAAAATCCATCCATCAAATTTCCTGTGATCCTGGAACTCCTGGGATTTTCCCCGTGACCCCTTTGACCCCATAAGCTGTGAGCCATATATCCTGTCATGTGAGGGAGCGCTTGCACAGCAGGTAGAGCATTTCTACCTTCCTGTTTTATCCATGTTTCTTATTCAAGTGAAAATCTCATGTCCAGGCTCATAGAACTCAACGAAAGTCATGACTATAATCATAATATCTATAAATACAGAACAAAAACTCGCAAATAAATTGCAAATAAGATGAGGAAATTACGACATATTATCGTTTATATATATATATATACTTTGCCATGACGAAGTGTTGTACATGTTCATACGTTTAATACATTTCTGTGTTATTTTTTATTTATAATTGGTCTTACGTAATAAGTTTTTGAGATATTGAATTTTGGGATTTCATTAACTGGAAGCCATAATCATTAAACTAAAAGAAATAATTATAATAAATATATAATTTTTCATTATATCAGTCATCATCAAGTTTGTGTAGTAACAAATCAATATAATACACGAGTTTCACTTTTTTTATGAATTGAATTACTGAAATAAATCAACTTTTTGATTATATTCTAATTTTATTAATTTGCACCTACAGTATATATCTTGTACATTAAATATAGAACTATTTTGTTATAGCCTCTTATTGTTCATACACACACATACATACAAACTCCACCATTTTCTTTCTTTTTTTTTGGGGGGGGGGATTTTCCCCCGATTTTTCTCCCTAATTTAGTCGTGTCCAATTCCTCCCCGTCACTAGGGGGCTCCCACATTAAGGCCACTACTACCACTCAGCCGGGAGGGCCGAAGACTATTACGTGTTTCCTCCGGACCACGTGACGCCAGCCGACCGCATCTTTTCGAACCGCTCGCTCGCGCACCGTTGGGGGCGGCGTAACACACTCGGAGGACAGCGCTATCCGCTCCCTCCGTTGCGCGAGCTCACAGAGAGAGCTGTTTGGCCGAGCTCTCTCAGAGGGGACGGATGAGAGGTACATAGTGCTCCCACATTAAACTCCACCATTTTAAGCTCCGGGGTTTTGCGTGTTTATAACCAGCGTCTCCTCCTGCACTGGTATCACTAGGGTTGGTGAGGAAGTGTAGTGTGATAAACTGTGAAGAGCTGAGAAAGTCATTCGTTCCAAGCATTTAGCACATTTATCTCAAACGCTCATAACCGCATGTCTGCGAAGCTGATCGACTCTAGAGGACGCGCCCCAGGACCTCTTGTTAATTCTATAAGGAATTAAAAAGCTACCAGGACAAGCCACTTAAACCAGGAAGAAAACAGGGCTGGGATCAAATCACCATTTACAGTAGCTCATAGAGTATAATAACAGCATAAAGGATTGTATTGCAATATTTACTCCATTCTTGTTTTCTACAGTAGTTTGTTTAAAATGAATCGATCATCTGGTGCCGTTCCGAATGAACACAACGACTTTTCATTCCTCTATGTGATCCCCTGCTACACCATCAAGGTAGAAAGTTTCCTGGCCTCCCAGGAACTCCCAAAATGTGGAAATGGCTTGGAGCGATGTCAGGACTGTATGGGGGATATGAGATATGTTGGTGAATGATTGTGTATCGTGTATCTCACTCTTTTGGATTCCCACAGGTTCACGAATTTGGATTTTCCAGCTTTGGCACCAGAGAAGCAAATTGACGGGAAATTATGCGGCTGCACAGGAGGAGAGTTCTCTGGCAACTGATTCTGTGCTTTCAAGAACTCATGCAGTGGCTTCACGATCGCGCCATGTTTAGACGAATTTATTTAGAATGAATTCTCTCACGTAAGTTCAGAGTGGTGTTGAACGAATAGCAATTGACTGGAGAGTGGAGAGCAGAATCTCAGCAGGCAAGAGCACACGCAAGGGCGTGACAAACAAATAAGGCCAATGAGAAAAACTATTGACTGCCTACCAGCTGGAGTGGATGACCTGGGAAATCACGGATGACAGAAGAACCTCAGGATAGTGAGATTTCTGGGAAAAAGGCAGAAACCTTGTAATCACTTGCCAAAGTGTTGTCCTCACTACTGCCGAAGCTGCCGGGTGACTGGTTTGGAAATGAGGTCTCTTACTTTAGGTCCTAGACAATCTACCTCTCCTCGAAGTAACAAAGCTCATTTGTTTCATTATTCTGATAAAGACATTGTAATTTTATGCCGAAATGAAGTTCTATAATTAAGAACTGTTTCATTTTTTGTCTTCTGAGATTCTTCAAAGATTGTCCCTGCGTTACTGTCTGTTTCAAATGCATGCCGACTTTGAAGTCTGCTTATTTGATCCTTTTCTTTTCTTCTTTTTCTTTTCATAGAGCTTTTTTGATGTGCTTACTTACATTTTGGGGGTAGAGCTGCGGTGGTTCTATAAATCTATAGATAGCACTTTATCCTGTATGCTGGGTAGAGCGGTACAGACCCATCAGACCAGGGGGGCCCTGGAGCCTATACCAGGGAACTTGGGGCACATGGCTGGGTACACCCTGGAGAGGGTGCCAATCCGTCGCAGGGCACACACACACACACACACACACACACACACACACACACATACTGTACCCCAACACATTCAGTCACTATGGGCAATTTGGGAACACCAATTAGCCTAATCTGCATGTCTTTGGACATTTAGGCTAATTGGTGTACCCAGTTGCTGTCCCTCAGAGTACCTGGAAGGAACCCACCAAGTACGAGGAAACTCCATGTACACAAACCCTGAGGCACGAATCGAACCCTCGACCCTGGAGATGCAAGGTGGGGTGCAGGAAGGAGAAGGAGGTACTTATTATTTATTTTTTTTCTTGACCAAATTTTCCCCTTATCATCATCACTGCATGTATATTTTTTTTTTTTTTTTTTTTTTTTTTTCCATCATAAGCATGAGAAACGGCTGCAAATTGGTGTACGTAACTACACTACCTTGACGGTATCAAAGCGCATACAGTACATGCATTAGTGGAGCTGAGGATTACAGTACATAGAGGAATAAAGTGACTGTGTTCCGTTACGTTCTGCACAATAAAGTCCAATGAGTAGCTTTACATACAATCAGTCAACGGAGTTGCTTTGAATCCTTACAGCGATGCTGATTTCTCAAATTTGATCAATTGAATTTCTATCAGTGAATCGCCGAATAATAACGAGACAATGTGTTTTTAATAACCTGACATGTGCAGCCATATTTCTATCATTCAAAAAATATATACAGTATATTTGGAAATCAAAATGAGCACAGCGGATTATTTCTTTACCTTGCACAGTTTAACAAACTATTACTGCCGTTGAGTAGAAATCGATTCACAAACACTTATACAGTCCGCGATTCCACTCACGTAAGACCTGACATCGTCTCCTGCTGTCTCGGGCATCTTCTCATTTCTCCTCACATAATAAGGGCAGACACGTGACAGACGCATGTCCGTGCTGGACGCCAGCGGGGGGGTGAATCCGCAGGGAATGACACCACGCCTTGAAGGAGTTTTCTTGCGGTGATTTACATTTATCGATTCTGTCGGAATCGCTTATTAATCAAATACAACCCTGGCCCTTTTTTCACCCGAGCCACTGGGCGACGTCAGCAGTAAATTCTCATGGACAAACATGTGTAGAGCTGATGTGCTAGCCACCTCGCATCTGTCCTCTCTCTCTCTCTCTCTCTCTCTCTCTCTCTCTGTGTGTGTGTGTCTCTCTGTCTCTCTGTCTCTATATGCCCCTGATGAGAAAATAGATGAATTTGACCTTTTGCAGCACTTCTGAGTCCAATTTTCAACAATATCTCTTTAAGCAATTTCAGCTCCGCTCACGAACTCATAATGTTTTAGATTAGTGTTTGGTGGAAGCCATTTATTAGAGTGCTTTTAAAATTCATCCAAATGAATGGCCGCACAAATTTCACATTTGATATGATTTCTAAGGAAATACCAGCTATGGGTGTAGGATAAAAGCGAGCTTATCTCAAATCAACTCTTCATAAAAGAGAATTATAAAAACGCTCGATAAGAGATGGCTTTGTGATTTATACAGCGATTTATTTTTCTGGGGGAAAAACCTCTATATGGTTTAGGATGAGATGTTCAGACCGAAAACTTTTAAAAACCAATTAGACCCTTAACATTCATTAAATGTTCTTAAAACTTAAAACTCTTATCTGGGCTAGGACCTTTTTTTTATTATTATTATTATTTTTAACTTCCTATCTGATCTAAGGAGCACTTTTCTTTCAAATAAAAAAAAAATAAAAAATTCATGATGCAATTTGGTTCGCTTCAAGATTTTGTTTGTTAACCGCTCATGGGTGGCATTACTAAGCTACCAGAGTTATCCACTGTCACTTTTACAACAGGCAAATTTCGATTATTGTTTTTTTTTTTTTTTTTTTTGATGTCATTGTATTCATTTAAGATGATGTCACCTTCAATGATGCGTTCACTTAAAGAAAAGGGATTTATAAGTACGTTTATATATGTATAAGTCAGACATATCAATGACCTTCTGCGATTTCAACATAACATAATGAATTAATCAATCATTTCTTTTAACTGTTTCAATTATGCTGTTGTTAACAATGGACGACTTTCCAGTTTAGCATTAAACCAAACCCAACATGGCCGTCGATGGGTCCTGATTCAGAGAGTTAAGGTGTGACTAAATTGGCTTTCCAGTTTAGACCCCTATATCTAATATATAGATACAGTACAGACCAAGAGTTTGGACACACCTTCTCATTCAAAGAGGTTGAATTTGTATTATGGCAAGAAAAAAGCAGCTAAGTAAAGAAAAACGAGCGGCCATCATTACTTTAAGAAATGAAGGTCAGTCAGTCCGAAAAATTGGGAAAACTTTGAAAGTGTCCCCAAGTGTAGTCACAAAAAGCATCAAGCGCTACAAAGAAACTGGCTCACATGCGGACCGCCCCAGGAAAGGAAGACCGAGAGTCACCTCTGCTGCGGAGGATAAGTTCATCCGAGTCACCAGCCTCAGAAATCGCAGGTTAACAGCAGCTCAGATCAGAGAGCAGGTCAATGCCACACAGAGTTCTAGCAGCAGACACATCTCTAGAACAACTGTTAAGAGGAGACTGTGTGAATCAGGCCTTCATGGTAGAATATCTGCTAGGACACCACTGCTAAGGACAGGCAACAAGCAGAAGAGACGCGTTTGGGCTAAAGAACACAATCAAGAACACAATAAAGAAAACTCGCTGAATGAGAAGATGTGTACTGTAGATATAAACACTATGTGTATATATGTGTGTGTATATATATATATATATATATACTGTTGGTTCAAAATGGTGTTCAATACAATCATGGCGTATGTGCAAAATCATTGAAACACAAAATGAGTTTTACATTTTTACCTAATTAGATGCCCAATGGAAATTATTTATAGATTTCAATGTATCATTTAACCATCCACTACCAGGTGTTACACTCGTAAGCCAAACTCAATTTAAAAGTCCCATATTTTACCATTTCTATAACAGGTTACCACAGGTCTCAGAACAAACTGTACAGTATGTTAACGCTCCAGCTGAAATACCACTCAGACAATGCTTTTTTTCCATACCTCAAATTACTTTCGTTTCACTCCTCGTCCAAATGCACCACTTCAGTGTCTAATGTTTGGACACCCCTTCTAATTCCATGGTCTTTCCCGATTGTTATTTCTTTCTACTCTGTAAAACAATACTGAAGGCGTTTATCCAGAATACACAATAATCTCCTTTGAACAGTTATTGATATGGAGATGTTCCTGCTACTTCTGCTCTGTGAAGCTTCATAGCGGCTGTAATCTGAGCCGCGGTTTGAGGTTAGTTGGTGATTTCTGAGGCTGGTGACTCTATATGAACGTCTCCTCTACGGCAGAGGTCAGTTTCGGTCTTGCTTTCCTGGGAAGGTCTTCATGAGAGACAGTTTCATGATGGAGCTTGATGGGTTTTGCAGATGCACTCGACACAATACCGTTCTTGCGAGAACTGTTCTAGATCAGCTGACCTTCATGTCTTTAAATTTACAACTCACTGTTATCCTGTTATCATTAGTTAATTACATAATTATATATTTGTTATTTCATAGGTAAAAAAAAAACAAAAAAAAAAACAGTATTGTCCTAGAGTGGTGTAGTGGTTAACACTGTGGCCTCGCACCTGCAGGATCAGGGTTCGATTCCCGCCTCAGGGTCTGTGTGCATGGAGTTTGCATGGGTGGGTTTCCTTTGCGTGCTCCAGTTTCCAAATTGCCAATTGTGTGTGTGTGTGTGTGTGTGTGTGTGTGTGTGTGTGTGTGTGTGTGTGTGTGTGTATGAGTGTGCATGCCCTGCGATGGATTGGCACTTCTGGGATATGATACAGGTTCCCACAACCATGTACACAGAGTAAAGTTTTTTTGACGATGAATGAATGAATGTCCTAGAATGTTGAAAGTAAATCCAAACTTGTACTGTTTGTACTTGGACTCGTACTGTAAATGAGCTACTGCTGAGCCACGCGCAGCCAGAGAGCAACAAGACAAGGGGAGGTATCCTTTTATATGAGGTCAGAATATAAGAAAAACCAATTGTTTTGAGATTGTTTAAATGCAAAAGGATAAAAGGGATTTTTTTTTAAATTCTTTAGGTTTTTTTTTTTTTGTGTGCACACTGGAGACCCAATTAAATGTTTTTTTTTTAAATTTATTTGTGTAATAGGCCCCTTTTGAGGGATAGATGTCTCACCATACTCTGCAAATTGTGTCAACACGTAATGTCTATACATGCATGTAGCATGTGCATCGTTTGATCCGACAAAAGACGAAAACATACTTTTTTTTGTTTTTTGTGGGTCAACAGAACGCAACATATTGTTAAATAGTTTTTGCATTATTATAGAATTTCTGATCTCTCTCTCTCTCTCTCTCTCTCTCTCTCTGTTGGGATTTTCACGTCTGTAAGGTTGGCACATCTGTGTCTCTGAGCCGTTTAGGGTTGCTTGGGTTATTATAATTTTCATCATCTCAGGCCATCAAATTATTACTCTTTTTACTGTAATGATATAATAACCTGGTAACAGAGGAAAGAATAGTCCAGACTCTCAGCAGATTTTTTTTTTCTTATTATGTCCAATAAGTGTGTGTGTGTGTGTGTGTGTGTGTGTGTGTGTGTGTGTGTGTTGGTCGGGGATGAGCTTGGTTTTGTGATTCTGTAATTAGAGAGCTGGAAATCAGCTAGTTAATATAATATGTTCATGTATTGTTCATTTACTCATTAATAGTATATTAATTATTCATTATTACTTTAGCTGTTGTTAATTGCAATAAACAGTATATAAGTATAGCTTGAAATTAAAACACAAAGCCACAGAATAAGAGCGAGAGAGAGAGAGAGAGAGGTTTGAGGCTTTAAACTCACTTTATTATAACAAATTTGGGGGGGACTATTTTACATTATTATATACATATATTGAGAGAGAGAGAGAGAAGGTGAGAGAGAGAGAGAGAGAAGGTGAGAGCAAGAGTGAAACAAGTGAGAGACAGAGAGATAAACGGAGATATAAATAGTGTGAGAGAGACTTAAAAGAGATACAGAAAGAGACAGATAGACTGATGAAAAAGGGACATAGATAGGGACAGAAACGAAATAAACAGAGAGACAGAAGCAAAAAGAAACCTAGACAGAGAGAGAAAAGCTCACAGACAGATAAGCAGAGAGAGAGAGAGAGAGAGAGATGCATAGAGAGGGAAAGAGAAACAGTCAAAAAGGACTAAGAGACAAAAAATAGGTAGATTGAAAGAGACAGAGAGACAGAGAGAGAGGACTAACCCTTCTTCTTTCTCCATCTGATTTATTTTCAACGTTGTTTTAATAAGTCGGATCTGCCATTTTTTTCCCTCTCTGACCAACAGTAGGTCTCTCTCTCTCTCTCTCTCTCTCTTTCTCTCTCTCTCTCTCTTTCTCTCTCTCTCTCTCTCTTTCTCTCTTGCCACAAAATGGATTCATCAATTGTTAAACATGGAGCAAAACCATAAAAGATTTATGCTGGCGACGTTCACCCTTATTTATCCCCATCTGTACGTCACAAGACCACAGAGCTTACTTATGAGAGTTCTGCTCGCTGAGTCTCAGAGAGGCGCGTTGTTGTTTTCCGTCAGTGAGCGGTTTCAGCTGGGCCGCGTGAAGAATTAGCAATAAAAGTAACAGAAAGAAATTTACCTCCGTGTGGGTCTCCATTACTCGCCCTGAAAGGTGGTGACAAAAAGATTTCGCCTGTGGCTATTTAAAAAAAAAAAAATTTCTCCTTTTTTTTTTTTTTAACCTGAGCAAATTACCGGTCGCTCTGAAGCTCAGCAGAACCTCGATCTGTCAGAGCCCACGGTTCCTGTAATTGAGTAATCGCACGAGCCTCACCTGCACGGTCCTAAAAAAAAGAGTGACTCCTTAACTCCTCGTGCACTGGTGGGAATTCCCCGTGTTATTTTAATGCTCAGCGCTCACTTCACCCACCGGCCGCGGAGCCGAAGCTGGACTCGATCAGGCCTGACGCCTCGGCACGAACAGAGCTCGGAGCCTGTCCGGTCACATGCGGGGTTGTAATTAATTTCCTGTTGAGCGCAGGAAACAGGGGCAGGGGGTCAGAGTTCAGCGGGTCACATCTAGAACAACTCGGGGTCGGAGAAAGATGAAAATAAAATTGCTAGGTGTTTCAGGATGAAAAGAAGAAAAAAAAAGACGCATCTAGGTTGAGGACAAATTAAATCATTTTAAACTTGGGAAATAAGTAAATAAAGATCACGAAGGCTTAAATGATATAGTACAGTGTCAAGGAGCTCTAGGATACGAATAATTCGATTTTAATTAGATCGCTCATGTCGGAATATTCAGTCAGTTGATGAAGTAAATCTGTGCTGAGAGCTAATTTGTTACCTTTTTTAAGTGATGCTTTGTTTAAGTCTTAGCTTATTTTATTGTTTAATGCTGGTTTATTTCCGTTTTCGATTTAATTAAATATTGCCTTGTTTAGGTTTTTTAAATGTTGCTTTTTAAAAATGTTTTAAGTATAAATTTTTGTTTACGTTTTTCTTTGTTTTAAGTGTTGCTTTGTTTTCTGGTACATTAAAGTATTGTTTTGTTTTTTGTTAAGTGTTGTTTTCTTCAAGCGTTCTTGTTTAAGTGTTTAAGTGGTTTGTTCAGGTGTTTATTTGTATAAGCAGTTTTCTGCTGAAGTTCTGCTTTGTTCAAGCGTTATTTTGTCTACGTTTGTGTTTTACTGTAGGTTTTGTTAAAAAGTAATTGCTTTATTGTTGTTTTGTTGCTTTATAATGTTTGTTTGAGAGGGTTTGCTTAAATGTTTGTTTAAAAGTTGATCTGTTTCAGTGTTGTTTGAAATGTTTATTTGATTACTTATTGAACAAACTTGGCTGTTTGTTTGTCCAAATAAATGAAGTAAACAACTGGATACAGTAACATCTTGTTCATGTCACTTTTTTCTTATTTTTCAGTTTCCCTTACTAGCGTTTTCTTTTTCACTGTGCCTATGTTTGTATGTTACTCATTAATCTTATTAATTTGTCTGTTTGTGCCAATAGAGATTTTTTTTTTCCCCCCTCTAGTCACATGTGTTGCCCATTTTCATGTGGCCATGTTGCGTATTTATAACTTACTTTAAATCTTATTCGTTTACTTGTTTCTTGATTATTTGTTTGTACAACCCGCTTTCTTCTTAATTCTGAACTTGTACGGTTTGATCTTTTGTGCAGCTCCATTTACTGCGTCCTTATGACTCAAGACCAGGAAAGATTCCAGATCACCCATGATGTTCGAGGAGTGAGGCGCTTGCTGAAGACGAATGAATGAGTAAAAACATTTTTATTCGAACTTAACAGTAGTACATCACGAGTGTCAGAACCATAATTCAAAAGAATAAAGTTGTTTTTCGGCAGAGCCCGCTTTTAGACCACCGGTTCAACATCTTTAAGAATACTCCTCTCTCTCTCTCTCTCTCTCTCTCTGAGTCGTTCTTCTTGCAGAAGTGTCCTTGCATGCTCCCGTCTTGTTTTTCATACCAATTCATCTTTTATCGCAGCCCACCTGTTGCTTCTGCTTTTTCTCTCTTCCCTCTTTCCCCCCCGTCAGGATCCTGGTGGCTCACGTCACCCGCTGAGACTTTGATCTGTCATGTGACCTGATTGAGCAGCACTCCCTGTGTGTGTGTGTGTGTGTGTGTGTGTGTCTGTGAGTCAGAGCAATTTGGCTTTCTGTCCCAGACCACAGAGGATTTGTTTAAGGATATTTCCATCTCTCGCTCTCACACACTCTCACATGGCTATTGGCCTGAACAGCGTCTTCACATTACTGACGGATGAATATGAAGTGCACTCCAGAATCGCAGGCGGCGGAAAGTTGTCCAAGATCAGGCTGGGAAACAGCCTCTCCATGCCTCATTTCAGCATTTTTAGCTTCCCAGACATGTCCGACTGTTTCCTGGAACAAATCCGTGGGTGTTTTTGCTCCTCTAGCTATCTGTACAAACATCAAGCTATTAATGACCTACTGCTTAAAAAATACAAAACAAAACAAAACAAATAAAAAAACCCCCACAAACTACAAAATAATATATGAATATCACGGATCTGTTGCAGTTAAATTCATTAAGTCATCCCTTTAGAGTATAGTTTTCCTTTCTTGCCGTGAGGACACTTTATATTGAGTTTTCCTTTAATTTCTCACAGATACAAGATCCATCCATCCATCCATCCATCCATCCATCTATAAACCTCTGGAGTCCAACGAGGAACCGTGGAAACCAAAATGGTGATTACGATTGTATTTATTTCCATTTTCACAACTCGTGGTAGGACCTCCGGTCAACATTCGCACACTAAAGCAATTTGGGAACGCCACTTAGCCTGATCCTCCCACTGCGGGAGGAAACCAGAGTACCTGGAGGAAACCTGTGTATTATTATGAGTTTGTAGATTTTTGTTTGTTTTTTGGATTTTTTAAGCAGTACGCCATCAACTGCAGACATGGAGTGACTGTTTCCGGAGCCCAAGGTGGAACTCGAACCCAGACCCTGGACAGATACAGGATGCCGCCCCATATTTGATGAAACTGCCTCAAAATAAGCATTAAACAAAATGCTTCGGAGTCGCTGTACGTTCTATCGACACTTTTGCAAAGTAAACTTTTCTACTTTCCGAAAGGTCTTCTGAAGAGATGGCTTGGCATGCCTTTTTGTACGATGTAATCACACAAGTATTTATTTAACTGTCACTTACTCACGGAGCGAAACTATCCAGAGTAAAAATGAGACCAGATATGAATTTAAGTCCCAGGTTGCAGTACATCTGCTCTGAAGACACTTTTTCACATTATATCCTATAACTGGCTCGTCATTTCAACCCACCCGCTTTGTCATCTCGGTGTAGGAGGAAACGTCTCAGGGCTCTTGGGGGGGGGACAACAACAAAAATATATAAGTCTCTCCTAGCCAGAAAGGAGTGACACATGAAAAAGAGAAGCACACATCTACTCTTCTTTCCACACCATCACCTTTAACAGGCCCCGATGCGCTAAATGTCAAACACTGATGAGAATCGCAGCTTGCGTTATTTCACACTTTACACCAGCGATCATCTCTAAATTATGAACGCAGAGCCGTAAAATCCGTTAAAAAAAAAAAAATAAAAATAAAGAACTGCGTCTCTCCCAGGCTTTCTGCTATAACCACATGCCTTGTAAAGGATCAGATGGAAAAGACGGCTGTCTTGTTTCAGAGAAAATCACAGCGCCGCCAATGTAAGCAGCACTATATCTTAGTTAAACAGGATTTAAAAGCGTTCGTATCTCGTCCGATAACGAGCATACTCCGCATTCCTGCACTCGGCTCATTCCCTCAGTTTTAAACTGGTTGGCTCTTAAACGAATTTGTCTCGCCATATCAGTAACCAGACTCGCACTCCTTTTGCCAGCAGTGAGCCGGACGAGATAAAAAAAAAAAAAAAAGAAACAGCCGTTTAAAGCCTCTAAACAGACGCTAAGCTTGTAAAACCATCTGAGCTTATAACGGGAAATGAACGAGCTGGGAGCCGTTAAGATCAGATGGCTAGGTTAAACGAAATAATAACAGAAAATAAACACAGCAGCACCAGTAAGGACGAGCAACGGATACAGCCAGGCTGACGCGTTACACCAATCCTCAATCTTTACAGCAAGACACAAAAGCATTTATCAAACTTATCAGGGCAAGACGGATCTAGGGAGGTTTTTATCTCGCTATGTGTCATGCTAATGTACTGAGCAGCATGTGAATATCCATATACGGTAAGCTTTTACATGTTAACAGATTCATCTATTTTTAGTGTCTAACAGAAATTCTCAACAGTATGTTTTTATTTATTTATTTATATTTTGATTAATAAGCATTTTCTGCCCAATAGGAATCAAGAATGCCATGATTTAGAAATAGTTAATGATTAAAGCTGTTGTGTTGGCTTGGTGGTTTGCACTGTCGCTTTGCACCACCAGGGTACTGGTTTGGTTTCTGTGTGCATGGAATTTGCATTCCTCCTTGTGCTTGGTGGGTTTCCTCCGGGTACCCTTGGTTTCCTCCCACAGCCCAAAGACATGCAGATTAGCTTAGGCTAATTGGCGTTCCCAAATTTCCCATAGTCTGTGAATGATTGATGGATTGGCACCTTGCCCAGGGTGTACCCCAGACCCTAGGATAGTCTCCTCGGATAGGCTATCCTATCCTCCTAAGTCTAACTCCTAAGTGCGAGCCCAATGCCCCTCTTTTTTTTCACCTGGGCTTTGGGACCAGCAGCAATACAGTTCATTTGTATGGATATAGGGTTGAGGAAACAGAGGTGGGGAAAGTACTGTACGTACATCCTGGACTTCCTGTACTTGAGTAAGAGTAAAGATTCCCTAGAGCAAAAACTACTCAAGTAAAAGTAAAAGTGTACCTAAGCTAAAGCAGAAGTGCTCACCTTCAAATTAACTTCATTATCAAAAGTATATTTCTGTTGCTGTCACAATCTGTAATGATGATTTCAAACAATCGCGTCATTAGGCTTGCACATTTACGCATAATTATCAGGTCTGGTGGCGAAATTCCTACTTCTAAGACCAGAGGGTACAGTAGGTAACTCAATGCCATGCAGAAATGTAGTGAAGTACGAGTGCTCGGCCGCCTGAGCCACCACTGCCCCAAAGGTACAAATCACAAACACACACACACAAAAAAAAATGAAACAAACAAATAATAATTAGAGAAAAAACTGTGCATTCATACTTTTTAAAAGAGTACCTGTGACGTGTACTGTAAATGAAGTTTGTAATGTAAATATTTCATGTAATAATAATGTATACGTATTTAATCACTTCTCATAAACACCAGTGACAGTGATGATGTACAGTACAGTAGGATGCCGTTATGGAAAGGACATGACTATGTTACTGATCCTATTGTTGTTTTCGTCTTTCATAAGAGCAAAGTCAAAATGTGCATGAAAAACAGCCGAAACCGAGCCCCGCTATTGAAAACCTGAGTACTTTCAAACAGCGGGACATTTTTCAAGGGCACAGCGGTGACACTCGGTGTGAGAACCGAGACTCCCCAGAACATGATGAGCTTCCTGCAGTGTCCAGCCAGCATCACTGCAAATCTCCGTTTGCTAGTCTGCAGTCAAACCACCCAGGCGTCAACCTTCACTCTGCCATCAGTGTATACTCAGCTTTCTGCTCCGCTGTTTTTCCTTGCAAAAAATTGTATTATTCATGTTTTATTTTTTAACACTATGAACACTATGATTTTAGCTTGTGTGAGTGTCTCATACTGTACGTAGCTGACCGTAGGTAGTAATTACGTGCATAACTGAATATTTGGAATAAATACTATATACACACATAAAAATAGAATGGTGGCACGATGGCACAGTGATTAGCACTGCGGCCTCGCACCTTGAGGGTCGGGGTTCAAGTCGCACCTCAGGTCTGTGAGCATGATTAGTGGGTTTCCTCCAACAGTCCAAATCCACAGGCAGGTGAAAATTGAACACTTCTTTGAAAATGACCGACACCTGGTTGGAAGCAATTATGAGATGGAGTGATGTAGCTGAAGATAAGTAGCTGCCAGAGTCGCTGCTGCTATTCCAGCGTTTCTTAAGAAGCACAACCCGAAGGAGATGCAGTATGATTGCCCTGAACACATTTTGTTGGCTGGCTTCATTTGTTTGGTGGGTAGCTGTCATGTAACAGGAGACGGCTAGGTAATGGTTGGGAATTGGCAGGTGAACAAATGCTGAATCTGTTGAATGCTTAAATAGTAAGCCATGCCAACATACTGCAACCTCTTAACACTTGTTGAGCACCCACATGTTAAAATCTCCTGCTCCGTAATACATTTTTGTATCAGGGTCTAAGCTGGAATTGATACCAAATTCCAAATCTCCTGAGCTGAACTCGATGCTTAGACAGAAACCGTGGCTGTGGCATAATCAGACGACCTCCATGGCCCAGAGCCGGATGACTAAGTCCACTCATGACATCGAGTGGGTCTGAAGCATCTCCGGAGATCATCTAGTCGGAAAGGTTACGGCCGGAGCGCGTACAGTGAAGTAGCGTGAATCCCATCAGCCACTCTTGAGCATCATAACCCAATTCAACATGGCTGTCTGGCTGACACATGGGGACCTACATAGGGTCTGGCAAGGATGGCACCGTTTCAGATCCAGCTTTTGGGTTTAAAAATACATCCAGTCAGACTTCCTCGCATATCTTGCGAGATTTGACATTTGTAAAGGATACATATAGCGCGCCCCAGAAAACGCCGAAGCGCCCTGCTTAGACATGCATCGATTTGGAATATTCGTTCATGCATGACCTCGAAAAACTTCTCAGCTCCTCGCGGCAAACTTTTCCCGGGTTTGTTATTCCGTTCCAAGCGGCTCCGACAGTGGGTGGTGAGGATGCGGCGGCTCCAAGTTCTACCTACGTGCTGGAATGAGACATCTCGTTGCTCCGCAGCCAACACATGAGCTCACTCCCTCTTCTCATAAAGCACACTATACAGAGTCATTTTCACACGTCTATAAGAACAGACGTGTTTCTGACCGCTGGAAACTGCAACGCTTCAGGTGGAAATTAGATTACTGCAAATCTTTTATTAACTTTGGAGACGACGGCACCTTCTTTCATTTATTTTATTTTAGTTTAATTTTCATGAGAGTCTCTGAGGTCAGTTTTTTTTTTTTTTCTTGTTTGTTTTTTAAGAGCCGGAACATGACATGATTGCAAATGTTTCGTGAAATATTTTGTCACACAGGCCATTAACGTAGGATTCGCTATGCATTCATGAAATACGTATTCCACATCCATAAACGTCTACGCTGCTTTCATAAAATCCAGACAGCGCCAAATATAAGCACGAATCCAGTTTATTTACTTCTTATTTAAAAATAAATAAATAAATAAATAAAATAAAATTGGAACCTGTAATGATTCTACTAGAACTGTGTGCGACTAAAGACATCTGTGTCATAAAGACGCCATGTCATAAACTGTTTTAGAGTTGTCGGCCCTGATAGCTTTCTTAATGGCTGTTATTTTATTTGATGCCATGAGATATTACTTCAACTGTGGGTTTTTTTTTTTTTTTTCTCTCCTTCCCTTGCTGAGTGTACTCTAAGTGTTTGCTTGTTTTATTACACATTTAATACTAGACCATTTTTAATATTTGACTAAACTGGGACTGTCTCACGTTATTGCTGCTCTTCTCATAAATTTAACATGAACGTCGTGTAAACTTGCATCGAATTTGACTTATGAGAGAGTATAAAACGTTTCTTAGCATTTGAAATGATAGTCATGTTACTCTAATGGCGTTGGAATAAGGCACAATGGTACCTTGCATCCGTAACATGGATGATAATTCACCGTATTGGGCGGCACAGTGGCCTAGTGGTTAGCACCGTGGTCTTGTACCTCCAGGATCCCGAGTTCGACTCTGGTCTTGGCGTCTGTGTGCATGGAGTTTGTCTGTTCTTCCTGTGCTTGGTGAGTTTCCTCTTGGCGTTTCCTCCTACAGTCCAAAGACATGCGGATTAGGCTAATTAGCGTTCTCATGAGTGTGTGTGTGCGCCATATGATGGATCGGCACCCTGCCTTGTGCTCTAAGTCTCCTGGGATAGGCTCCAGGCCCCCCGTGGTCCCTGTATATGGGATAAAGCGGTATAGACGATGAGTGAGATGATGATGATGATGATGATGATGATGATGATGCAAATTGTGGGTGTTTCTTAAGTGTAAGGTAGTGCACACCTCCAAGTGTGTTGTACGGCTGTACTACGTTTCACAAGGAAAAATGTAAATGTGAAGCACGCATGATATTAGCTTGGATTGGTAAGTGTTGTGAGAACTAGGTAGAGGGTGGAACCCGGCAGTGAACACACATGAAATTAAGGCGGCAATTATCCCTCTTTGCTGCACTCCTGCCAGTTTATACATTCGACAAAATCACAGTGCAGAAAGGACGCGACTGGCAGACATTTCCGAGTGGCGCTTAATTAACCCTGCACTGAAATGACATGTTGCATAACCGTCGTATACCGATCCGTTCCTGATCCTCATTACGTGACGAGAAACGAGGAAAGCAGTTCGGATATCAGAACAAACAACCGCAATCAGAATGGCACTACTTGATCTTTTTTTCATTTTTCATGAATGCGTCTGAAGGAACGGCCTCTTATGTTTTTGGATGTTTTTGATGCTTAGGATTTTAATCACTCCCAGGCTTTTGTGCCTGAATGGTGCTTCTTCTAAATAAACGTTGCTTCATCACAGAGTATATTAGTGTGTGCATGGTGCATGCTGATATTCAGTGTGTCAGCATCTCTCTCTCTCTCTCTCTCTCTCTCTCTCTCTCGCACGCTTTCTCTGTGTTTGTCAGCTGACTGGTGATGAAAATCGCGCCGGTTCCAGCATCATAACAGAAAACTGGAAGTGGCAGAAAAGTCCCTTGCTTCATCAACGTGTTTCCTTTATCCTGTTCTCCATGGCTCCCCATGCTGCACATGATCATAGCAGTCATAAAGGGATGAAATGTGAGATTAGAGGGTTGCTCGAGCTCTTTTGCCTTTCATCGCCTTCCTCCCTCTCTCTCTCTCTCTCTCTCTCTCTCTCTCTCTCTGTCTCAGTCTCGCTCTCTTCCCCTGCCTGAGCGTGTGTCCCTTTGTCCTTGCAGGCTTTGGAGGCTCACACCATCCATCTCTGTCAAGCCCTGCACATCTCGGGGCCTCCCACCACGGCTCCGCTGCTAAACGGAGCTCTTACTGCGTATTGACGGGCGCTGCGTGATAAGAGGGGACTTCAGATACAGGCGGAGAGAGCGAGGGCGAGAGACCGACGGGTCTATCTTTCTTTCCCCGTGTTATGTCATGCAGGTGAGCGGTGGCATAATTAGGAAGGCAGAGTTAAATTATGGTGTTTGGCACAGCATGGAAGATGCAGCGCTCCACTGGTGAGGCTGGGAGTGTTTATCAGGAGAGCTGGACAGAAACAGACAGAGTGGACTGATGGAGAGAGAGAGAGAGAGAGAGAGAGAGAGAGAGAGATCACAAGAAGATCAGGTAGTTTAAAATAAAAAAAAAATTTAGATGAAAGTCAAAACAAGCATGGGAATAAAAATACACACAAATGTCAGACGTGCACAAATTTCACAAACTAGGGCTCTTGAACAGGATCCATATAAAAGACTTGAAAATCACACGTTAATCACACCATTCATATCTCAAATTTATACATTTTAATCTTCATTAAATTCTTTTATAAGAAATATCAATAATTAAATAATTCATTTGTAAGAACTTCTCTTGTCTCCTGAGGATCACTGCGTCCATCACCTTATCTACACTCAGACAAAACACAGTACAGAGCAAAAGTTTGGACACACCTTCTCAATCAAAGAGTTTTCTTTATCGTGTTCTTTATTGTGTTCTTTAGCCCAAACGCGTCTCTTCTGCTTGTTGTCTGTCCTTAGCAGTGGTTTCCTAGCAGATATTCTACCATGAAGGCCTGATTCACACAGTCTCCTCTTAACAGTTGTTCTAGAGATGTGTCTGCTGCTAGAACTCTGTGTGGCATTGACCTGCTCTCTGATCTGAGCTGCTGTTAACCTGCGATTTCTGAGGCTGGTGACTCGGATGAACTTATCCTCCGCAGCAGAGGT